>JACDJE010000346.1:890623-974757 GCA_016647715.1 Pavo muticus
GTTCTAAAACACATTCAGAAGTTTCTAAAGGGCAGAAAATATAATGTGCTAAGAGCACTATCCCTTCATCATCCAGCTGCATGTCAACTCCTTTTTCTGCCTTCTGGTCTCACCTGTATATTTTTACTTCTGTGTCTCCTGTCTGCCTTTCGGTTCATTTCTCCATTAGGGAATTATAATTTAAATAAGAGTACATATGAATTCTCTTCTAGGAAAAAAAAAAAAAGAAAAAAAAAGTTATCAAGATCTTTATAAAGCCTCCGGCACTATGGAAAAGCTAGAATACAAGGCTAGAAAATGCCTCAGGCTTATGGCAAAGGGCAGCATATGAAAATGTAGACATGTGTTATTGAAACTGAAGAGCAGAGGCATTCCAAAGGACTCAGAGGACTGCACTTAGGACAGTTAGTTCCTCCATGCTGCAGGCAGACTTAGAAGTTAGTTTGCCACCTGAGAGCTCACAGTGAGAGATGCCATTTTTAATAAATACGGTAGATTCTTACAACAGGCTGAGTCCATGGTGCAACTGAAAATTGTAGTGGTCTTTGTAGTTAAAGATCGCCGTCCTGTTTTGCATGAAAACTTGGTGAAATAAAACCTTTTGGAAGCCCATTCTCACTAGTCCTCAGGAACTGAAACATCGTACAGGCTCCTGTCGCTGTCACAGAGAGCAGAGCTCAGCGCTGCCCCTCCGCTCCCTGCAAGAAGCTGCAGCCGCCACGAGGCCTCCCCTCAGCTCCTCTGCTCTGCGCTGGACCAGCCAAGGGACCTCAGTTGCTCTTCGTGCATTTTGCCCTCCAGGCTCTTCCCCATCTTCACAGCCCTCCTTTCGATACTCTCTAATAGTTTTATGTCCTTCTATATTGCAGTGCCCAAAACTGCACACAGTGCTCAGTGTGAGGCCACACAGCACAGAGCAGAGCAAGACAATCCCTTCCTGTGTCCGGCTGGCAGTGCTGGGCCTGATGCACCTCAGGGTATGGTTGGCCCTTTGGGCTGCCAGGGCATGCTGCTGACTCAGATTCAGCTGGCCATCACCCAGAACCCTCAAATCCATTTCCAAGTGGATGCTCCTTTGCCTGTTCCCAGGTGCAGAATCTGGCACTTGCTTTTTTAAAACATCACGCGGTTGGCAATTGCTCAGCCCTCTAATTTGTCAAGATCTCTCTGCAAGTCCTCTCTGAGCGAGTCAATATCTCCTCTCAATTTAGTGTCATCCACAAACTTAATTAGTATGCCTTCAAGTCCTGCATTCAAGTCATAGGTGAAAAAACTGAATAGAACTGGCCCTAAAATAGAGCAGTATGGAACCCCACCAGTGACTGTCCGCCAGACCGATGTAACCACATTTACTACAACCCTTTGAGCCTGACACATATGTCAGCTGTTCAGCCATCACATTATGGTTTTTTTCTATCTGCATGCCAAACATTTTGTCCAGAAGGATACTGCGAAAAGCAGCATTGAAAGCTTTGCTGAAATCCAAAGAAATTACATCAGTTAGCTGCCCTTGGTCAGCTAGATCGATGTGCTGGTTTCATCTGGGATACAGTTGTTTTTCTTCACAGTGCCTGGTATGATGCTATGTTTCAGCTTTAGGAGAAGAACAATGTTGACAACACACCAATGTTTTAGTTGTTGCTGAGCAATGCTGTACAGAACAAAGGACATTTCAGCTTCTCTTATTGTCCTGCCAGAAAGGGGCTGGGAGGAGACACAACCAGCTCAACTGACCTGAACTGGCCAAAGGGATATTCCACGCCGTATGACATCCATCATGTGAATAACATAAAAATCTGGAGAGTTGGTCTTCTTTCTTGCCCTTCTTGAAAACCGGGATGTTTGTGAGCTTCCAATTGACAGGGGAACTCCACAAATTCCCAAGACTGTAGAAAAATTACTGAGAGAGATCTTGCAATGACATATTTGATTACCCTGGGGCCCATCAGACCCCATAGACTTGTATGCTGGAGTTGCAAGACCCAAACAAGTTCAGAGTTGTCTGGGAGTTTTATCATTACCACAGCTACGACCCTCCAACTCAGGGTTCCCGGAGACATCATAGGTGTTGAAGAAAAATGCAAAAAGAAGGCATTAAAAGTCTCTGCTTTGTCAGTGTCCCGAGGAGGCTCAGGGGAGACCTTATTGCTCTCTATAACTACCTGAAGGGAGGTTGTAGTGAGCTGGGGGTCAGCCTCTTCTCTCGTGTACCTGGTGATAGGACTAGAGGGAATGGTTTCAAGCTGTGCCAGGGAAGATTCAGGCTGGATATTAGGAAATACTACTTCTCTGAAAGAGTGGTCAGGCACTGGAATGGGCTGCCCAGGGAGATGGTGGAGTCACCGACCCTGGAGGTGTTCAAGGAACATTTGGATGTTGTGTTGAGGGATATGGTTTAGCGAGAACCATTGGTGATAGGTGGATAGTTGGACTAGATGATCTTATAGGTCCTTTCCAACCTTAGTGATTCTGTGATTCTGTGATTCTGTGATCAAGTAATGGACATGGTTTAGTACCAGATCTGGAGTTTGGTGGCCCTGCCTGTGGCGGGGGGGTTGGGGCTTGACGATTCTTGGGGTCCCTTCCAACCCAAGCCATTCTATGATTCTATGAGAACCTTCTCTATTTTCAGAAGAATAAGATCAATTATGATGAAATTGTGTATTTGTTAGGTTAGAACACTAAGCTGAAATATATTTTCCAATAAACACCCATGAAATAGGAAGAATATTTTTAGTAATAACTTTTAGTAGCAGTAATTGTACTTCATTTGAGAAACAGAGACAAAAAAAGAATTAAGGACAATAAGACTAGGTAAATATTACGTTTCCTTTGAAAATGATCTAATTTTTAACCTGTTTTTCAGATCCTTTAAAGTCCTTGACTCCAAGTATGACAAAGAGGGATTCACAAAGACTTGGATGTAGCTAACATACTAAGCGTCCTTTAGTAGTCAATACAGACAGGTGGGTCCTCCAAGGGATAATTTAGGATGCTATTTCAAAAATTTTGAATCACTCCTGGAGGAGATTCTCAATCTCAGTTCCCTGATGGCAAAGATCAAGTGAGAATACTGCTTTTTCTGGACAAAATTGGACTTTGCTGGTACTCCTCATGATCATCCCTGGCCAGCAGGCATTTCTCAAATCCCCGCACCACTGCTGAGTTGCAATAAAGGCTGACAGTTCTGGTATGAAACAAACTTCAGTAAGAACTTCCATCAGATTTGAAAATTAAAGGTTCTAACGTAACAGTTTTAGCAGCTTTTTGGGAGCTTCCTGGGAAATAAATAACTCATGAAACTATATAAAATTTATATTTCTGAGCTACTGGAAACAAAAATAGGGATTTGTTTTAATTTGAAACCCCTCAAGTAAAGTAATTCATGATGTATTATCAGTTGTGTAAGGGCTCAAATCCTAAAATTATAGAGTTTCTTTTCTATAAAAACTACCTTGAAGTTGTATGTTCTTGCTGTGGAAAGGAAGAAAAAGTGTCATGATTTGAAAAGAGAAGCATGGAGAATACAAAGAAAAAGAAAAATAGAGGAGAAACAAAACACAAAGAAGGAAAGAGAGAAGAAAAAAATGAAATAAATAGGCTTCAAAATAACTGTTTCATTTGATAGTGTATTTTAGTCTGCTAAATGTCATAAACTAAGGGAGTCGAACAACAAGGCAAGAATACATTAACATAAATGAGTATTGAATGAGATACGTCCATCAGGGTCTGGAAAGTTGCCAGTGCAATTTTCTATTGGTTCTAGACCGTGCCTCTTATTAAAAAAAAAAAAAAAAAAAAAAAAANAAAGCAAGAAGGGAGGAAGAGTTAATCGAAGAAAAGAGAAATGATGTTCAAGTTTTGATTCTGACACTGGTATAGCTGTTATATTTTTAATGGTATATACATTGAGAGTCCTTTTTAATTGAGTGCTTTCTGTTATGAGGTGAAAGTTGATTTAACAGCAAAACAAAAAAACTTGAGGTAAGTTTGATGCTAATTAACCTGTGAGGGTTTTGAGGCATTCTGCAAATCTCAGTCACAGATGAAGACCATCTCAGGCCAGGCTTTCTACACCATTAGTAGAGAGGTAGTCCCTGACTCCAAAGAGACTGCAGTCAGACAACTGACAAAAATGACAAACAGATGGGAGGGTGTGCAGAGAAACAGCAAGACAATTAAGAATAGCATAATAAGCAATGCAGTGGTGTTATTGTAATGCTCAGTAAATATACCCAAGTAAGAAAATGATGGGTGGTGAATTGTATTTTCTGCTTGAAAGGGATTGAGTTGTTTCTTTCTGTTCTCTGCTATCTGTGTGCAGGAGTGTGTGTGTTTGTTTTTAAAGCCCCTTCCTCTTTTGTTGTGTGAACTCCAGTGTTTGAGTGTGATTCCTTCAGGCTGTCAGATACCCAGTTTGATGGAAGCTGTATCCAGAGCCATGGGTGCTCTCATCTCATGGAAACCAGCTCCCAGGATGACTTCAGACTTTCTTTTGAGGCTCATATCTTCAGTCTCTGCATATTTTGCAGATTTACAAGCCAATATTAGTGAACACAGAGTCAGTTACCACTGGGAGATGAGGGAAATACCTAAAGCGATCCAGAGATAAATTCTGTACATGCTCTGAATTCAGCCCTTCTTTCTTGGTCACCTTTTGGTGGTGTGGTCTACTAGGAGCAGTGTTCTACTCAGGAGGCAGCAGGTCCAAGGGTGGAAAGAAGTCCTGTAAATGATGCCAGGCATGGGAGTGACTGCAATTGAAGTGTGCTCTTTACTCCACAAACAGCAGAACAGATGGCACTGGGGTTTATAAAATCAGGTAATAAACTCTGATGGAGAGAAGTACGTTAAATGTGTTGATCAGTCCCAACTCGGATGGCCCCTGTGTGTCTACATGAATAATCAAAGCAGGATCTTCTTGCACTGACAAGCTGAAGGTCCTTCATAATTTCTTACAGGGAGCATAAAGTACATGCTTACAGCAAACGAAGAGGACACATTTTCTGGGAGAGGATGAAAGTGCACTAAGATTCCCTTCAATCATTATGGCTGTGGCATGAGTTCTCTTATGTCTATAGGTTTTGCTGCATCCCTGGCAGGGCATGATCTTGGAAATCCTAAGGTCCTGTGTCCAGGCTTTACATTGACCTTCCCTCCTTTGAAGCAAGGTGGACCTGCAGTATAGATTAGCGTCTCTGAAAAGCTGCTATGCAGTTTCTTTGCAATCCTCAAGAAGCACTTTGCAGTTTTTACTGAAGAAGTTCTGGTAACACTGGACACCAGACGAGGAAGTTAGAAAAGCATAAGAGAAGGAATACCAGAAGCATGAGAAAATGGGGAATAAAGAAGGAGGAAGCAGTGTAGAAGCACAGACAGCCTTGGGGAGAAAAAGAAATACTCAGATCTCGAGAAACAGTTGAGGAGAATGAAGAAGAGAGTGTAAAGACTAATACCAGTCAGCAAATGTCTTTATTATCAGCTTCTTTCCACTTTCCTGGATAAGTGAAGTGGAGACTAGAGGCCCAGACAGGCTTTGAGGTGATGCCTGGGTTCCCATGGGGATAGCTCGGCAGGTACAGGCAAAAGGGAGGCCTCCAAGGGGCCACAAATTTCACAGCTAATTGTGAAAAAGTCAAGGGTCTTTTTTTTGTTTTGCTTTGCTTTTCACTTTATAATCCCTGGAGCTTTCAAAATAAAGCTTTGAACATAATAAAACACTTCCCACTGGAGCAGATTGTTCTGACCAACAACAGAAGTCCTCCCACAAGCTTTCTTTCCAGTGCTGAGAAGTACATGCAAAAACTGTTTACATCTGCCAGGTCCTGTAAAAATCCTTAAAAATTGACTAAGTCTTGCAGCCCACCCACTTTTACCAGGAGTTACCATCCATGGCTTTATCTGCTTTTGGTCTCCTCTCAGCTCATGCATTTACAGGCCATAAGAGTAGCCAAGAACAGCCATTCTTTTTCTGTCCTTCAGACACATGTACAGATATTTTGGCCAATAAAGGTCACATGCAGCATTGTCAAATGTAGGCAGCTTCATCATCATTAAGCTTTCCTGGCTCCTAGACTAAAGGAGCTGCAATTTGCTCAAAGTCAGCCTGATGATGGAAGCCACCTGGACCACTTTATTCTCCAAACACCTGGGCTTCTGCAGTCACCACAGGAAAACAAAAGCTTTGGAAAATCCTTCTAGGCACCATATAAGGAATGGCAGTCACTCTCTGGAAGGTCTTCAAGCAATCATTTAAAAAATCATTCACTGCAGTCTTATTGTTGAATTTAAGACAAATCAAGACAGGGCTCGTAGATGGAGGTGGTTTTTCAAGTATGGTATTAAAGTAGCTTGGGAAGAGTGCACAGGAAAACCGGTGGTTACAAAACTATGCAAAGGAATCCTTGAACTCATACTGACAGAGCAGAATCAGGCAGCACAGAGGAGAAGCAAGAAGTCCCACCTGGCCCTCCTGCCCTGCACCTTACTCTCTGTCCACTTCTCAAAATTCTAAGCATCCCTAACATCAAAACCAGTATTTCTGCCTTTGCTTTTAAAAAATATTTTCTAAAACCTGAAGGAATTTATTAAAAAATACCTTTGCTCTTTGGATGAGACTTCATAAGCCAAATGTTAGCCTGGAGTAAATGCTTATAGTAGAGTTTTAAGTCCTTGAACACAAAGGTTTACATATAATGGAAAGGTTGATGAGTTCTTACTGTAGCTATATTAGCAGACAGTGCTATCATAAAAAGGTGTCATTTTAACAAGAGCACTTATAATAGCACTGTAATGTAGTTAGGAAAAAATGAACTTTACAAGGTGATTGTACAATGTAACACAAATAACCATGCCAAAAGATCAAACAGGAGATCATAAAGAAAAGTCTATTTAGCACAGATTTTTTTCATAGGCATTCCAATTTTGTAAGCTTTTACCAACAAGAAATCCACAAATGAAAACTTCTAAATTTTCCATCAATTTTAATAATTGTTACAAAAAAAGCCATGTTTACTTGGAAGAAGATTGTAAATGGTATTCAGCATCAATGGCAGTATTTAGTATGATGCTAAAGGAGAAGCTTTATATGTCATTTCAGATTCAGGATTTTTTTATGCATGCCAGTTATAGCATTGTACCATAATATCCCCTTACCAATTAATTTAAAAGAGGACAAATTCTGATTTCATATCAGGAATCCCCCATATCCTTGCAAGGTCTGGGGATCCTAAGAGGAAATATGGGATTTTTGCTACAGACTACACAAGAAAATCCTGTGTCAAAACAAAACAAAACAACAAAAAACAAACAAAAAAGACAGAACAAAGTGTTTCCCATCTCCCTCAAGTCAGTAGAAAGCCAGAAGAAATAGTTTTATACAAGAGATGAAGATGATCTCCCCAGACTAAGCCTGAAGGCGAGTCAGCATCCTTCAGATACATTAGCACAAGTCTTCTTTCCCATTCTCTTACTTCTCTTCTGGCTGGTCTCTTCAAATCTGCATCAGAGATCCTCAACCTAGCACAGATGGGAGTGTATTACACAGAATGGGCTGCAGTTCTCCTGTTGAGTCCAGCTGCTGACCCAAACATGCAGTCTTCACTATGGTGGTGCAGCATATCACCCACCACGTCCTATAAGGCCTCGCTAAGACCACCGCTGCCATACAGCCCTGCGCAACTTTCAGGTGTTCTCACAACATAACTCTGTAGAATTGTTATCTAAAAGTGATCTTTCCAAAAAGAAAAAAGAGTCACTGCAAGTCATGAAGTACTCCTTGAAGGGCAATGAATCTGTCAGCTATAAATATATAAAAAGCCTCAGTCCCAGAGACAGACACACACCTGCTTAAATTTAAACCTCTGAGTAGCCTCTTTGAGTGACAGAGAGCTTCAAACATAAAACTAAACAAAATCTGTAAGTATTTACAGGCTCGAGAAATGAAGCAAAAATGTTGCTGCTCTTCTTCCCCACCAACCAAAAGAATTAAAAGCAAATCTTCCCAGTGTGTAAGATTCACTGAAAAAGAAGACTACAATGTGTGGCTGTTTCAATACTGCAAGAAAAGCAATACAGTGCTGAAAATATCTACCTGATTTTTCTTTACCATTATTTCAAATTCAGTGTTTTCTTTTGCTTTCAATTACTTTTTTTTTTTTTTGCTCTGTTTGTTTCCATAGATGGATGAACTCATAGCCTCTTACTTTTTTGTAATGTTTCCAATAATGTTAAACAGTCTGAAATCGCAGCTGATTATTACTTCCAATGTTCATTTGAAAATCATTTTCTAGGAAAAGAAAATATGAAATACCCCTTGGCTGCTTAACTAACGTGCTCCAGTCAAGACTGAAACTTTTGCAATCAAATTTTCGTCTCCACAAAACATATTGGGGTTCATTTATTTCTTCCACTAAGGCGATACTTTTAAAACTAGCTGTTGAAACCTGCAGCCAGCAAGTGTGTACTACTGCTCACGTGAGAAGGCATCTGTATCAGAATCTCCATGGTGGTACAGCAACCAGGCAGTGGGGCTCCAAAACCTGCTAGCGTATTAGCAAAGATGATATAACAGAATGGGAGAGTCCAATGTGAACTTTCAATTACCCCATTAAAAATTTACGTTTATGCACACTAATTATAAGGAACGAAGCTTCTGTATATACAAGTATTTTAAGTAGCATGTAACATTTAATTAACTAGAAATATATGCAAAGCTATTTTTAATATTTAAACATATAGTTAAGAGTCATGGTTCCAGGTAGGTATTTTAAATAACTATTTGGACAAATGCAGTCTGTGCAAGGTGACAAGTCCAACACCAGTTTTCCAATAATTCAGTAAAATGAACTGGAGTATTAGATGGTTGATAAATACACTCTCTGTTGAAAACATGCTACAGAAAAGCATATATTCTGTCCTGTCCATCATAAAGAAAATGTGTTTTTTTTTTTAATATTTTACCTAGGTAAGTGTTGGTGTTATTTCTGAAATCTCAGATTAAAATTGTTCTTATAAATGGTTCCTCTTCATGATCTGGCTCATACAGTCCCTGAAGCAAGAGGCAGCAGCTGTTTCCCAAGACACAAAAGCTGGTGGATTTTTTACAAAACAACCATGAATCTGTTCGAGACCTTTCTCATTGCTAAAGCCTCTTTCAGCTTGCAACCATTAATTTCACTTTTTTTCTGTTCAGAATGCTGCATCAGCAGCTGAAGGAATGTACGTTAAATATATAGTAATGTTTCACTGTCCCATTTCTAGATTTCAAAAAATATGACATAAATTCAATGCTTGATCCTGAGACAGTCTCAGCTCCTTCAACTCTTAATTTTTAAAGAATCGGAAAACCAATGAAATCTCATATCTCACAGCGCCTCATTGGCATGCTCAACCAAACTCAAACACTATTGATCAGCTCCCGTTATTGGATATTGATTTCCCTGCAAAATTAGCTAATCCCCTTCAAAAAGCAGGGTAATTTGATGTACTCACCTCACAGTGCACAAGTTTCCCATTAAAAACATCAGGAAGAAAGTACATGTATTTAAGAAATGAGTTGTGTTTCTGTGTGAGTGTTTGTTCCATAAAATAAATTTTTTCCGTCCCATGAAATTGAAAAACTTTATGTCTACTATACACAATGGAAAAAATTCATTGACTTCCACATGCTTTACATCAGGCCCTCTGTTCTTATTTCTAGCTGTTCCAGACACAGCTTTCCCAGTGCCTAATGTGGAATCAGTCACTTGAAATCATTCAGGGCTTTTATAACACTTCATTATGTATGATACAACTTCTTTCACAATAAATTCTTTCAAATACAATTTTTGTTCAGAGACACAAGCTCATGATTAATTCATTATGTGTATGCAGGAACTGTACCCTTTCCTACAAAAGGTTAAAGGGGAATTTGCTGTAACTAACACCTGCAATTAAATCACCAATAATTTCTTATAAAAATGTCAGTGGTTTATTTGGGGAAAAATGCTTATATTGAACATCATGAAAAACATTCAAAAGTGCAAATTAATGTAATACACTTCAAATACTTATTACTATGAATCTTTGAGAGCATAACAAAGAAGAATAAATCAGAATTAAAACCAGAAAAGAAGGAGTGCTATCACTCCAAGAAAAATAGTAAAATTCTGCAAGTAAATCGCTTTCTCATATGGCTCTATCTACACTGGACTCTACTTCAGTCCACTTTTGGATGGGTTTCTTTGTGAAATAATTGTGAAGAAAGATCCCATACATGTCGATAAATGAAATAGCGTTAGATCTGTGCAATTTAAAGTATTTAAATGCTTCCATACTATCCAGATTTCAAGATGAAACTGGACTGTTACATAATCTCATCTGTACCCCTCTAAACTTCATTCGTCAAAACTTAAATGTTGCTGCTATGAATGAGAAAAGAGTAGCAGGGCTTTCTACACTGGATTTCAACAGATTGAAATTCAGAGTGTTTTTTCCTCCTATAATCGGTTATTTTCTCTAACCAGTTATTAAGAAATTGAAGCTGTTGCACTGTTTCTCTTCAGCATACCTCTAGCTTTTCATGTTTTGCTAAATGGTAAACCGCTAAAACAATAAAACACTACTGGAGTTATTTAATTAGCTGGTTTTCAAAACTCTGTGGACTGTTCATGGATAGTTCAGTTATACACCACTCTCAAGGGCAGAAACGATCATGACGAACATCCATCACAGCCTATTGCATTTCATGAGACTGCTCTTCATCACGTCCTGCTTTAAATGGAGTGGTTGTGCTTGAATTAGTCTCACGTTTTTAGGAAAAGCAAACAGCTGTATCAGTATAAAAGTAGTATATATTTATACACTAGTATATGTATATACTAGTAAAAAATAGTTGGGAACCCATACTAACCCATTTTATATGGTTTTAGGGTTCTGGTTTTAAAAGTGATTTACTTTCAGGAAGGTTTTATTTTATTTTATTTTTATTTTTATTTTAACTTAATCTGCTGTATTTCAATTCTCCAAAAACTCATTCTGAATTTTATTATTAAAATGATTGTAATAGGTGTTAAAACAGTAACTTTATCCTGTCTTAAACAAGACAGCTTGTCAGAGAAGAAGATAATAATTTAAATACCACTGATGAAAGATTTCATTTTGTAATAAGTTCAATTCACTGTCATCCACCTGAGGGGATTCCAAAGTGATTAACTCCTTTTCAAGATTGCTAGGTAAAATGCTTCCTCCCTGGGCTATTCTCATTTTGTTTTCCCATGTGCAATGAATTCACCAAAGTTCCACACCTGGCATGGAGGAAACAGACATTATTTTTGAGAAAGTATCAGTTTTCTATGGAAAACAATTCCTTCAGAGAGTTTTCCCATAGAAAGCAGAGTTATGACCTTTGTTTAAACACTGGTCAACTCAAACTGTGGGAAATTTCTAGAGACACTCCCAGCACTCAAGTCCTTGCTGTTGTGTTGCGCTGGTCCTTGGCTCTTTGAAGGACACACAGCTCCTGACTGCTGGAGCAGCTATCCTTCCCTCTTGATCATCCTACCTTTAGTATATCCAGAATAAAAGCTTATGTATTTGTTCATAATACATCAAACTAGAATTCAACTATTTTATTTAAGGATTTTTAGACTTCTTTTTTTTTTTTATTTTTTTATTTTTACATTTGCCAAAAGCATACTTATCACATTTTTTTTTAAAGCAAAATGGAAAGAAATTACATTTTCTTGTCTTATTGGACATCCTTACAGGACAGTGCAAGCGTAAACACTTCATGCAAAACAGCACGGAGTATCACAGAAACTAGCTAACACAAACATACAGATGTTCAAAATGAACATTCAAAATGTTCAAAATGCTCAAAATGAAGCTGACTTAATCAAACATAAAGAGTTCCTGATAATCTACCCATCTCAGGCGTGCATATGTGCACTTACACAGAGACAAAATTACTTTTAGTATGACTACAATGAGTTTTAAGTTTACAGAAGACTGACATTTTGATTTTTGTTTGTATACAATATCAAAGGATTACTGTTTTTTTCCTTCTTGTCTTTAACTGAATGCAGGTGAGTTTTAGTGGTTGCTTTAACAGGGTGCAGTCTAAAATTTTTAAACGTGACAAGTAGTAGCCTACTCTTCTCTACCATTTCTTCACAAACACACAATAAAAATTTGTATTCTTTTCAAAATGTGAAGGATTCCTCCATCCTATTCTCCCTCATCTCCCCTTACTCTTAAACACTGATATCATATTTTCTGCTCAGGAAAAGCTGATGGAACTAGGACAAGCATTAGCTTCAAATTCTCCACACCTTGTTTACTCCTCTAAAGTTATAGCAGTGGTTTATCATGTGCCTGATTTCTCATTAGAACTGCAACAGTTAATTACTAGGTGCTGAAGAGAGGCCAAATCTGTAGGCAACCTCAAGATCTCTGCAACGCAGGAGTGCAGACTCATCTGTTGATGAATGGAGGGTGAGGATGATAAAAGGCATAAAGTTACTATTGTATACTGAGTAAGACAAATCTGAATGCTCTACATCTGGAATTTAGTAAGAGTTTTTAAAAAATACAATCCAGCAATTATTTTGCTTGACTCGTGTGTTCCTCCATTATAAATTCTCTGTATATATTAACACTGTGCTCCTGGCAGGGACTTGAGCCAGCTGTTAATGGTTTTGTTGCTGGGAAAATAATAATAAAAAAAAAGATTGTGTGTCCTTGACGTGTCACTGGTATAAATAAATATTTTCAGAGATGGATATGAACCTAGATGCTATAATTTTTACTTGACAGATTAGGACAAATGGGTTGAGAGCATCTGACAGCTAGATACAGTCTGATTTATAAGATTGAGTAGGGAAGCATGACAGACATATGTACTTATTAAAGATACATTTACAAAATGACCCAGTTTAATTTGACAACTCTGCTGGTTAAAGCCTCGGGAAGTCTAAAGGTATTACTTTGTACATAACATCATGGCTCTACAGATTCAGTAGAGGTTAAAAAACAGAGGCAAATAGTTTCCCACATTTATAAAATATAAGTACATTCATGAATGCTATAAAACTAGCAAATCTTTTAACAGGATAAATTACAGAAGCTGAGTGATTCCACATATTTAGTGGATGTATAAAAATATATTTATGTATAATATATATACAATATTGCATATTGTATACTATTTTATATAATAGTAATAAACTATTTTATTGTAATGTGCAATGAGAATATTTGTATATTAAAGTGTATATCAGGAATTACTTTCATGGTAACTTCCTAACATCAATATTTTTGCCGTTTATGAATTTGACAGCTAGCCTGTACAAATTCAAGTTTTTATTTTTCCCTGGAAATCTATGAAAAAAATATAAACATGCTTCCACTACAGAAACAACGTTCTAATCTGTCTTACTTTTGAAATTCCTGTTTCCCAACATGGTCTCCCACAATTCACCTAAAATTTATATGGAAGTCAACATTTCAGAGACCCATACAAATTGTCCTTTACCACTTCTCTGACTCCCTAAAGATTACTTATTTTAAAATATATATTCAGTGTTTCCCGTTGATGTAAGCAACCTTCTAGGAGAGCAAATAACTGTAGTTGATTAGCACAATAACTGTAGTTATTGTGTTTTTTGTACACGTAGTTTCCCTGGAAGTAAATAGGAGGCAATACTTTCAAAGGGACTTATATATATTCCTTATATGTTATAAGATGCCCTTCATTGGACTCAGATGTGTTAAACCAGAAGATAGGAACTTCCTATTCATTTCTATGAATGAGGTAGAGCTTTTAAGAATAAACTTCATCACAAAAGATGGCTAAGTACTTGTGTTTTTGGTAAATTCTTACTAAATCTTCAAGCACCTCTCATCATTTAAAATTTCCTTGGGAGAGTGGAGAGGAGCATCAAGATTTAGGTGCTCTTTGTTTATTTGTTTGTTTGTTTGTTTTTTAGCAACACTGAAGAAAAGATGTTCTGCAGAATTGTAAGTTGTCTTCCCATTCCTGTCTTTCAGATGAAATTCATCTTTTTAGAACCTACAGGCATCGCCTTTCTAGTGTAAATTAGTGCAGCAGAAAAAGACTTGAATAGCTTCCATGCAGATAATATGGTAAATTTGCATAAATGGTAATAGATATGTCCAGAAATCTTGGCAAACTTTAGAAAACTTTTTACTATATTATGTGATTATAACTGGAAAAAAAAAAAAAAAAAAAAAAAAAAAAAATTTCTTCTTTTTGCTATCATTTTCTGTCCTGGAAAAAGAAATATAAACTTATGTTTCCTCCCTTTCACTCTAGATTCAGATTTTTCTATTCACTTTTTCCAACTAGAATAAGTGGAAAATTTTCCTTCCTGTATCTAATACAACAATGCAAAGGAAGAAAGAAACTAAAGGAAAGAAGCAGGCCAGCTGGCAAGATAAAAAGCAAATAAATTAAAAAATGTTACTGCATTATATTGCAAAAATGTTGGACAATGTGAAGTAGCTGAATATAAACCAAATATAATAATTGCTTTAAAGATAAAAGTCAACACTATGTTACTTACCCATAGAAAGTGACAGTCTTGTCCTTATTTTCTGCAGTCCAGCTTTTCTTCACTCATTTAAGTTTCTCCCTTGAAATGGTTATCATTCTTGTTTTACCCTAGGAAAATCCTTCACACTTTTGCTTCTCATCTTTCTTATTGACAACAAAGTAGATACTATAAGCTTAAAGAACTGTTGCGCACCAATAGACCATAAATTAATAACTCTGATAAACAAGGAAAGAAAGCACTGCACAAGAAATCTGATACATCAAACAAAGAAAAAATGGCAAGAAGTAAAGAAATGCAACGCCAACACTTTCTCTGAAATAAATTTGTTTTCTCCAAAGTGCAACATTAATTTGTAGACAGAAGTTTGGAGAAGTCATTCCTAATAAGTAAGCCCACTCATCCCGAGCAAGCTTCTGAAGAATTTCAATTTAAAAAACAAACAAACAAAACCAAACAAAATTATATATTTTTGCTACATATATATGAACTCCTGGGCCCAGTGTGTTTACAATACATCAGGATGACTCCAGTGCATACTAAGGTGATAATAAAGATGCTTATTGTATTTGAAAGCATAGATTTTCCATGGGCAAAAATTAGCACACCATTTGTATTGTGTGAAAGGAAAAGACCAAATACTTTCCATCAAGTCTGCAGCCAGTTACAAGAAGAAAGAAGGTTTTCAAGAAGGTGATTATAACTCATAAACAGTTTCAGAAATAGAAAAGTTTAATCAGCTGAACAGACTTTTTAATGCATAGTTCATTAATGAAAGGCTTACTTTTTCTTGTAATAATGATAAGTTTACATGAATTAAGATCTTTGACCTCAACTGATGAGAATGAAATTCATAGTTATGAATTTAAAATAAAGAAAAAATTAGGAAAAAAAACCCAAAAAACAAAAAACAAAAAAAAACTTTGCAGCTCTTAAAATGAGAATTAAATATTCTTTATTCTGTTGCGCTATATCCAGGCTCAGACCTCATTTCAATAGATCTGCTACACTTTAAATGACAGTCTTTAATAGGAGCTTTTGTAATATGTTAAGAAACAAGCTGCAACATGCAGTTAAGTCTTTTGTTGAGTAACTACCCTTGTCACTGATTTTCCCCACGTTTCAACTCGTTGTCCTTTGTGTTTCTGAGCCACCATAAAATGCTGATAAGTTTTTAGATACTATGTTAAAAGTCACTACTTTTAACACAGCTAATAACTGTCAGAAAAATTTGGCACCAGATCCAGCCTATATATAGTGCTTGAAAATCACATCCTCTTGTTTTCTTAATTCTGGATGAAACACATAAAAATTAAGCTTTAAATGGAAATACATTTTCAAATTCAAGTGGAAAAGAAGCTTATGTCATTCTGTAATCACTTCTTAGTCTGTATGCTATTACTGTTGTTGAAATAGATGGCGAGAATACAACACTAAGGTTCTGCACATGATTAACATTTTATTCTTCCTGTAACTTGCTATAAACCTCATATGAACTTGCAAGTTGGCAACAGCATGGTAAGAGTTAGGTGCCAAACTGTATGAGACATTTTTTCCAAACAGAATCACCTTCCTTGGATGTAGTTTCCTTTCCCTCTCTCCTCCTCTTTTCTCCTTCTGACCCCCAGTATCTAGTTGGATGTTTCATCTGTACTAGGGACTTCAAGACTTCATCCTAGATTTAAAATACTCCTTTAAGAGATTTTTCAAACTTTCATCTCTAGCCTTGCTCTTTTTGCTAAGAAATACTGCAGAAAATATACCAGATATTGCAATCCTGTCAACCATGATGCAGACTGAGGTCCATAGGTCCCAGAAGTGTAGATATGTCTCATAGTACCCAGGCACTTTCAGTCATGGCTCTATGTGCCATATTAGCAGATAACTCTGGAGGTTCAATGTCCAAAGAATCGGTCTGGTTGGCCTCTTGGTCTTGCAGGAAGTTTTTCAGCTCTCAGGATTGTGAGCCACATGCATCAGCCGGAACAGCAGCCTCACTCAAATTTTGTGAACATACTCAGTGGAATGTCCCAAAGTCCTTACTATAGGCCATAGTTTACACATCCACTGAGGGATTTTTAATACCTCAGACAAAGGGTCTGCCTCATACAGGACTTGGAAATGAAAGCCTGAAGAGTTTTTCCACAAATAGTCAACTTTTTTTATTTAAGATAATAAGATGAGATTTTCCCACAAAGCTCTTTCAGACAGTAGTTAACCTAGATCCAGGTAAAACAAAGAACAGGAGCTGAGCTTGTTAAAATCCCACAGGTCTACTGCCAACATTGCCTCCTATACTATTTGGGGATCATCTCTGATTTATGATTAATGAAAACAAGCTTGTGCCTTCAGCTTTTGTTTTTCAGGGCCTTTTTATCTGTTAGGAGTAAGAAGCATGGTTTGGCCAAATCACTTCCTTGTTAACATGCTTTCATTCATGTATTGAACTCATTCCCATTACATCCAGCAGGTGAAAAATGAATGCATGTGCACAGCAGCATGATGTGAAATCTCTACAGCATACGGAAACAGCTAGACATTTCAATTCGTTGCTGATAAATTTGTTTCTTTGAAAACATGGATCGCACTTCAAAAATATCAATGTGATGCCTCAGTGAACATCCCTTTATTGAAAACCAGAGCAACAATACAATTCTGGTCACAAACAAATGGCCTGACAAAGTCCAAATACAGACAGTCAAGGCCCTGTTCTGCCTTCAGATTCACATGACTGATTGCTGTGGAAGGCCTCCCATGCACCCCAGGGAATAATTGGCCTTTAATTTATATAAAAAGGTCCATTTTATTCTGATAATGAAAGCTCTCCCCTTTTCCTGCTACCAACCCAATTTGCTATCTACCAGATTACATTTTGCTCAGAAAAGAGAATAGCTCTATCTGCATTACTAGAAATGGGGGAAAGAAAGTGAAACACTGAAAAATAAACTGACTTGCTCAAAGCTATTAGCAGTTGCAAAGAATACTGACTCTCAAACATTGAGTTCAATGTGATGCAGCTTTTCAAGCTGCTCTGTGAGTTGCTTGGTACTCTGGAAGTTGTACACTGATGATGCAGACATAAAGGGGAAAAAACACTGTGAATTAAAAGTTTGAGAAAGTCATAGAACAGGTTATCTATGAAAGGATTTAAAGACATGACTGATGACAGATATGAGTAGCAACAGAAAAAGAAAAAGAAGATAACAAAAGGTAAGAGAAGAAATATCTTCAGCACCATAAAGTAACAGGGCAATAATTTTATTTGTTCTGCAAAACCAAGCACTTGTAAATCAGGAGGTGACACGCATCAGAATTTAGGTGAGGCATACCTGTCAACTTGAATTTTGAGGTACTAAATATAGGAAAATGATTGAAGTTGCTGTAGTTGTTGTATTGTTATACCTCCATTTGTCATCCTAGAGTTAAAATTAACACTGAAAGACCTTGTTTACAATTCTCCTTTCTTTCATTCTGCTTATGGTTCATCAGGGTTTTACATGGCCAAATGACATAAATAATGACTGAATCCAAGCCACAGCTTCATTTCCTAGTTTCCCTGGAGTCCAAAACTAAGACTGAAGCATTTTCTTCTGAGAAGCTGTTAGGTTAGAAAATTGGTCAGTACTTTTCATGCCTTCTAAGACTCCCACTGGTTGACCAAAGGCGTTGGAAGGAACTTCTGATGGCTGGAGCTTCAGATCCTGTGGGACTCACAAGATGTCTCCTGGCATCCCACTCCTGTGACCCCAGTGGCTTAGTCTGAGTATGGTGGCCGCCTCAGCCAAGCTCCTGGGAAGTGGTGGCCATGTCTCTTTTCCATGGACCTCCAGGAGCAGCTAGGCAGTATAACCCTCCCTGAGCTGAAGTCCCACCACTGCAAACATGGCTAGAGGGAACTAATTCTTCTCAAGAGGTTTTCTGGCTCCTCTTTAAATCAGTGAGTCTTGTGTGAATGAGCCTCTTCCTCTATGCCTAGGCATTCTGAAAAACAGAAAACAGATGACTGGCTGTAACTTTGCATGGGGTATTAATAGGATAATTTCCAGGCCTTTTAGAGTATGAAGACTTCAGCCATACAAATTTTCATTAGCTTACATACACAAACTGATAGCAAAAAGCAGTAGTTACATTGGAATGCTTAGTTATACTTTCATATAATATCTTGTATCTCAACAAAAAGAAGAAAATTGGCATTCCTGTTTGAATGGACTCCTTTTATGCTTCAGAATCTAGAATAATTATTAATAATTATGTGATATATAAAACACTGCATGATGGAAAAATGACAGGAACACTACAGTTACAACAAAATTCAGCTCTGTGCTGTAAGGAAAGAACCTACATCTGTACAGGTCACTGTGGAAAGAATAAAATTCAAATGACAGCAAACTGGACAAAAAATTAAAAGGTTTTTTTACTGATACTTATGAAAATATCACTGTTCACAAAATACAGGGTGAATGGATTCAGAAATATTGGTGAAGTAAGCAGCAATTTTAAAAAATGTGTTGGGAAAGAATATATGTAATATTTCTTTCATACTTTCAGTACAATTTCACTTCACAAAGATGTGTTAGGCTTCTTTGATGACCATCTATCAAAAAACTTAGCTTCAAATAGTATCCAAATTTTTGGAAAGAAGATATGCACCACAAGAGAGAAGGACTATGACATTGTAATATTCATCAATATTTTTAATGTGTTTTAAAATGTTTCTGACACGTACAATAATGAAAGCATGTTTATATTGCGTATTTATATTGAACTAAAATGGCTTGAGGAATTGGATTATGGTTACCATTGATCATAGAATCATAGAATGGCCTGGGTTGAAAAGGACCACAATGATCATCCAGTTTCAACCCCCCTGCTATGTATGTGCAGGGTTGCCAAACACTAGACCAGGCTGCCCAGAGCCACATCCAGCCTGGCCTTGAATGCCTCCAGGGATGGGGCATCCACAACCTCCTTGGGCAACCTGTTCCAGTGCGTCACCACCCTCTGAGTGAAAAACTTCCTCCTAATATCTAGCCTAAACCTCCCCTGTGTCAGTTTAAAACCATTCCCCCTTGTACTATCACTATCCACCTTCGTAAACAGCCATTCCCCCTCCTTTTTATATGCTCCCTTCAAGTACTGGAAGGCCACAATGAGGTCTTCCCGGAGCCTTCTCTTCTCCAAGCTAAACAAGCCCAGTTCTCTCAACCTGTTCTCATAGGAGAGGTGCTCCAGCCCTCTGATCATCTTAGTGGCCCTCCTCTGGACCCTCTCCAAGAGCTCCATGTCCTTCCTGTACTGGGGGCCCCAGGCCTGGATGCAGTACTCCAGATGGGGCCTCACAAGAGCTGAGTAGAGGGGGACAATCACCTCTCTCTCCCTGCTGGCCACCCCTTTTATAATGCAGCCCAGAACACAGATGGCCTTCTTGGCTGCAAGCACACACTGCTGGCTCATGTCTAGCTTGTCCACCAGGACACCCAAGTGCTTCTCCGCAGGGCTGCTCTCAAGGAGATCTTCCCCCAGTTTGTATAAGTACCTGGGATTGCCCTGATCCAAGTGCAGCACCCTGCACTTGGCCTTATTGAACCTCATTAGGTTCTCGTGGGCCCACTTCTCCAGCCTGCCCAGGTCCCTCTGGATGGCTTCCCTTCCTTCCAGTGTATCGACTGCACCGCTCAGCTTGGTGTCATCCGCAAACTTGCTGAGGGTGCACTCGATGCCATCGTCTATGTCACTAATGAAGATGCTGAAGAGCACCGGTTCCAAGACCAACCCCTGAGGTACACTGCTTGTGACCGGCCTCCACCCTGACACAGAACCATTGATCACAACCCTTTGGCTGCATCCAGCCAGCCAATTCCTAATCCATCGAACAGTCCATCCTTCAAATCCATGCCTCTCCAATTTAGAGAGAAGGAAGTGGTGAGGGACCATGTCAAAGGCTTTGCAGAGGTCCATGTAGATGAAATCCATCACCCTTCCCCTGTCCACCGAAGCCGTCACTCCATCATAGAAGGCCACCAGACTGGTCAGGAAAGATCTGCCCTTGGTGAAGCCATGCTGGCTGTCTCAAATCACCTCTTTGTCTCATATGTGCCTTAACATAGTTCTAGGAGGATATGCTCCATGATCTTCCCAGGCACAGAGGTGAGGCTCACCAGCCTGTAGTTTCCTGGGT
The DNA here is from genome assembly GCA_016647715.1 of Pavo muticus. Taxonomy (NCBI): domain Eukaryota; kingdom Metazoa; phylum Chordata; class Aves; order Galliformes; family Phasianidae; genus Pavo; species Pavo muticus. The sequence continues at coordinate 911,354 of JACDJE010000346.1, forward strand.
CTTTCTTTCTCCCTTTCTTAAAAATAGGAGTAATGTTTCCCTTTTTCCAGTCACTGGGGACTTCACCAGACAGCCATGATTTTTCAAATATGATGGAGAGCGGCTCAGCAACCACATCAGCCATCTCTTTCAGAACCTAGGATGGCTATCATCTGGTCCCATGGACTTATACACATTCAATTTTATGAGGAAGACTCAGACTTTTTCCACTGTTACAGTGGGACAGAAACCACTTCCCACGCCCTCACCTAGAGGCTCATGGTCCTGGCAGACATGGGAAGCCTGACCGTCCGTGAAGACTGAGGCAAAGCACTCATTGAGTACCTCAGCTTTTTCTATGTCTGAGGAAGCCAGCTCCCCATTACCTTTTGTCAGAGGGGGAACACTCGCCTTGGTCTGTCTCTTCCTGCCTGTGTACCTGTAGAACCCCTTCTTGTTATCTTTCACATCCTTCGCCAAGTTAGGCTCCATCTGCGCCTTGGCTTTCCTAATCCTATCTCTACACACACGGACAACAGCCCTGTATTCCTCCCAGGATACACAACCCTGCTTCCACTTACTGTACATTTCCCTCTTTTCCCTCAGTTTAAGCTGCAGGTCCTTGTACAGCCACAGTGGTCGCCTGCCTCCCCTGCTCGACTTCTTCTGCTGGGGGATGGAGGGCCGTTGCGCCCTCAGAAGGATGTCCTTAAAGAGCTGCCAGCTCTGTTCTGTACCCATGCCCTTAAGGACAGTTTCCCAGAGGATCCCACTCAGCAGTTCCTTGAGCAGCTGCAAGTTTGCTCTCCTGAAGCACAGGGTCCTAGCTCTGCTTTTTGCCAGGCCCGCGTTCTTCAAGTTCACAAACTCCACCAAGGCATGGTCACTACAGCCCAGGCTGCTTCCAGTCTTAACCTCTCTAATGCTCTCCTCTGCATTGGTGAGCACCAGGTCCAGTAAGGCTTCACCTCGGGTTGGTCCATCTACTACCTGGACCAGGAAGTTGTCCTTGACAGACTCCAGGAATCTCCTGGATTTTCTGCCACACGCCATGCCACTGATTTCTAATTCTACAAGCAAAATATGACAACAAGTGTTAACAGAAACTACATTCTGTGGAACTGTAATTGTAAACATAAACAAACAAACAAACAAACAAACAAAAAACAAAAAAAAACACCCCAAACCAATGTTTGTAAGAGTGGTAATGGTATTCTGTTCTCTCAACGCTATCTATTAAAAAAGAATAATACAAGTTTGTCCTTTAGCATGAAAACACTTTTAAGAATTACCCTTAAGAAAACTGGATGTGAATGTATGAGCAGGGAAAAAGAATAAATACAAAAACGAAAGGAATATCTGCTAAAATTGGGCTACTAGATAGTTTCATGGCAGAATTATCTAGGTATTAGTTGCTCTATCACAAAATATGTTCCTGTTGCAACCACAAAATTTAACACATTAATAAAAACAACCAATCGATGTAACAACAACAGCAGTTGGTTATCTGTAAAGTTCAACACTTAATCATAATTAAGTCAGGATGAGCTGACATATCCAAGTATAAGAAATCATACAAAGACAACGTAGCAAGTAACCAGTCATTCCTAAATCATCAATTTGGTCAAGTCTGGCATTGCCTTCAATTACTTCTAAGTTTTCTTGAAAAAAATGATTAACCCCTTTTCCATACAGCTTTTCTAGTTATCAAATTAAGATTTAAGCTAAATCATGAGTGCAATGATAGTTTAATTACATTAAACCACATAAAATTCACAATGAGGAAGAGTGTTTGTGCAGATAACCACTTGACTACAAAACACTAAATATATTAATAAAACTGGTGCATTTTCTTACCCGTGAAATATTATACTGCTATCATAACAACTACTCTTGGTTGGTAGGTGGATATAAAGAAAACAGAAAATTTACAGCCTTGTATACAATTTCTTTTCCTAGGGCACCAGGTGCTTTAAATGCCACCAGAAGGATGCTCTAGGCAATGCCATGCTGTCCAACATGGCTTGGCATAGATTAGCTCAAAGCCTTTGTGTCTTTGCAGACTTTGATTAAGGGCCACTGTTAGAACTCCTATGGGTTTTTACTCGATCCAGTGTAGCATAGGGAGTATTTCTTTTCTTTATCACAGTTGCCAAAAATATGCCAGTTAAGATAATTACATTTCAATTTAAATTGGTAATTTAATGGAAATTTTAAACCATGATGTAGGGCAGGATACATACTTCCAGTCCTAACCCACAACAATAGATTTTGTCTGTTGCAGATGATTTAACAGCTCAGACCCATATTTTTGGCTCTCCATGAGAAGAGACAGTTTTAGGACTCTCCATAGTTTTACAGGATTTTTTTCAATCTATTTTAAGTGTTGCCTTCATTTTTAAGAAGCAGAGCAACCAAGGGATCTGCATGTGTTTTTTGTTTGTTTGTTTTAACACAGCAGTATCACCTGTCTGCTATTACCTACTTCATTAGCTGTTTTTATGAGTCATAATAAATGAAAAAAAATTCCTCTTAACAATATTTGCTCCTTTTCGGAGCAAAGTAGAACTGTCTGCCACTTCTCTGTTGTTTTCACTATTTGTTTCAGAGCTGACACAGAAGCCTGGCGGTTGCAACATACTGTAAGGGGAATCGTTTTCCTTTGTTTAGAGTGCAGTGTGTACCGTCATTTACATAATAAAATCCTCACACAAATAACAGATGGTGAAGAGGCACTCATGTTGCCACATGTTGGAAGCATGATACAGTTCCTGGATGAACTTGTTTGTCTTACTTTTGCCTAGAGATGTCTCCCAGCTATTAAACCTCGCAGGTTAGTCAGCTGGTGAAAGGTTTTAAGATAGGCAAAAATCTGTCACCAGAATTTTCCTTTTTCCAGAAGAAGCAAAAAGCTGTGTCCTGATAGAAATGTTCAATTAATTGAAATATTTTACAGAACCATGAAAAACAAATAATAGTCTCTCTATTTCATCACAGAATCAGAATCCTTAGGGTTGGAAGGAACCCTTAAAAGTCATCCAGTTCAGCTCCCTTTCAATGAAAAGGGACATCCACAGCTCAATGAGGTTCCCCAGGGCCTTATCCAGACTTGCCTGTCCCTCCAGGGATAGGGCATCAACCATAACACTAGGTAACCTGTTCCAGTGCCTCACCACCCTCACTGTAAAAGACTTTTTCCTTATATCCAACCTAAATCTACCCTCTTTAAGCTTGAAGCCATTTCCCCTTGTTCCATCACCACAGACTCTGCTAAAGAGTCTTTCCTTTCCCCTTCCTTCCTGTAGCTCCCCTTTAGATATTGAAAGGCCGCTATCAGGTCACCTCAGATCCTTCTCTTCTCCAAGCTGAACAGCCCCAGCTCTCTCAGCCTGTCTTCATAAGAAGGGTGTTCCATGCCTTGGATCATTTTGTGGCCCCCCTCTGGATGCCCTCCAACAGGTCTATGTCTCTTCTGTACTGAGGACTCCAAATCTGGACGCAGTACTCCAGGTAAGGCCTCACCAGCAAAGAGTAGAGGGGCAGGATCACCTCCCTCACCCTGCTAAAATGATTCCCTATAGACAGCAAACATTGTTACCCCTCTGAGTCTAAGCTGTTTTCTCTCTTTTTTAATTCTTTTCTGAGCAGAAGTTGGGGATAGAGAGAGCAATGCTAATGTTGTATATAGTAACATCAGTTCTTGGATACATTACCATTAATTCTACGTGCAAATTAAGTGCCAAAAAACAAACGTCTGTCACATGGAATAACACTCTTACAGCCTGTGTACAGTGCAATGAAATAAGATCACACTACACTCCCTAATTAGAGCTAATGGATCTGTTTCTGATGCCACTTACACTGATTTTATGATCATATAATCCATGTTACCATCTCCAGTGGAGCTTCTCTTGAATATGAATCAGCCCCCTGGATGAAAAAGGCATTTAAATGAGTGGCCAGTCAAGTCTCCTTAGATGCACTTATTTCTCCTCAGATGCACGCTTCTATACTGCTTTCAAAGACAAAGTTGGGATTGGGAATACGGGCAAACTATGGGTCTGTTTCATCACTTCTGTTTTATCTGAAATATGGCATTTTGTACAGCTGTGCAAATAGAACAAATAATTACCTAGATCCTTTAGCATCTACAGAAAGAGCAAGAAGAAATATAATTTTATGATATAACTCCGTCCTCACCATGTTGATATACTGATTTTTATGAACACTTTGAGTAGACTTATATCCAGCTCATTTACCTTCTATTTGCTAGAAATTTAGCCCACTAACTTCAGAAATCTAGTTTTCAGTTCAACAATATCTGCTTTTCCATATTTACCAACTCTACTGATTGGAAGGGCAACCTGTATTTTATGAATACTAAGACAGTGAATCCTCCATCTGGCTCTGTGATGGGCAAGCAGATTGAGAAGAGTTGTGTTCTTATTTAGGAACTCCCCATTTTGGGGAACCCATGGGGCATACCATACCTCAGCTGTGGGTATGATGGTGTCCAGAAGGCACCTCAGCACATCAGGGTGACCCTTCATCCTGTCCCATTTTTCTTTGGATACCAACATGCCTAACATCTCTAAATCACTAACCCTGAAGCTGCTGCGGTGGCATACACAAAACCCTTCTTTTCAAGAAAATCTCCTAATGCAGATTCCTGCTCCCCTCCCATTCTCTGGATTTAGCACTGCTGCTCAAGAATTACTAGATCATAAACTTTTGTTTTGTGTCTGTCTTATTAACAGCTACAGACATAGAAAGTCTGTCTAACAGAGCTGTTAATTAATTGTGAAACATATTTCAGGGATATTCAACATATTTCATACTTTAAAAAAACGTATTAAAACAAAAGAAATAAAACCCTCATCCAAACTGAGCCTAAAAACTCAAAAACAAAACCAGTACACTGTAATGATTTTGAGCTCTCATCCAGAATGTTAATCTGATGTGATTTTTTTTTTCTCCTTAAATGTTTGGTTAGCTCTGATTAACTTGTTTTTGTGCCATACGAGGCCTGCCTATAAGGAAAGAATATTTTTAATTATCATATTTTCAGCTACTATAGTTTTAAGAATTGCAGGCCTGATTACCCCAAAGCATTGGAGCCCTGACAATCTGCAGTCCTTAGAATCCAGGAAGTATGTAGTTATCTTTATTTTTATGGCTGAAGCTATCACTCATTATGTTCCAAAATTCATCTGAAGAGCACTTCAGAGAGTGTGTCTGTAAAGTTCGTCCTTTACCACTAACTCTGTTTCTGTAGAATTGTCCTCAGAGTGGGACAATGATGTTTCAGGATCTTCTGTAATATCTTGCTGCATGCAAAGATCATCTTCCCTCTTTTAGAAACTTCCACATTAATAAAAACTTGTTACTTTCCAGATATCTTGGAAAAACACAAAGCTGCTACGTTTCAAAATCATCATGCCCCAGAGGAATATTATGCATTAATGCACCAACATTAAACAGTTAATATGAAGTCACTTGAATTTCAAGTCATAACATAAAGGCAAAATGAGCATATTCAGAATCACATACTTACAAAGTTGCATAAGATACAGACAACAAATGGAATATAAATTTTCTTCATATGTTTTACATCAAAGTCAAATCCCAAAGGCATCTAGAGATGCTTTACTTAGCCCTGATGATGTCACCAGGATCTTACTGCTCTGTGTCAAGTTTTCACATATTCAGGTTATATTCACAAAAGGGAATATATTCCACTCAGGGATTCCCACTGAGTTTCCTCAGGTAGGAAGATAATATCCTTTTCTCAACCTTCTCCAAGTTTTCTCCCTCACCATTCCCCAGATTGGACAAACCCAGAAACCCAAAGACTGAGAAGGGCTGAAAAACATCATAAGGGGAATTTCTTTAGAAAACTTGAAAGAGGACTTCAGTTACTTCTCTCATGGGAATTTACATCTGACTGACAATAAAAATATGTTATTTTCATTTCTGTTTGTTCTGCATTAATTAGAGCTCTACAGGTACAGCTGTCCATCGTGCATTTTAATTATGACAAGTACAATTCTTATGAACAATATAACTCTATAATTACTAATATTTATCAAACAAACAATACTGGGACGAGATTGTGGATGTAAAACACTGCATAATATACATGGGCTTCTCAAGATAAAAATAATTAAAACTCTACCTCAGATCTAGCCAGATAGAAACAGTATGCTTGGATAACTAAAACCAAAAGTGAGCAAGAATGAAGACTTTAAAGGACGGAGAAGAGGTAGAAGATCACTCGGTGTTTAAATAGAACTTTGAGGGTTTTAAGAAAACAGCAGAAGAAAGTATTTAAAGCAATGTTACCAAGTGAACAAAATGGGTCAACTGTTTAGATAAACGCTTTGTTCTGAAAAGAAGCGAGGTAAAGCAATTGCAAAATCTGCACTCATTCTCATTTTTATTATTCAGAAACACTGTCAAGCATACCTTTTTATGGTATTTTGTTTTTCTAGTTCTAGACATCAAGGAAGAATGAAAATTAAACAAGACAAAACTTTCCCTTAAAACGTTATCTAATTTTATAGAAATTAGAGTATCTAGGCCAATTTACAGTTGGCAAGACAGGCTTCCTCTACTAGCAGAAAGCAATACGTTGCTCTGAACTCAATGATCATGGATGTATATATCACATTAATTCTTTGCTGACAGAAAACCCATTCTGTTATACACCATGTTTATGTCAGACCCTTTATCTTTTTTTCTTCTTTTGAGCTGATTTTTGTAATAGATGCCCTAATTTCTCATTACCTCCATTTAAAAGCCCTAACTAATATTGTTTCAACTTCTTATTAATCTCAGTTTTAATGGTTTTCCTTGAATTTAAATTCATTTGTTTTTCTTTCTAGGTGCTGTTTTCTTTTTAGATACTCACATACTGTCTATGGCTCCTCTACTTTGGCCTTTCTCTGACAACACAGAACAACCAAACAGTATTTTGCTATAATACATTCCTATTTAAATTTTTTTCAACCCCAAATCACATGGATCTATTCTTACAAGTTTTTTCTCCCTAATGTCATTTTCAATACTTCTAATTCTAGGTAAGGACTTTCTTTGCCTAAAATTCTGTTCTGCTAATCTATGCAATGCAGGAAAAAAAAATTTAAATGCTAGCTTATGGCAAACACAGTAGCACTGATGTGTCTCCTGGAGTTTTCCATTATTCTAATGTCAACAAATGCAAGTGATGGCAGAGTATAAGCCAAAAGAATTTTTTATTTTTTGACGATATTTGGAAATATTAAAGGAAAAATAATTATCATTACTATTTGGCCTATGAATAGCTCACTTATCTTTTGTAAGTTTTGGCTAGTTGATTTCTACTACTGCTCTTTTTTTTGTAATAAGCAGCTCTTCAAGCTTTTTCCTCTTATTATAAAAGACTCAGATACTTGCTAATGTCACAGAGGAAATAGGAGACAATAGGAGGAAAGTGCAAGCACTCAGAAAAAAAAAAATAATGAAAAAATACCCCTTGAATCACCTTTCACCCATGTTCCTAATCTTTCCTGTTCAGTTATTTCTAAAATACAGAAATACCTGAAGCAAAACCAAATCAAAGCCTATGCTTGACTGCTGCTGAAGGCATTCACCCAGGAGACCAGGGCCTGGTCCCATTTTTGTGAGTTGCAAAGAAACAATTTCAAAATGGGAGATCAGATAGATACTGCCAGCAGACACCTTCACACTCTCACAAGCATGGGAAATCGGAAGTATAAAAATGGATCCAGGGAAAAAAAGCTTAAATCAGGATCCCTCACTTACTAGCTGTTGGCTAGGCTATAAATTGAATTTAAAATATGTTAGAAAAAAAAATCTGTGTCCAGAGGCATTTCCAAATACTGGCTTAAGCAAGTAAATGGAGACAATGGTTGGTCAGTATATGCATCTTAAAGGAAGCCTTAACACTGAGCAGACTCCAGGCATTGTCACTCCAAGTCTAAACTGTTGACTAGAGGAGCTTTATGGCTCTATTCTTCTCTGAGTTTTGGCAAGCTGTCTAAAAATTTTAATGTAGAGAGTTAATCCTTGACATGCAACAGTGTGGCCTTGCCAGTTAACTATGTCTGTCTGTATATTAAACCCCCATGTGCTACTGAAGTGCAACCTATTCTTACCACCTATATCTAGCATAGTTCAGTGTAAGTGATATGGCTGGTGCCCAAGATTGGCTTACACCTCACATTCAAGTCTGTCACAGTTCTAAATCAGCACAAGCCTGTTTTATCTGTGTTTGCTGCAGTATGCATAACCCCAGTGTGTTCTGACCCTCAGTTGACTGGTGCTGAGCGAGGTATGAGGACACTCACAACCCAGAGTCCCTAAGAATGCAGGTGCTTCAGCAGCAATTTAGTGACAAGGAGTGCCAATGGTTTCCGAATAAAAAGTGTTTCCATCTTATCTTGTCTTTTGGAAGACCTCAAATACATAAGTATTACTAAAACTTAGTAATACTTAGTAATACATTACATGATGAATTGCATCATGTAATATAATTACAAGAGTTTAGTTTGCTCTTCATACACCTTTTCTAGTGCATACTTTTCAGATATTTACAGATGTTGCAGAGATGCCTCACCTGATCCATAAAAATAAACTTGGGAGGGGGATAGTCACCCTACATCTATGTCCCACTTCCCCTGAGAAAGACTGAACAGATGACCCTAAGGTACAAGAGTATAGATCTGTGCCTCTTGCTCTGTGCTTCCGCTAACTGAATTCAGAGTTTGGCTGCTTGGGCAGCCTGTGAGCACTCTGACAGCAGCACTAGATTCAGGCCTTCCTCAGTCAGCTAAGCTGACTTTTTGCATCCTGGGATCCTAATCCACCAGCTGAATCCTTAGGTTTAAACGTCCAGCACTCACACATTGGACTAATCTCATCATCACTGTGCTAAAAGAATTGAAACAGGTATTGAGCTGTTTCTGCATATAGATAAATAAATAAAAATAAAAATAAAAAGCCCCACTCAGATAATAATCATTTTACAGAGCTACGCAATGGCAGAAAGCAATATGCTCATGCACTCTCTCTCTTTGGGAGTCTTCAAATGATTCAAAAAAAAAGAAAGTAAGGCAATAGTCTAGGACACAGGAGGCTTTGCTTCATAGAATCATAGAATATCCTGTGTTGGAAAGGACCAGTAAGGATCATCAAATCCAGCTTCTGGTTCCACACAGGACCACCCCAAAATCAGACCATATGGACTGACTGTCCAAACACTCCTTGAATTCCGGCGGCCTGGTGCTGTGACCACTGCCCTGGGGAGCCTGTTCCAGGGTTCAACCACTCTCATGCGAAGAGCCTTTCCCTAGCTCCCAACCTGCCCCTCCCCTGACGCAGTTCCATGCCGTTCCCTCAGGCCCTGTCGCTGTCACAGAGAGCAGAGCTCAGCGCTGCTCCTCCGCTCCCTGTGAGGAGCTGCAGCCGCCATGAGGCCTCCATCAGCTCCCCTGTTCTGGGTTGAGTCAACCCTCAGCTGCTCCTCACGTTTTTCCCCTGCAGACCCTTCACCATCTTGGTATCCTTCTTTGGACACTCTCTAATTGTTTTATGCCCTTTTATTTCCATCTGTATTAGGGCAGTAACACACAGCCTTGAGTAAATTGCGCCTGTGAGTTGGATTTCTTCATCTTTGAAAGGGTTTTTAGTTGTTATGTTTTATTTTGTAAAGCACTAAGATCTACAGATACAAGAGGTAGGTACAATTGTTTCACAATTTTATCTTGACTAGCTTAAAATGAATTCTGCCATGCCAGTGGCACTGCTATTTGGTTGTTTATCATGCACATTTTCGTCATCCAACAACAGATGTACTTTCTGGATAGTCTTCAAGATTGTTTTACAGAGCACTTCAGACTATTTTGTTTTAATTTTATTTCTTTTGTTGCTTATTTTCTTTAAGCATTTTATCCTCAGGGACTTGGCTAAGCTGTGACCATTAAAAAATTATACAGCAAAATGTAGTTTCTGTTTTCCATTTAAGCTAAATTTTACACAAATAAATCTCAAAGGATTGAATATACCTTCTCCATTTTTCTGACTGTCTTCCTATGAATGCTGCTTTCTGCCTGGGCAATGTCCCTCCCCTCTGTAGAACAGTTATTAAATCCAAATGTTGCCTGAACATCATGGATCATGTTTGCCTTGCTCCTAGAATTAGGAGCATAGTGATTTCCTTACCTTCCTGTTTGTCCAAGTTCTGTCATCAGGTTTACACAAACAAGTCAGGCAATCTTTCCTGAGGCCAAGGAAATGATAACAAGAAGAAAGCAGAGCAAATAAAAGTTGCAGAAAGAGTGACCTATTCCAAAAAAGCCCAGCAAATTTCTCCATTCCAAAGAGGATCAAACTGCTAACATAAACCTTATCTATCAAAAGTATTCTTAATCCAGGTCATGACCTTGTTTTCTGTCCCCTTGCTCCTTTACTGCTATTAAAGGCAGAGTGCTTCAGAATTGACATATTTTTAAGTTCTGAAATTGACTCAGACTTCAGAAGGTTATGGTTGAAACCAGTCACAATTTGCAAAGAAAAATGCTGTGATCAGCTGCAGAAAAAAAAAGAGGCAAAAGGATTTCAAAATTGCTTTGGAATAGAGTCATAAAGTCACTACAGTAGAGACTTTCAAAACTGTGCAAGAATTGCTTGTATGTAGCTCTCATTACATTTTATAGGCACTGTATATCTGTGTTGTCTTAGCTGTTCTGAAAAAAAAAAAATGGTCAGCATGATTAATACCTAATAACATAATACTGAATTTATTGCTTAATTTAGACTCTCTCTGCAGACTAAAGCATTCTACTCAAATTCTAAAAGCTTAAAGAGTAGCTTAAAATACAAATCTTAAGAAAATATATCTTATTTCAGAAACAATTCCTTCTTTTCCTCAAGTGTTAAGCATAGAGCCAGAAAGAGACTTCAGACCTAGTGTATTCTGACATATTGTATCTACAAACAGGTTGGAAGCAGGCTAAGAGTCAGCCTGGAATATTTTGGTAAGCCCAAGAAGCAACACTGTCAGGGAAACAAATCTAACCTATTCCTATTTATTGCAATTATTCCTGACACACGGACTTAAAAAACTTTGAGAAGTTTTAAAGATGTAATTATCTACAATTCTCCATTCATAAAACCTCAGTGCTAATGCTGAATTAACTAAATGCTGAATTAATTAAGAATGCTGAATTTATTTCAGCTAGACTGCATTTCTAGAGGTAACTTTCAAGTAATAGATAATCTATCCTTTACTTTTATAGTTCTACCTCTGGGTTTAAACAGTACCAAAAGCTGGCTAAGATGCATAAAGGTAACCTTTCCAGCAGGACCCAAGCAAGTTTTGTCTCCACACAGTCAGTTCCAGAGTACAGAAGCACTCCTTAGCAGTGGATAGAGAACTTCTGAGCATTTTGCACGAATGTATTGGCTGGTTCTCCCAGCCCTGCACAAACCAGATTCCCATGACACATCATAATGAGATCATTGCTCTACAATACAGAATAAAAAGTCCCACAATCCCCAGTACATATAACAAGATACACCATCTAAAAAAACAGCCTGGATAGATCTTGCTCACGGAGGTGAAGTTACAAATGGGTACCATAACTTATTATTATGCCATTCTGTGCAAAGCCAGTAACAGTCTTAAAAGAGGTACGACTTTCACAAGGCTGCTGTATTTCAACCACAGCTACAGGGCAAATTGTTTATTAGTATGTATATCTTGCACACGAATTAGTAAATGCTATAACACCAAGCAGGATACCTATTAATAGATTAAATTCTAGAATGATGGTGTGTCTAGTCCTACTATTCAAAAGAATACATATTTTTTGTACAAGAATGAGTGCAAAATTAGATTTGGGATTTATGTAATTGTATAAGCTCTCCTTGCTATCTCACAAATATACAAATTAATTAACTATTTTGACTATGTGCTTAAATAATTAATAATTGTTACTACAGATAATGCAAGAGAGAGGATATTCATTGGAATCTCAAAGATACAGTTAGATTACACCAACATATTTCAGACTAATGTCTCTCAAAAAATACAATAAGATGAATACTTTTTTATTTTCTGATTGGTTGAATTAAACACTGGTACCTCCAAAGAGTTCTTAAATCTTCACATCAAGAAAAAAGCTTGCAAAACTAAGAAAGTATAGAACATGGATGTAAGGCCTGTCGCATTTCAAGAGGGTGTTCATGGGAAAAAAAAACATTGGTGAGTTTTCAGTTCAGTAGCATCTCCTTGCCATTGTTTGTAACAAACCCTCTAATACAGTGATTCTTTTCATCACCTTCAGGACAACATACACTTTTCTCTGAAGCTACAGATGCATATAGAAGATTCACTGACTTCATACCCTGATCTACATTATCCCTCTTCTGGTTCTCAACATTCAAAGCAAGTTCTGGCAAAGAACTGGCCAAAACATTAGCTAATGAGTCTGTTGAGTTTATTGTCTGTGATCTACCACTGAAAGCAGAAGAGAAAAAACTACTTGTGAGAAGGCAGTGAAACAGAGGTAAAAGTCTGAAGCTGAATGAGAAAAATGAGGAAGCAGTATAAGGGGAAAACTATGCTAGAGAAGGATTTAAGGCTGAGAGACCTGGGATTGTTCAGTCTGGAGAAGAGAAGACTGAGGGCATCTTATCAATGCTTATAAGTACCTAAAGGGTGGGTGTCAAGTGGATGGGGCCAGGCTCTATTCAGTAGTGCCTAGTGATAGGATAAAGGGCAATGGGCACAAACTGGAGCACAGGAAGTTCCGTGTGAACATGGGAGGGAAATTAATTGAGAGTGACAGAGCAATGGAACAGGTTGCCCAGAGAAGTGGTGCAGTCTCCTTCTCTGAGAGATTCAAGACCCACTTGGACACCTACCTGTGTGATCTGCTGTAGGTAACCTGCTTTAGCAGGGCGGTTGGACTGGATGATGTTCAGAGGTTCCTTCCAACCACTACCATTCTGTGCTTCTGTGATTTGGCATCTTGAAATATAAGTCCACCCAAAAATATGGAGAGACTCTGTATTAATTCCTCCCAGTTAATTCTAATAGATTCCACCTCATTTCTTTTTTTTTTTTTCCTATGTAAAATGTGTAAATCTATAGTAGAAATTGTACTAACTGACATTTTTAGGTGTTCACTGTACTGTTCTTAATTCTGCACATTGTAGGCCCGCTTGTACGTACATACAGACAACAGCAGCAGAATTAAACATGAGATGGCAAACATCATTTAAAGTAAACACTTAAAAATTATCTCCCTTCTTCCCCATTCATCCTCCTTTTTCCTTACAAGCCACCTTTTTCTCATTTTTTCCCTTTTTCTCCTTATTTTCCTCTATCTTTTGTCAGTCTTTTCTCCCTCTCCTAAATCTTTTGTTCAATCTTATTCTCTTTTGCCTTTCAAATTAGCTTTTGGCTGAAGTGTTCTCAATACATTTTGGATAAATGCAAACTGAATTGATACCACAGGCACTGGCCACTTCTGTTGCGTGTCACTTATTCTTTGCTCGTGCCTGCAACAATGTATTGTGTTCACATTATATCCAATACATACATATATTGTTTCAGTTAATAGAAAGCAATTTCATACTGATTACAGAAGCTTCAAATGCATCTTTACTGGGGAAAAAAAAGTAAAAGCAATGTAATAAGATAAAGAGTAAACATAATAATCTGGCCTCATGACAATACACACGGTGTGTATATATGAAGATTATAAGAGCTCAGAGACACAAAGACCAAGGGAAAAGGATTGTTACTCCATGTACACAAAAGCCTAGGTTTCCTAATGAATGGCACTTAAATTAATGAACATTCCTTTATCTTTACATGGGCCATGTTACTCCCAGGCCCTCCTTCTTTGTCATCTCCTTCCAGATCCTATAGCCTGGAGAAGGAGGAGAGAGCAAAGAAGGACAAGTGGGCAGGGTTGTTCTCAATCTATCCAAAGAGACAGGAGTTTTGCAGAGCCTTCAATTAAAGGAATAATAACTCTATGAAGATTGGGTTGAATATGTACAGGGGATCACTTCTCCAATGAAATCAAATATTAGAACTAGCTTCTGCTAGTACATGTGAAAAGTTGAAAGAGAAAGTGAGAAAAAAAAAAGAGAGAGAAGAAATGTGAAAGAGTTTAATTAAAAAGTGATTGAAAAACATTGGGTGTGATTACCATTGTAAACTTTCTTTGCTTGTACTGTACAGCAGTAGCAGAAGGAATTCTTCTTGGTGATGTTGGTTTGGCTTTAGCCCAAGACCTGTGCTATCAAAGCATTTTATCTTTACATTTTCTTTCTTTGTTTTTACAGGGATTGCTGTAAAAGTTATTTTTATGTTAATGTTCTTATTCAATTCCTCTCCCTCAAAATTCCTTTCCTTTAATCTACTCTTAAGAAAATTTGGCAGAAAATTTTCCTCTCCATATAAAGAGATAGGAAAAAGGTCCTTTGCCCTCTTAAACTATTCTTGGACTTGTTAGATACAGAGGAGGAAGTGGAGAATGATAACAAAGGAAAATAAAAGATAAAGTTACAATCTTTGCTCATTTAAAGCTATTCCAGTAAGCATAAACCACAAGCAGATTCAAACTTGCATTAACAGTAATTATTACTTTGCCCATCTTCTGTTGGTTTGCCTATTCCAACCACATGCTTATTCACGTTGTGAATACTTAAGGCTAGATGATGTTATTTACTTCATTCATTACAGTCGTTTTGTGCCAATGGCTTTTTGATGTAATTTTCTTTGGACAAAGTTTTAGAGGCATATACCAAAAAAATTCAACTTGACATGTTGCCTCTTGGGGGTGATGCAAAACCAACCTTAGTCACTCTTTTTATTAATGTAATATATTGTTAATATTCTTATGACTATCTATAATTTATTCTTGGCAGCATTGGGAAGGCCTCTCTGCCCACTCCAGGGTAAACAGTCAAACTTTTTTTATCTAATTCAAAATAGAAATAAGACTGGTTCCAGGGAACCTGATGATCCCTATCTTACCCTTTGAAGAAGAGAAAAATACACTATTTTGCTTCAACTTTTCCCCTTTCACAGTTACATCACCCTTGCAGGTTCAAAGGTGCAGAACACCGTTGACCTCCTTGTGAACTCACACCTAAACTGTTTCACAGAAATGCCAGCAAGAGGTGCTCAAGCACGAGCTACATGTTGTCCCTTAAGATTTGCATGCTGCCTCAGCTTCTCAGCTTCACCACACAGGGGAAAAACATCTAAAGCTATTTGTGAAGTAGTATCTTCCGTGGTATAAAAAGTACCATTTAAGGAAGTACTAAGTGCAACTGGCTTAAGTACACAGTGTAGGTAATATTAACACTGGCTTAATTTAAATTGGGAAATCACCTGCATTTACTTATTTTTTTATAGACTTTTTCTTCTTGGTCAAAGTACATGCTACAGATGTGGTCGTGAGATGTTTGACTAAATCCATGGCGAATAGTGACTGTGGAGAGAACAAATAGTTTGGTTCCAAACCACACAAAAGTTTCATGACCATAATGAATTACAGTATTAATGATCAGCAGCCTAAAACAAATTAAATTGTGGTGTTGAATGAGGCTCTATTAAAAAAAAATCTTCCAAATCAGTCATTTGATCTCCCTAGTAGAAAGCTATTACAAAAGAAGCAGTACACATCATAGAAGAGGGGGGAAAGTATGGTCTTGGAAATTAATTATTTTCACATTCCTATAGTCTGTGTTGTCACATGTATAAAATCAGAAATGAAGAGCACCTTTGCAGGAAGCATCAGAAAATATGTCTGTATTTATATGTCTTAATTGCAAAACAGAATCACCACTTCTCTGTAATGAAAACCTCTATTAAGAGACAGCCCAGTTTGGCAAGTGTGAGGCAAGGGCTTAGAAAGGGGTTCATAAAGCCTCGTGGTAAGGCAAGGCTGAGACTCAGAGGACTGAAGCAGGGCTTTCTTGTTCTCCCAGAGACAGACCGTATTCTCAGCTGGGGCACAGCAACGCAACAATATGGTGAACAGTACCACATCAATGTGTGCTATAACTCATATCTGTCTTGATAGGGCCACTTGATAAGAACCTGCTCTCCTGATCTGGTGCTGATCTATCTGATCACAAGGATTAGAGATATACATAAGTGTTATTTCCAGTATATTACATTTATTTATTCAATTATTTTTGCAACATTCATTAAAAAAAAAAAAAAAAGTAAAAAAGTTGCCTATACTTCTGTCATTTCTGTGAATGCAACAGCTCATACTCCAGCAATTTTAGACTCAGTAAGTCTTACTTCAAATGAAGCCTTTCATACCTGTCAACAATGACATTAAATTCTCCCAGAAACAACAAACATTTTGGTAAGTCCTGGAGGCCTGTTTGCCTTTTTCTTTGCAGTTGTACTGCCAGGGTAGCATGTGATCACCTCCAAGATTAATGCACACATCTTTCTTTACTTCAAAATATCTTTTCAATACTTCCAGTACTCCTCCTTGACATACAGCATTCAGCAAAGCTAAAAAGCATTTCTCGACACTTTAGTCCTGAAGTTCATAACCTTCGATGTTACACTAATAAATCAACCCTTCATTTGCTCTTCCATTCCTCAGGGGATACAAGCTATTCCATTACAAAATCTATGCTCCACATGTTGCCAACACCAGTGAAGTTTGCATCACAAACAACTCTCACTAGCATGTTCCTTAATTGAAGAGTATTAATAAAATATTAAGTAAGAAAAACATCAGGAATGGAAACTTTATCCATTACCTCCTTCTTCTCCAAGACAAAAAAAATTGCCAGTTTGTTATTGATCTCAGATTTCTGTTCCTTCTCCCCATCTTTTTTGTCTTCTTCAATATAGTTAGTTCTCTGCGTTGCTATTTCAAATTAATTACAGAAGTCCACACAGACTAAAATCTCATCTTTCCCTTGCCTACAAAATCAGTTATTTAAAATCTTCATTTAATGAAAATATCAGGTTATCTGACATGATCTTGCTTTAATAAACATTTGCTGTGATATATCCTGTTTCTTATTTGCTGCTATATTTCAGTTATTACTTCAATAAAGAGTCATTGAAATGACATAAATTACTGAGGCAGATTAAAAACCTGGTGGATGAGCTTGGACAAATTAACTTCACATCTTTCATACTCAAAACTTACAGGGGGAATAATAATACAGTTTATTTATTTAAGAGAGATGGTGAAAGAAAATCTGTAATATAATAACTATCATCTAGTTCTTATCAGTTCTTCATATTGCACACTTTTCTAACCCAAGCATTATTACTATGTGGCACAATCAAGTTGCAAAAGAGCAGTATTACCATCTGAGTAGAGAAACCTAAATGCTTAAGATACTAAACATGCAGCCTTGAAACTGTTGTTACATATATGGTTTTGTTATCTAACAAACATTTCTGCAACCTAACCTAACAGTACTCCATAATCATCACATGAGAAAAGAGAATAGGTGGATTCAAAGGGAAACAAGGAGATAACCAGTTTGAATGGAGATGACTGTAACACTTCTGTGGAGTACTTAGAGCACTTAATCAGAGGATAGTTTTTGAGCATGGATGGCATGAAGAGCATATCTTGTACATTTTTGCGAGAGTGTTTATGTGATTGTGCTAAAACACGAGCACTTGGAAGAGACATCCCAATTCTTCACTGGAAAGAAAAGCTTGCAGAAGGAAGTGGAATCTGGTCCAGCTCTCTCTGCCAGAGGCTGATGCTTTATAAAGGAGCCTCCCAAACTAGTTTTCTCGGGTATCTGAGGAACAGTCATGTTTCTGAACAAGCAGAGGCATGACTTCTCACCCCACCTCCTTTCAAATGGGAAGTTTCCTAGTCCCCAGGTCTTATAAACATGCACCCTGGTTGTTGATTATAGCCAGGCTTATGCAGGCTTTCAAAGCATTTTGCCTTCACCATTCTTCCCAAACAGTAGCTTAGGAAAACTTCACAGCTGATTTCTTCCAGCTCTGGTTTAAACATGCAGCACTACTCGTACCCTGAGGTATTCTCCAGAGCTGCTCTGGAACTCAGCACTCAGAAATGGGCCTTTATTTAACTTTAGTGACTGTTTTTCAATAAAAGATTTATTTGTTACTACTTCAAGAATCACAGAATGGTTGAAGTTGGCAGGAACCTGTGGAGGCCATCTAGTCCAACTCCTCCTCAAGCAGAGTCACTTAGAGCAGATTGCCCAGGCCTGTGTCCAGGTGGCTCTTGAAGCTCTCTAAAGAGGAAACTCCACAGCCTCTTTGGGCAGCCCATGCCAGTGCTCCATCACCTGCACATTAAGAAGTGTTTCCTGACGTTCAGATGGAATCTCCTGTATTCCAGTTTGTACTCATTGCTTCTTGACCTGGCACCAGGCATCACTGAAAAGAGCCTGACTCTATATTCATGGCATCCTTCTCCCTATCGGTACTATTTTCACCATACTCTTTTCTCTCTGTTGTGAGTAAGAATGAAGCCAGCTCCTCCTAAGTCAAGGCTGCACACAGATCCCTCCCTGATCTACCCCGTAGGTAACCTTCACCATTATTATCCATTATTATCCATTTTCATAACTGATACACTCAGGACCTGCAAACAGAGGTCTCTGCGTCAACCAAAGAGGTCCCAGAGGACTGGAGGCTTGCCAGTATGACTCCCATCTACAACTACCTGAAGGGAGGTTGTGGTGAGGTGGGTGCAGGCTTCTTCTCCTACAGCACTAGTGATAGGACTAGAGGGAATGGCCTCAAGTTGCACCAGAGGAGGTTCAGGTCAGATACTAGGAAAAAATTCTTCTCTGAAGGAGTGGTCAGTTGCTGGGACAGGCTGCACAGAGAGGTAGTGGAGTCACCGCCCCTGGAGGTGTTCAAGAAACATTTAGATGTGGTACTAAGAAGCATGGTTGAGTGGGGAAATATCTGTGGTAGGTGGATGGTTGGACTGGATGACCTTGGAGATTTTTTCCAACCTTGCTGATCTATGATTCTACTAAGCTCTACATCTTAAAACCCACTCAGTGTCCATTTTCATGAATAGCTGCAGATGTGACATAAAAACAAACAGCAGAATCTGAATAGGTGTTTCCCACCTCACTGTTCTGTTTGCCTTCTTCAAGCACCTGTCTGATAGAAAATACCAGCAATGAAGTCAATGCTATGAACATTAGAGAATGAGGATTGATACCTGAATGGGCACAGAAGATGAAAGAAGGTATCCAGCACTAACACATAATGACAGCAGAAGGAATGTGATGCAGAGGCTATCAGTCTACCACACCATGGGTAAAAGAGTTATTATTTTGAAGTGACTTTTTTTAAAAAAAAGCCAGAAACAGAGCTGCTTCTGGGACAAGAAAGAAAAAGCAATTGCACATCGTGCTGGGACAACGGTGAAAACTGACCAGAGGAGGAAAGCACAATATCATGTTGAAACATGGTACTGAAAGGCAGAACATGAAAATAAAATGCATTATTTTTCTGAGAATGAGGAAGAGTAAGAATTACAACACACAACAGAATGAGAGAAGTAAGTATAAGAACCAAATTTGTGAATGGACCTGCACATATAAATTTTATATATATATATATTAGTAAGGGAAGTTTTTCACAAGGGCTGCTCCAAAAGTAATGCCTCCCATTTTATGATGTTGGCGTACAACGTCAGAGGGGGATGTTGGTGGTATGGCAGTAGAGGTTGAGCCCTCCCACCAGTATTATGTCATATTTTGTTCCCATGTGACAGATGGCAGCAGAGGGGCAGTCTGACACAGTAGTGTCTGACTGCAAGTGTGTATGAAGTAGGGGTGTGTCACTGAATTCTTCCACGCAGAAAAAATTTCTCTGTTGATGTTCATCAACACTTGCTGAACCTTTACGGAGACTAAACAGTGCATATCAGCAGTGAAACAGTGTGTCATCTCCACTGGTGCAGGCTCTTATTCATCACTGATAAGAATACATGTTGAAAAATAGTATTTAGTAGCTAAGAATTTGCTCTAACAAACAGTGTTACTGTGCTCTTTTTATCTATCGAAATTTCCATGGAAAAAATAGGAGGCATTACTTTCAGAGCAACCTACCTATATGTAAAAAGAGTAAAAAAATTTCCACACTAACCAAGGTATATTGACAGTTTTGAAGTTATGATAGCAACACTTGTTTTTCCCTTGCTTTGAAAGCTGGGAGTTTATCAGGCAAAATGCATTTCAGAAGCAACCAACTCTTCTGAAAACTTACCCCTTTTTCACTTATGACTATTGACTTCTAGGTCAATGGACTATAAAAGCAAACTCTAGGACAATTCACATCATTATGCAAAGTGGAAAGAAAAATCTTGTATTATATGGAAATAATTATCACTGCAATTTTCCTTTGCTATTACAGGAAATCCAGCATAACTCTAGTGAACACTTCAAAGAAAGCAAAATCTCAAGGAGACCACTGCCAAAACACTGTTCAATGTCATATTAGTAAGTGTTTGTCACATCTTCAAAGGTGTAATTAAAGACATAGCTTTTATATGGTTAAAGCCATTTAGGAATTCAGACACTGATGAATCTATATTTTATTAAAGAGGAGCCTGCAGAAGCAAATTTCCTATTTGTTTGAACCAGACACTATATGTCAGCTTTTACTTTCTATTTCAATTGGTAAAGGTCTCAAAATGAGATCAAGGTTGAGATATTCACAGTAAGAAAATAATTATATCTAGCAGGATTATTATTCACACTTCCCAAAATTCTCTTTTGAGAAGAGATAACAGCAAAGTTGGTTTTACACAATGGAACGAGAAATGCAAAGTTCTAGGTGGAATCTTCAGACTCAAAAAAAGAGAGAGGAGGAGGAAAAAAAAAGACCTAGAATATAAAATCTTTCTTGTACGTTATAATGGCAATGGTTTCTAGGATTGTTGCAATTTGGCTATATCCACAAGGTGGTGTAACTTAAAATGTAATTATTGTAATTCTTTGCCCAGAAAGAAATTCCATTAACCTTATACTGTCAAAACAGTAATGGGAAGATCTGCAGTTTACATTGCTCTTAGCACTTCCAAAAACGTTTAGCAAAAATATGGTTGAAAGGAATTCACAGAAAGTTTAGGAATAGCTAATGGAAAATAATGTGACAGATCAACACAAAAAGAGCCCATTTATCTGCCAATATCATTGTCACAGTAACTTTTCTCTTTCAATAAATTCTAAAAAATAAAAAGTAGGAAGCGCTAAACTTCGTACAGAAGAGATCCTGTCCTATGAAACTAGGCCATAAACATGATTTAATGCAGGATCACCTTACGTTTTTAATAAAAATGTTTTAAAACATATTTTATGCTCCATATGAATTATACATCTGAAGTTCATATCATTTATAAATTATGTGGCCTTTAAGGAATCTGACAATGGACTGATCTAAGATCAAGGGAACGTTCTCCAGAACGTATTTAGAAATAAACATCAATCTGACCTTATAATTTTTCAGGCATTTTGAAGTGAAGTATCAATCAGATAATTATCTTCTGGTGGTCATTGTATGTCAGTTTCCCACCATTTTCTATTACAGATATATTACAGAGAAGGTATACGTGTAATGGAACAAATTTTTTTGGCATAATTATAGCTAAGTAGTCCTTCAAGAAGATAGCATAGGTATAACAAAGATGTTTAAGCTGCTTTCCTGAGCCAGACAGGCTGCAAAGTATGCACAAAGCTTTATGCCCCTTGTTATGGTATGGTCTTAGCAGAGATGAGTTAGTGAAAAAAGCTTACTATAATCATGGTATTCGTTGCCACCTCCAGAATAGTGTAGTTTTGAGCATAATTATATATAAAAATACATGAATGTAAACAAGAAATCACAGAATAACATAGATGAAGCTTGTTCAAATTTATTTCATCTTCACAATGCCCCTTAACTCTCTTAGGGTGCTCTTCATTCCTTTTATTAATTTTGATTCCAAATTATTATAGTTTTCCTTATTTGAAACTTTATCAGTTTCACTGTACAGAGACAGAGATGAAGTCTCCTTGTATATGGATCTACATAAAAAAATAACTGCAGTTACCTGTAATGATTGACTTTTATTTCCTGACCTTAAACTTTCCATAAAACACTTTCAGCTCTCTCTCTATTTTTTTTCCAACTATAAGACACCACATGGAAAAAAAACAGTTAAGCAAAATGAGTCCAAAGACGTCTCTCCATAGACGTCACTGTAATCAAGGTGAGAGTGCACCTCCATAATGTCTGCTCCTTATTATGGGGGTGAAATATATGCACAGAAATGCTGCATTAAGTGCAATGAAGTGGAGTGTTGTCATGCAATCCTTTCATTTCTTTTTTCTTTCTCTTTCCTTTCTTCTTTCTTCTTTCTTTCTCTTTCCTTTCCTTCCTTCTTTCTTTCCATTCACTTTGAGATTACTAAAATCAGGGTGAGCTGAAAGGGGATACAAATTCAGGCTTTCCAGACACTGGCACCGAACTACTCCTAGCAATCTTTCCAAGACCACCTGACTAAGTGCTATTGGCTCTACATCTGTTAGAAAAATTAAAAAAAAAGTCAAAATGTTAAGTATAGCTTCTGCATTGCAAAGCAGATCAGGAAGATGTCTGCACCTGTCACGCTCTGTTTGAGTGAGTATATCACTTTGGACATCCACATCACTTCTTTGAGCACTCAACCCTTGTCTACCTGGCTTGGAGGCTTTTGTGAAGATTCTGCATTTTTTTAGGGTCTCAGCACTGACGGGGTGTGAAGCACAGCTATAATCCAGCTAATAACAAATGCACTCACTCTCTCATCATGTCGCATTACAAGAGCAATGCTTCAGGGGATTCAGTTGGGAATCTAGTAAGCTTCAGCAAGGTCTCCCACCTGTGAATGTGCCCAGAGGGAAAATGCCCTCAGCTGTAGCCTCAGAGGATTCTTACAAGATAAAAAGCTAGAATTTTCTCACAGAGACTGAAAAATATATATGTTTTAGATACTCTTCTCTGCGTTTTTCTTAGGTGATTTATGTATTCCTGGGAAATAAAAGTTCTCAGCATATAACATCCACATTAAAACATTGCAAGGGGAGCCTAGGGCAAAGGAAAAACATTATCTTAGAAAGAAAAACAGGCTTTCAGTGGTTGGTCTTTTTCTAATTTTTGTTTTCACCTGAAGTAATCTAATTGACTAAAATTATCAGATGGTAGCATTACAGTCTGTCATCTCATACAGCAACACCAGATGGGTTTCCAAGGTTAAGACATAGGCTTCCCAGCCTTACCCACCTGTGGGGCTGTCACTGCCTCCTGCTGCATAAGGGCAGTAGGTGGATGTCTCCTATAGGCCTCCCTAGCTCTACACAACAACACTGAGATACATTCTCTAAACTCAAGTGCAGACGTTATCAGGTGAGGTCCTTTTGGCCTGCAACAACTTTTAATTCTGCTGGTCAGAATTGAAGGTCGGTTTAAACCCACACATGCAACTTCTGCTGCACACCAGCTTCACCATGCCCCACACAAAAAGCAGAGTACGGCTGAGCCAACACAAGGAGAACCTGCCTTGGCCTTCTACAACCTCTTAACCCTCAAAGATGATAGAGACACTATGGCAGAAAAAAGGAGTGGTTTTACCTCAAAAGCACAGTATCCAGAGGGCATTTGCTGCAGCACAACCTGTATTTTATCTTGTTGGCTGTCCTATCTTTTCCCACAGTATACTAGCTATTCACCCCATAGAGCATGCTGGAAAACATTAATGAATCAGGCCTTGAGTTACAGTTATAGATGAGAAGTTGCCCCCATTTCACAGTTGGAAAAATAAGTGCACACAGAGTAAATGACTTTCCCAGTTGCAGAGCATGCATATCTGTGGCAGAGCTGGGTGGGTTTATGGATGATCCCTCTGCTTGAACAGCCGTCCTCCATCCTCTCCCTCCCCCGGACTAATTATATCCTGATGAATAGCAAAAAACAGACAGAAGTTCCTGAGAACAGACATGTCTAAAAAAGTCTTTGGCATTGCTTAAAAATGGACTCAAAGCTTTAAAAAGACAGTCTGGGGCTCTGGAGATGAGTAATGAGTTTTTAAGCTTCATTTTTAGTTTTTGTGGTTATGTAGCAAGGTTTTAAGTAGTAGACCAGCCCAGTCCATCTGGCTGTTCCTGCTGGTGATGATAGCGGTGGCCTCTGCTTATACATGCTGTGCTCATCAACAATGCTCTGCAGCTGACATGCAGCATACTTGCTTTTTGTTCCAGTCGGGCTTTGATCTACAGCATTCAAAGATGAGCAGTTCCTTTCAAGGTATTTGCAAACCTTGTCAGAGTCTGATTGTAGCATGACATTGACATTAGGCGGATTATTACTTGTCTGGGGAAGCACTGTTTCCATGAACAAACTGGCTATTCTCCTGCTATCTAATGAGATGGATATTAGCACACAGTACTGTGGCAGCAGCTCGATAGCAAAGTCCCAGCAACATGGCTGAAAGGAAAAAAAAAGAATTCAATTTTCCTGCTGAAAAAATTCCAACAAGATTTCAGGATAGCAGCACTGCATATTTCAGACCAAAAACCAAGCACCAAACGATACCTGCTCCTGCTCTGACTTACTCAGTATGCTTGAGTAGGTGCAGGACTATTTCTATACTACACTATACTATTTCTATACTATACTATACTATTTCTATTCTACACTATACCAAATAGTGTATTCAATATAAACTAGTGTTGCAGGTGGAAAGGAAACAAAAAAGGGAATAATCTCCTCGCAAATGACAAAACATTACCTTTTTTTCTTTTCTCTTTCTTTTCATAGATTCAAACCCTCTCTCCCCTCCTTTTTGTGTTTTATAAATGAATAAAACCTGATCACATACTTTCAATCTGAAATGACAAGATTAAAGTATAGAGATAACCTTTGTGCACAAGCCTAGTGTGCAAGGCATCTTTACAGAAAGTCATAGCAAACTCAAAGCAAATGCCTAGTTCCACATCATTCAACAACTCCCTGGGAACACTGGGCAACCAAAATGCATCTTAATGAAAACAAGGAAGGATCATTCTCTGTTCCTCCCCACAAACTACCATACAATGCTGATCTCTGAAAAAAAAACCCAAAAAACAGAACAACAAGAACAGGAAAGTCAATTTTTAATAATAACAATTATGAGATGAACATATAGACTATATGTGACTAAAGATCCTATTCAAGCTTCTGTTCTCTAGTAGTGCCTTTAATTCACACAGATGTTGCCCTGACTCAAACTCCTCAAGTGAAGGCCAGAGAGTGGAAGAGACCTAGGTCTCCTCAGTGTCTAATAGCATTTTGGCAGTTTTGCAGATTTGCTGCCAAGCACAGTGGAAATGTTAAAAAGTAAATGAGCCAAAGCCCTATGGGCATCTGACAAGACAGCCTCTGGAAGAGAACATTTTTCCTGTACCAGAGCAGCTGAGCTAACAAAGTAAGTATTCATTTTCAATGAAATATGTTGCTACCACCCTCTGTTTATTTTAGCATTGTCAATTTTTCCAGTAAAACCTTCAGGGACATGCACACTGTTAATGTGTGCATGTAACTTCCATTAACTTCAGTGTAAGTATGGACCAGGACAGAAGAAACTGCTATGGAAAATCTTTGGGATCTTCCCCCATACGTACAAGCATTTGTCCATGTTATTAATCCTAAAAGTTACAAGGGACACAGAAATAAAACAAATATCCATCAGAAGAAACTAAAATTAATAAATGGGTGTCGTCTCTCAGTCCTCTACAGTAAAAAACTAAAAGACCTTTTTACCTATTGCACACATTGGTAATTATACCAATAATAAAAGAAAAAAAGCAATTACTGACAAGGAAAAGAAGAAGAAAATCTAGAAAGAAAAACAGAGAAGAAAAAAGTCATTCTTCCCACTCTGACTCAAATAATATCCTAAATGCAAAACTGACTTAAGGAAAAGAAAAGAAAGGTCGGAGGGCATACTCCTTGCGCAAACATGAGCACAACATTGTACTCAGAAAGTCTTGACAGACTTCAGGTACGTGTCCTTCTCTGTTTCTGTAACTCTCCCCAGATCTGTGAGTGTTAAGAAGGAACTAGTCTGATGATTTTTATGCATGCAAAACTGTGAACTCAATCTAACTGATGTACACAAGATATGAGAAGAGAATAACAGTGTTATTTAGTGAAGTACTGAATTAATCCATGTAACAGTGTGTTTATATTTGTGCATCCAGATCTGACACCAGGATCACTGCCTCTATACCTACTTGCTAAACAGCACCCGTCTCTTCCCAAATCACCATCACAGTTGACACCTTAAAAGTTGTACACTTCAATACAATGAGCTTGCACCACTAGTCTGCAGTGCCTCAGTTCCCAGTTGTCTTATTTTTCCAAGCAAAATAAAACTAAAAAAGCTGATCTAGCCCTTTAAAATATATTTAATTTATTCTCTCTTGCTGACTGTACTTGGGTTAAATTGTAGCTTACTTAAAACTCACCACTGACTTATTTCAGTTTATCTTGATGGATTTTAGAAACAATCCAGGAATAAGAAGTGCATGAAATGAAATATATTTAAGCCATATGCTTACTTTTACTGAAGCACTCCCTCCCCACCTCTGCTCTTTCTGCAGTGTCAGTGACTCACAAGAACACCCCTAAACCATCTCTTACTCTCCTAATAAACATCCCTGAATGAAGAGGAGCCAGATAATGTTCATTCGTGAGCCATGCTTACCCCACAATGTCTTTTTCAAATTTTTCCAGGGCCCCTCTTTTCTACAGAAAAGAAAGAAGCAGTCAAAATAGGTCTGTTCTGCACAGGGGCCAAGAGCATCAGTAGAAACAAGCAGAACACCTGTTTGAAGGAACTTGTGCTGCACCACGATAAACAAAGAAATACTTGTTTTCACAAATAAAATTACTCACTGCAAAAAAAAGCAACTTGAATTTTTAAATTTGGTAATAGTAATGGACACTGCTTTGGAACTACTATGTTAGATTCTAATGCAATTTAGGAATGAGGTACTAAGTTAGATATACTTTTTGTAACTGCTTTCAGTACAAATGTTGGCCTCCATACATCCATTTTGCATCATAGCTACCTTCCTGGCAAGAGTGCCTCATCAGAATGGTCACTGTGAACTATAATCTGACTTTGAAAATAAAAATTAAGAAAAGACAGTGCTAGGTTTTCAATATTTTCTTAGATTGCTTCAATCTCTCACTGCTTATAGCAGATTATTATCCAAAAGATTTCAAGAAAAATACGCAAGAAGTGTAATCATGTCAGATTATTCCAAGTTTCTACACGAGTATCGCTTGAAATAATTGAAAACATTTTATACATTTTCATTATTGACATTTACATCAAACTCCCTTATGTTAAGCTTGAATATGAAAATGATGATCTTCATATTAGCAGAGGGAATAGAAAAAGATCAGGGTATGCTCTAACAATTCATCTCAAACGAAAGCCTGATTCTATCTGCAGCAGTTACGTGCAATTGCAGCTACAAAAATCTTCATCATTCTTCCTTTGGCCTCATGAGTAGTATTATACTATTTCCAGCTTTAATGTCACCATGAATTAGCACAAGGTCTACAGCAATAGGAAAGAATTTAATAGCAACCACTGTACAGAACATAAAACAAAGGAAAAGGAGAGGAAGAAAAAGAAACAGACCTGGCGCTGATCTCTCATCTGTACAAAGCTCCCCATAAAGTCCACACCACTCTACAGACATATGTTTAAAATCAAAACCTTTTGGCAAGCTGATCACCTTTGATATTCTTTCATTTGGCCACTTTTGTTTTTGTACTTGGAGAGTTATAAGCCATTCCTAAGCAGTCAAGTGTCATAAGCCCAATAAGAGAATGTTGTCTCTGGGATGTTGCTTGAGAGGTGCTAAGTACTTGCAGCTCCCGTACAGCTCCATTGGACCGGCTCTGCAACTTGTTGTCACATTCCACATGCATATTTCTGATTATGGCTCAATGCTTTTGTGCTTTTACAGACTCAGATTGAAAAGTACAAAAGCCAGTCTCCTTTTCATTCCTTTCAAATTTGCATGAACAGTTCCATTGCTAGTTACTAGGATCTTGTTACTTTTGTAATCCAATTCAGCAGAAAAAGAGACTTAAGAAAAAATGTAACATTTTGACAAAGGAAAGTAAGATACGTCAAATTTTTCCACTGACTTTAAATCAGACTCATAAATGCAGCATGTGAGTGAGGGAATCAGCACTTAAAAGGATTTTTAACTTTTGTTTTAACCCAACAATAAATATCTGAAAAAAGCAAACCTAACACACAAAATAGAATATAATCGTTCTGACAAATGCGATGAAGAACTGCAAGTATTAGCAATAGAAAGGTAAATTTAAAGATGGTTACTAATCCTGCACAACCATTGTTTTGAACTACCGTTGTCTGCTACTGTTAGCTGGAAGGATCCATGCAGATATTTATATCCTGAGATGTAAAACATGTTCCAAGTTAGCTGTCAGTTGTAAATAATAAATTTTTAAGTGGTCATTACTTGCTTCCTTAGGCACTCAAAAAGTTTTTCTCAGCTGGATTAAAAAAAAATAATCATCTAAATTCAACAACTAAAATCCCTCTGAACTCTTAAAACAACAATAATACACATTTATATAAGTGATATTTCCTTTAAAATCTCTCCTCCACAAATAGTCATGCCAAGTACCTATATCTCAAGTTCTCTGCAGGAGGAACTTAAGTCTAAGAAATCTACTCAAAATCCAGATTTTTTTTTGCTCTGGGACTCTTAAATAAATAAAACATGTTGTGCTGAGATATGCTGCAAGAAAAAAGGAAACAGCACCTTTTCACATATGCAAATGTGAGCCTCCCATCATAACAATTTGTCAGCAGTGGTATAAATGAGCAACAAGAAATAATGTTGTATGACTAAAAGCTGATGGCATCTTATTCAAACACAGCATGATGGTGATGCTGCAAGAAAAGACGGTTCAAAGTTTTATGTTATGTTCCAAAAAATCAGGTTAGAGAGTAGCTACAGTTACACAAAGACTAGCTGAGATCCTCTACTTCTGGCCACTGAGCATAGAAACCATGTACAGTAGGCAGAGATGTGCAGACAAATGAGAGAGAAAGGAATAAATGTGCTATACTGCTGCTAGTCTTTTTAAAGTGGTGGTGAGGTTCCCATGTAAATCCTCAGAGCACAACAAACAACGGGGTTGGCAACGCTTTACAACAGGTAGCAAATCATTATTGCTTTACTCAGCATTTATTTTTGAAACAACATGCCGTACTCTTTAGGTATTCATATGTCTGTTATAAATACAAGTGCGGTAACTCCCCTGCCTTTTAACGTCACAAAAGAGGGTAGGAAGTGTAGGAAAGAAGATGTCCCCACATGAAACCCAGGCCGTGCCTACAGACACACAACTCACGGTAATGGAACAAATATTCAGTAAGTTACAATACTAAATTAAAGCCCGGTGAAGTTTGTAAATAACCAGGATAATTACAGCAGAATTCCTCCAAGTCAAAGACCTTGGCAGCTGCTGGCTCATATGACACCACAGCTGCTCCAGCCCCGCAGAACAAGCAGGCTGGCTGATGCTTTGTCTTTGACTTTCTATTCTTTTCCAAACCTTGTTTCCATTAAGCTATCCTCCCCAAGCAGATATCCCTTGCTTGTGATTAGTTTTAAGTATACCATCCAGTAACTTCATGGAGGTATTGTCAACATCGTTTCAGGGTAAAACCAATTAGTACAAAAGATTCATTAAGTACACTTAATGAAATATAAGTTCTTGCCTGAGTAAAAAATAATCCATGTGGTGCCACCCCAAAAGACAGGTACATTTTTGTTTCCTCTGTCACAGCAAATTACAGCTGAAACTCTTGCAAAAGGTGTTGATCAAACACTTTACAAGAGCCATCCCTATGCTAACAGGGCAGGGTTATGAACAGACACAGTGAGAAAAAGCATCAGGGTCACAAAGAAGGGCAGCAGAAGGATTGTGCCCTGGTCCAAGATTTTTGCTTACAAAACAGAACTCAACTGATAAAGCATGCAAATAACTACACATCACAGATAAAAGCATCACCTTCCAGGCAAGCCAGATACAGATTTGGTTCAAGTGCACTTTCTTGACTCTCTCTGCAGGGTATAGCTCTAGACAAGCTTGTTTTGAAAAGGTTTTCACAGAGCTATTAATTTTTTTACTCTTGCTATCTTCTTAATCTCTTTTTCTGTAAAATCTCTTTTCCTTCTACAAGCAGACTGTGCATGATTAAGAAAACAATAATGCAAAGATAAAAATATCTGTAAACATAAATTAGAAACATCCAACATTTCATGATAATTGTGATTACTAGAGCAAAATAGTACAAGAATTTCAATACCAGTTCCTTATCTTTTCCACAGTTTTATGACAAGCGAATGGGGATTTTTTTCTGTTTAGATAGTAAAAAGGAATAGTGAAGTTTTGGAAGCAGAATGGATAAGACACTGACAGAGATCACACACTTCAAGTAAAGGGAAAAAATTTTGAACCTTACACTGTGTAAATAAACATTTATTGCAAAGCAACAAGATACTAACCAAGCATTTTAGAAGTATCAGCCAAGTGAACAATAAAAAATAAAACAGATAATGTCAGAAGATTTTAAAAATAATTTTCGAATGTCACACTCATGGCACAACCCCAAAACACCAAATGATTCTGCTGAGAATCCAGTCCTACTGAAGAGTTCTTGTCAAGGGCAGCACCAAAAATTCCCTTTAATTTAATGGAAACAAGATATTGCCATTCTGACACAGATAGAAAGAGGAAGGATGAGGTTTTGCAAGTCCCAACCTTCTCTGTAACTGCAAAGCTTTGGAAAGAGCTGTTGTTTTACCGCACACCATATATGGCAGGAGAATTGTGATCATTGAAGCACAACACAAAATGAAAAATGAAACACAAATAACGCGTGGAAATCCTGGGGAAGAAGGCATAGAACACCACTTCAGAAAGAAGACCAATCCCTGTCTTTGGAGGTCTTCAAAACTCAACTGAACAGTGCCCTCCTCAACCTGCTTTAGGTGACCCTGCATTGATAAGGGGGCTGGACTAGACAGTCTCCAGAGGTGCCTTCCCTTCTCAGCTCTTCTGTGATCATATGAAGGTAAAGGTAGCATCAAAGTGGTAACAGAAGCGTTTTAAGACATACTACTCTAGGATAATAATAAGATAATTTTAAAATAAAACTATATTATTATCTCATAATTTCTTGTTTAGATCAAGACTTTTAACATGGTTAGTGTTTTCGCAAACATGGATGCTCTCTTTTTGATATATTAGTTTTTCCTTAATAAATGTTCTCACCTGAGAATTTAATAATGATTTAAAATAAACAAACAAGCCAAAATAATATAAAGAAAGAAGCCTTATGATATTATTGAAGTCCACTGACATTTTAATAGCATGAACCAGAAGCAACCAAGGTGAAGCGTAATGACACAAGTCAAAACAACTTAAAATCCATGTATCTTTTGAAGGGAATGTCTTGCAGGACTTGTGGATCATAGAGTAGAAGTACAAGTTTTTTACAGTTGAAAACATTGTAATGCAAAAGTTTAAAAACATTTCAGACAGCATGGGCCTATGTAGCTATTGCTATATATTACTATACATCTTTGACAGTGCGGTTGCATAATTCTTCAAATGGCACTTGATCTTCATTGATCTAAGCTATCACTTCAGCAATTTCTTTTCTGCCTGATTTTCCTTCAGATGTTCAGATGTTCTCATCTCAATAGCATTCTAGAAATGCACATTCAAATACATCAAAAGATTTCGCTAAATCTTTGCTAACTGAACTTCACTATAGATTGATGTACATGAATTAATGTGGGCATATATGTACACAGACTTGATTCACTGCTTCTGACAAACAAGCAACATGAGAAAAGGCATTACTACTACAGTGAGACAATACTACACCACAGGAAATCAGATTATCTGCAACTAAATCATAAATTATGAAAACAAAACTCTGATGGTTTTACTATGAATTTATAGACATTATAGATTTTAAAGGCCTGTGGAAAACTTTTTTCCTTTTCTTTTCAGTTTATATTTGCAATCACAATTTCAGAAGCTCAAGCTTAAAATTACTTGTAGTTAACTCTTCAAAGATACTACTGAAACAAAACAAGGAGGTGAGTATCTAATTTACTGTCAAGGTACTATTATGGTAGACAGTATCAGTAAAGAACAAAAGGTCAAAATTTCCTGTGTATGATATCTTTTACTAATGAGACCGCTCAGGCATATGAAAATAAATATTTTGGAAAGAACTTCAGCATTGATTTTATTTTTATTTATAAATACATAAAGAACAGAAGGATTTTAATCTGGTTTTGAGCAGTAAGCAAGCTGAATTTGGGATTAAGCTCACTGGAATTTGAGTTACAGTGATTAACAATGATTAACTGAACAGGAAAAACAAAACTGATTTTTCAGGTGTTTTTGAATAATGTGTCTCAACAGAAAGTTTTCTCATTGAAAACAATTTTTTTTTCACTCAGAAAAGAAATACCTATTATCTTTACCTTATATCTCTTCCAAGAAACAAAACTACAAAAGAATCTTTCGCAGATCCAATAAATAAAAACTTTAAAGATGATGATACTGCTTGTATTCATCAAATTCCAATTAAAATACTTTTCTTTCTGATTCCCTGAAACTCTTAGGATCAAAAAAAATAAAAATAAATCATGTTTTTATAAGATGTCTGTTCATCTCACTGTCAGCTGCTTTGAAATATCATATACATTTTTTCCGTATTTTTGAAAGGCTAAGAAAATACGAAGATAAGATACACAGAAATAGAAAAATATGTCAATATTTCTACCACTAAACAATTTTAGACTTATAGTAAATATAAGAATATATGGCGAATACCAAATGGCATATTTTTTGTTTTCTAAGATTACAAAAGCACATACATATATTGCATTTTCCAGTGACAGCAGAGTTCAGATTTACCTCTAATCTTTATGCAAAACTAAATCAACATACAAATATCGTTTTGAGGAAGCGTACAGTAGGAGATGCTAATGATCATGAGATACAAAATGAGGCTCCCGAAAATTTGTGGTCCTTTTAGATCCCAGGTATGACTTAGTGCAAGTGTAGGAACGAAGACAACCGACTCTGTACAACTTCTACTGCCAGGATCTTCACTCTTTTCTTCAAAAGTGATACTTTCCAGAAAACTGAATTACCATGATGACATTATCCAACCTTAACACTTTAGATTATAAGATGTAAGAAAGTGATTCAAAGAAAAATAACGCAAAAGGAAAACTTAGATAAAAATAGAAGTGATGGAAAAAGAAGTTGAAATAGAGGGCTTTCATCTAATAGACTTGCCCTGTAGAAGTGCAGACCACTTTGCAAAAAGTAGGACTTCATTTTGGGATTAAGGGAGAGTTTCATAGGAGGCACTGAAAACCATCACAATGCAGACAGAACGAGATGGCTGATCGTGGGATTTGGGGGGCATTAACTAATATCAAAGTATCTAACCTGACATTCAGCTCCCTTTCCCCAGTACCTAGCACACATGCTGTGCCTTCTCCTAAATGTTTAATTGCTTGCAGCTTCCTCATAAACCTTTTGCCACAAACTGGAAATTATCAGCATCCTTGCAATGGTTATCTTCCTCGCTCAGTACGCACCCTTTACTTCTATTCATCCAGCTGCCCAAGCTGCTCAGCCATGTCACTGCCTGATCCTGAATTGCTGCACCTCGTCACGGTACACTGACAAACAATTAGTGCCTCTAGCTAAAAGTTGCCTTTATAAATGGGCAGGAAAATGCCTATACAGAGGTATTATTCAGTACTTCCAGAGAAACTCTATTTCAAATAAAAATACATCTTTTAAACTAGAATCAGCAGTACTTAAACCGTGATGATAAGCTTGCCACACGTCCAGATGTAAACTCAGACACCCATATTCCTCCAGCCCTGATGGTTTTATGGGTGGCCAAATCTTCGTCAGTGGTGGATTCTTTTGGTGTCCAAGAAGTTTTCTTCCTCCCTGACTCGAGCTGAAGCTACCTGGGGGCCACAGTACTTTGCTCATCCCATCTCATGATAGGATGAAACAGCTACAGGCCATGCACTTGCACATTTTAAATACTTTGCTGACAAATATAGGCATTTGAAAACCCCCCCTTGAAATCTGTATGACAGGCAAGTCTGCCTGGTACATCCAAACCAAGCTCCCTTGCTTACACATATACCCAAGAAATGTACACTGTGGCATCTCTCATTTTGGAACCCTAAATACCTTTTAATTCTTTAGGATTTTTTCACTATTGTCCCTAGTGTAGAAACTTCAAATGCATTCTGGAGTGGGAATAACTAGGAAGTAACTACATGAGCAATTGCACTCTGTGTTTTCTAAAAAGCTGCTTTTCTTTCCGCCACTGCAATTTTTTCCTGCCTGCCTGCCTTCTCAGTGATGACAGTGCAGTTTCTTTGCCTTCTGGGTCTCTTTTGTCATTTAAGTTCAGAATTCAGTGGGAGATGCAGGCAACCAGGCACACTATTGATCTCTGCTAGACAGCCATGGTGGTGACTCAGCGTCTGCACAAAATACTGCCTTAAAAATAAGAAATTAACCTGATTAACTACCCAAATTATTTCCAGGTTATTCTGAGCATTCCCACTAAATGCTCCATATAGTTCTCTGAATGTGAGCTGCTGCATCTCTATGCTGCATTCATATTTCTCTGTCTGGAAGGGGCTGTGTTCGTAGACTGTTAGATGGATATTCGTAGATAAAAGCAATGATGAACAAAACTGCTTCTCCCCCTGTTTTGGTATTCTGTGACATTCCCATCTCAGCAGACTGTGTCTGGCAGTCTCACAATGAAGCACTGCATGTGTCAGGGAGATGGATTATATCTGCAGTGTCTGAATTTCAACCCTGACTATATGAGCTCCTGCTTAACCTTACCTCGGGGATTTTGAATTTTGTGTCATTGAAAACAGCAAATATACGTATTTTATGTGTCCTGATTGTGCCACATGGCAAATGTTTAATACCATAAGATAAGAAAAAGAAAAAAGCATATCTTTCATAAGTATTTGGGAAATAGCATATTTACTCTTTATTTGAGATACAAAGCACAAACTATCATTAAAAAAAAAAAAACAGTAATACTTTCATTTTGAGGGTGTTTTATTTAGCTTTGAGGAATTACAAAAATAAAAAAATCTATTGCAAATTCCTTTTCAATATCATTAGCAAATCAAACAGAAATGAGAAATAAATGGATTTATATATTCCTTTTTCCACTAGCTGAACTACAGACACCATAACGAAAAGTGCTGCAAAAATTGCATGAAGTAAATGGATTGATCTCATCTCTTATTGTCTAATTAAAACATCGGTGCTGCAGCTCATAGCTAAGCTGAAATTTATATCTAGTATGCATTAAAAAAAAAACAATGAACGAGTTGAAAAAAAATTTACAGATGCTAGCACAACACTGCAGACAAAGTCACTCTACCCAGATCTGCACACTATTTTTTCCATGAAAGACTGCTGAACTTAGACCTTCACTATTGTAAATTCAGGTCTGGACAGAAACAGAAAGAGATGCTAAAAGTGCAGATGTTCATATTCTACAGTTTCTGAAGGCATTCTTACATGGAAAACAGCTTTGTTCATTTGAAGTTAATTTGGTAATTTAGAATTATGATAAAAAATTTATCTCATAGGAATTTCAGCACTAATAGGTGAGACATCCTGAGTACAGAAATGACCACAACTGAAAGGGAAACAAATAAATACGATAGCACACAGCTGCTGTTGGAGATCTCCTACGGTTTACAATATCAGACATTGGACTGATTTTGGAATGGAAACATCAAGGTAAAATGCTTACAGGTTGTTATTGCAAAGGAGAAACTAGTGTTAAATCTCCTAATTAGAAAGGATTATTCAATCAATAGTTTTTAAAAATTGCATTGTGACTTTTTCTGAGAGAGAGCCATAACAGCACACTGGGGGCACTTTTCTGTGATCCAGAATCACAGAACCACAGAATTGTAGGAGCCGGATGGGACCTCTAGAGATCATCGAGTCCAACCCCCCTGCCAAAGCAGGCCCCCTACAGCAGGCTGCACAGGTTGGTGTCCAAGCGAGTCTTGAATATCTCCAGAGAAGGAGAATCCACAGCCTCTCTGGGCAGCCCATTCCAGTGCTCCATCATCCTCACTGTGAAGAAGTTCCTTCGCATATTGGTGCGGAAAGTCAAAGGTGGGTTTGGGGCTTGAATCAGGATATGAAAGATTACAGCATTTCCTGTTGTTTTTGTTTGTTTTCCCTCCCTCATCCCGTATTTTAGGTAATACAAGATATTGAAAATGTTGAACGAGCACAATGGATTATAAAGAGCGTTTAATTCATCTTGGTATTTTCACTGAGGGCTGTTTAAAAAAAAAAGTGAAAATAATTCCCCAATTCTGTAACATTTTCCCCTTCCTCAGTGCTGAATCACAGCAAATAATATTAAGTTGACACTGCAGTAGTCTGCACACTCTAAGTGATTCCTATATCAGAACAGATTATTAGAAAAAGAAACGAAACCAAGGGATTTATTATTGAATACGTAGTTTGTAAAATGTTTCAATATTTTTCCTTGAGCATTTTTTGCAAAGAATTTATCCATCCTGAATCACAACACTGAAAAATACAGAATCCAGTCAGTGCAATAAAGAAATAGTCTTAAAGATTTGCAGAAATGGCTCTACGCTGTAAATTGTATTTCCCGGCCTATCTTGACTGAAATGGAGCCCAGGAGATTTCCAATTTCTCATGCAGTTTAGAGTATACAAAAATGACACAGGATTGTCAAAACAAATTGGAAAACTTTTCTTTCAAAATATCAGAGAAGAGCAATGGTTAATGCATTTTCACTCCCTCAGTGCTTAAGGCAGATGGAGAAATACCATCTAAAGTAAAAGTCCCATTCTTATCTTTAGAACTTCTGTGGAGACTCAAAGTCTCACAAAGTGTTTGTGTCAAGGAAAGGATGTTTTATTCTGGCTGGTATTCACAAACATTCAGCTAACACCTATGTTGCACCAGCATGAAAGTTTTGCTGGATGTAGGAATTTATTATCACATTTTGCCTACGCAAAATTTTCCTGAATTAGGCATGTAAAACTCCACACCATGTGTGCTAAATATTTGTTGAAGTATCACAATTCAAATGACAGCAAGTGAATATATCCCAGAAAACTAAAATTATTATCCTAATACTTTGTCATAGAACACTTATAGAACATTGTCATAGAACATTTATGCTTCCCTTGCATCAAAGGGACACTGAAAACTTTTGTAGGATAATGAGCCTTTATTAATTTACCTCATGGCTTATTTTTCCCTTTAATTTATATATAGCTGTAATCCGTACCACTCAACACTGAGATATGTCTTTTTCATTTTTCACCTCTGTTATAAAAACACTGTTGATCTTCTTTAATTTATCAAGGCTTCTAAGGGCCTTCAGTGTCCTCAAATGCTTTTGAGTCTAACAGTATCAAGAATATCTATCTGCTAGGAACTAACAGTAACTGCTTTCTAGAGCCACATAATTGCTTGTGTTGGAAGGGACTTTATAGATCACCCACTTCCAACCACATGTCACAGGCAGGAACAACTCCCTCTATATCAGGTTGCTCAAAGCCCTAACCAACCTAGCCTTGAATACCTCCAGATAAGGGGCATCCATAGCTTCTCTAGGCAGCCTGTTTCAGTAACACCCAAAGGACTGTATGGGGATTCATACTGAGCTTGGGAAACACTGCATCTAGGAAAAGGAATGTACGGGTCTTGTTATTGTAGTGGTAGACATAGGACAAAGATCAGCTTTTGGTAACCACTGGATTTTCCTTAATCTCTACTTCACATCAATAATAGAAGAAAGACATTTAACTGTAGCAAAAATTCATGAGTTTGATAGAAGTGTGAAATTTAGACCAAATTAAAAATAAATACTAACAATAATACTTGAAAAGCCATGCTCCATAAATAGAATAATCTTTGAAGTTTTAATTTGTTCAGGTCTGGAGTAACTACTTTTCTAATCAAACTAAAACTTTTCCTGATGTAATCACAAAAAAAAATTTGAGTCTCTATTACATTTATTTCTACTCATACCCTGTATACTGCAATGAGTTACCTAATAAAACATCCTACTTAAATTACACAATGACTCTTGAATTTAAAAAAAAAAAAATACAAGATCACAAAATTTGGTCTTAAAGGAAAAAAAAATACATTGTTACATCATCAACTGAAGTGGACAAAAGTTTGAGGCATCAGTTCTTTAGCTTTGAAACAACAGTTAAACAAGAGGGAAGAATTAATGAATCCTTGCATTAAGTTCAAGTCCTGAATTTCCACCAAGTGCAACTCCTACAATTTTTAACAAAATGTTAATAAAAATAATCACCTGTAATGTAATGTAATAACCTTGAAGTATATTATTCCAGTTTTTCTGAACACTAATTTAAAAACTAAGTTAATCTAAGGTATTCCTTTTTCCCTCATTACATTCAGTTTTTACACTGGTGTTTTGAGGAACTGAACACAGATTAATTTCAGGAGGACATTGTGACATTCAGACAACGTACTGTATCATGATTCCTAAAAGATACTACAAAACTTTCTGAAAAAATTCAAAAGATGCTATTGTGTGAAATTTTTTTTTCATTCCACAGTGCCTCAACAGCTTTTCAATTACCCGTAATATCCCATGCTCCATATCAGGTTCTGAGAAGAAGATACGCACATTATACGTGAACATATTTACATCTGTCAACATATAACGTTCTTTATGACATAAAGTCATTAATAGTTCAAGCTGCTAAAGTTCAGAAAATACTTTATGATGCCTATATTTTTTTTTCTTCAATATCTTTCTCTTTTCTCACAGTTCTAAGATCCTGCTTGTTTTCAAACCCCTGTTAATGAAATTAATTTGTTCAAATCTAATGGTAGGATACAGAGACCCAGCAAGACTTATCTCGGAGATAAGGGGTGATAATAGTACATTTATAAATTCCAACAGGGAATTCTCTGAAGTACAAACCAGACTTGCAGATGATCAATTATTGCAATAATAGTGTAAGCATCTTTAGGACATGTTAGGCAAGAAAGATTAGCAAAATTGTTCAGACAAGCAATACACCACAAATAAAAAAGAGAACTTAAAGTTACTCGAATGCTGCCTATAATTTCTTCACTAAATCTCTCTGTCTCTAGAGACGGATGATCTAGATATATCCAAAGAAGTCCCCTACAGCCAAATTTCAGCGTCCTTTTGTTTCACTAGAAGGAAAAATTCAATAAACAACATCTAAGCAGTAGTAGGCTCATAAATATCTACAGAGGAAGGTCTAAAAGACACAGGAGATTTTTGCACGCGTGAGAACATCATTCCTTTCCTTGATTAATGGGAACACTTTTGCTTACATGCACTTTACCTACAGCAACAACACACCTGCGGAAAGATAAAACTACCCTAAACAGTTGAAAATAGTCTAAACTAAGCATAATTCTTCCCTATTTCAAGATAAGTAGCAAGACAATGTTGCATTCAGAATGTTAAAAGAAAGAGGTAACATATCATCTTTAAGGCTTCAAAAAAAAAAAAAAAAAAAAAAATTGGACCTGATTTTATTCTTTTCCTTCAAACCCATTGCAGATTTGCAGATAAAGCATCTCAAGGCCTGCAAGAAAATCTTCCCACCCCTTCCACCTCCCTCATCTGGAGTTTCTTCCTGAACTTTATCACTTACAGAAAGGAGAGCACATTATAAATACTGTATGACAGATGGTCTGGGGGACTGCACTACAGTTTCAATTTTTACAAAAGAACTATTTAGAAGATTTTGAAAGATAAACAAATGAAACCGGGAAATAACCAGCCAACGTCACCTATGGAAAGCAGAATCTGTTCTGGTTGTTATGACTTTGGAAGACTCCTAATAATCTTTAGTAAGTTTTTGTATTCCCCCTGGGAGAAGTTGAATCTAAGGCTAGGATAATCGTACAATGGAGTTAGTAGTTCAGCTGAGACAGAAAGCTGTTGAACAAGTTATATCAACAGTTCCATCACCTGGGAATTGAGAAAGGAATTGCTTTCAAGATGCAAACTTTTCATCTTTCCTTTACAACTGAGCTGAGAACACACCACAAAGTTTAATCTATGGGAAATGCCAACCTAGCTGTTATAAGAAATAGAATGAAACAAAAGCAGATTCCAGTTTGAGTAAAGAAGTACTTATTGAAGAAGTTGTATAGACATCTTAATCTTCAAAGCCATCAAAGATCCTCACAACTTGCTAACAAGCAACTAAAGGTAGCTATAATTAGCACCTCAATCTTTACAATGGGCACAATGGACAGAAGCGTCTGTTGCCAGTGAGCTATGTTGCCCTCAGCCAACCACAGACAAACATCAAAAAAAGAAACAGTGAAGCAAGGGCAGAAATCCTTAAAAGTAGTTGGTTGCATATAAGGATGATGGCTCACTGGTCCCAGGAGGGGACCAGTACGTAAATATACATGTAGATGCTGGGTCTACTTCTCACCTTCTGAGAGAAGAGCTTGTGGGATTTTATTCAAAACAATTAATAGTCAGAAGTTACCTATTACGTTCATAGGTTACCTTATCATATCTTCTTATAAGACAGGATTACTATGAGTCCAATTAAGCCATGATGGAAAGACAGTTTGTTCCTTCATTCAACAACTCAGCTCAACCACAAGTATCTTAAACAGGCGGCTCAGCATCACAGAACTAGGGAACAAACAAATGAATGCTCTCTGGATAACAGGTCAAGTTCCGCCTCTGTAGTTACCACTT
The DNA here is from genome assembly GCA_016647715.1 of Pavo muticus. Lineage (NCBI taxonomy): Eukaryota > Metazoa > Chordata > Aves > Galliformes > Phasianidae > Pavo > Pavo muticus. The sequence continues at coordinate 952,327 of JACDJE010000346.1, forward strand.
CTTTTTTTTACCATAATAAAAATATTTTTATGAGGACCAGCAGTGTATTAAAAGGATTCTTTCTTAAAAGATGTGAAAGATAGCAAGTTGACATTGAACTGTAAAGCTACCATGAACTTAAATAAAATCCTCATATCTCCAGTTAACTCTTCAGAAAAATTCTCAATAGTTTAAAATGAAGAAGGATTGGCTGCATAGTTCAGAAGAGACCTATACCTGAAAAGGAGTCTCTTTTAACCATGAATGCGGTTACATATATTAAGATGTGAATAGCTGACAACAATAAGATTAAAGCAAAAAAATTCTCAAAGAATTAGAAACTTCAGTTCTTTTAAAAATCATTATTTCACAAAGACTTCCAATAACAAATGAAAACATTAACAAGACTATTGTGTTTTCTTTTTTTATATTATTATTTTATTTTATTTTTATTTATAGTTTATTTTAAGCTCTTCACTGTTCTGCAGCCAGCTAGCCTTCATTTCCTGGTCAGTCTCAGAACTGCACTTATTTCTCATGTTATTTCTTGCATACTGAGCAAGCAAGCCTCAGAGGTTTTCTTTGCCCGTTATTCTTGCTTTTGCAAGGAACTCAGGGCCATTTCAGTGCAGCGAACCTGTTGAAATGCTAAATGAACATCTCACTCTGAGCCAACCTCTGTCCTTAGCAACAGTTTATAACTACACTTTATTATTTTAATGAGCGATGGAAATAGTAGGAATGCTCAGCAGTGTTGTAATAATACAGCTACACTGCTCATTCAATTGAAATGGTGTTAGATATGAAGAATTCATTAAAACAGCGTTTGTGTCAGATTTACCCTTAAAAACAAAGTAATTCAAAGCTAAAGCTGAGTTTTAACACATCACTTGTGCCTGCACACTGCAGATAATATGACCTTCTACTTCAGCCCACCGAGGAACAGACAGCATATAAATTTAAAAAACTAGACTGAATTTGGTCAGTAAAGAAAAATAATTTGTTCTGCCATTAGAACCTTAAACTTTGCAGAACAAATGTTATTTTCTTAGATATTTAACTTTTGCTTATACTATGTCTTGATCAAAATCTTAAGGCCAGAATTAGCCATTCTTAGTAACAGTTAGATGGGGATTTTTCCAAAGCCATGCATAAGAGAAATGCTCATTTCCATCAAAGGATTGAACATGCCTTATGAAAGATATTATCATTATTTAGCTTAGTAACAAAACAGATACACAGAGGAAAAGCAACATTTGGACTTGACAACTCATTCAATGGATGTGGAGGGAAGAGGTTGCTGTTCCTGTTACCAAATGAACTTGTCTCAGTTTCATTCAAAACAGCCCCCAAAAATGCTTTTCTCTAGTTTTAGCCCTTCATTTTGCATAAATATCCTGATTGGCCAAATCAAAGTTCAGCAAGAAAAACAGCTATAGTAGTTCTATCAGAATGCTCATCACTGTAGCATTTGTTCAACTGCCAGTAATACACTGAACAACATGATGTAAACTTGTCTGCTTGTTTTCCTCTCTCCAAAGGGAGTACGATATACTCTGGGGAGTCTCTGGGGAGGAGGAAAGGGAGTCCTTGATATTTATTTTTTAGACACGCATTCATTCATTTACGTTTATGGCAGAAAAAGCACAGTCAATTAAAATTAAACACACTTGGCTTTTGAATCGAAAGTGGAGAGGGGAGGTTTGCCATCCCTTAGGAGATCACATAGACACAGTACAGCTTTGGACAAGCCCTCTAGAAAATTCTAGCTCCAGCTGTGCATATCATCATCTATATATACACTCCAAATGTAAATTTTCTGTATATTTGATTAATCAGAGCTGGGTCACTCTCTTCCATTTGTTATTTTCCCTTTGCAGTATTAGCTGTAAGGAAGGTATCCCTTGAGATACTTGGAGTTATTGAACAAATTTCTAGATATTTCTTTTGAATGCATTCAGAACATATTTACAATATATAAATATTGACTTTACATTTCGGTCAACATCACAATTTATTGACCCTCAAGGTAAATACAAATCTCAGCCTTGACTCAATCAATATTTACCACTCAGTTCAACACATCTTGATGATCACCTCAAGATAATTCAGTAGATACTTGATATTCAGGAAAGTTTACTGTGCTATTGCATAATTTTTATGCGCTATCCTTTCTCTTTTAAGATATAGAAATTTTAAGTGGTGTTCTGAAAAATAATGTTAACCTAGATTTAGCTGTTCTTATTTATCATAAATAAACATACATGCATAATTATTTTCTCAGACCATCTATTAAGCATGGGCAATGCAGAGCTCAGCACCAGTAAGTTTTGCTTGGTAATGAATTCAACAACACACCAAGGACAAAGTACACAACTGCCATCTTAAAAAGAAATATGCATTAAAAAATAACTAAGATTCCTTATTTTCATAAATATATTTGAAATAAAGAGAGGAAATATCACAATAGTGCTTCATACATCTAGTAATTAAAAATAGCAAAAGCGTGTTCTGTAATTCCAAAAATCTGCAGAACATACTACCTGAAAAAAATAAGGACCAAAATGAATCAAATCATAGAAGCATAGAATCACAAAATCATAGAATGGCTTGGGTTGAAAGGAACCCCAAGGATCATCAAGTTCCAAACACCCTGCCACAGGCAGGGCCACCAACCTCCAGATCTGCTACTAGACCAGGCCGCCCAGGGCCCCATCCAATCTGGTCTTGAACACCTCCAGGGACAGGGCATCCACAACCTCTCTGTTTGTCTAGAATATGAAGAACTTACTGATTAAGGCTCTATCTATCTTTGTCTGCTTGAGGGTGGGAAGGCTTTGCAGAAGGATCTGGACAGACTGAATCAATGAGCTGAGTCCAGTCACATGACACTCAAGAACCATGCAGCGGTACAGGCCTAAGGAAGAGTACAAGTAACTTCCCTGGCAGAGAAAGAGCTGGGAGTGTTGTTTGATCACTGGCTGAATGTGAACTGGCAGTGTGCTCAGGTGACCAAGAAAGTATCCTGGCTTGTGTCAGAAATAGCTTGACCAGCAGGGCTAGGGAAGTGATTGTCCCCTTGTACTCATCATTTGAAACCACAGTGCTAAGTACAGAACGAAGGACATTTCCTAATTCAGCAGAAGCAAAATAAAAGTTAGAACACATGAAATGCAGACATAAACAAGGACAATAAAAAAATAAGTCTTTATCATACAGTAACTAGAATAATATACCTTGAGAGGGAGGAAGCAAAAAAAAAAAAAAAACAAGACAAGCAAAACTGTTAAGTTATACATTATAACTATATGAGTGAAACTTGTGTCTTCTGTTTAGGTGAAATGAGTCTTGCAAGTGCCTCTGTAAGTACCCAATGCCACAGACTTAGCATTTGTATGCATGGTATTGACAAGTCATTTACTCAATCAAACCTAAGAAGGAACTCTGAAAGCAGAGCACAAGATTCACCCAGACAAAGGGACTTTGTCCTTTGAGGAAGCATTCAAACAAGTTGAGGAAAAGGACGTCACTGAAAAAATATCCTATTTCCCAGAAGAGAAGAAAATCGTGAGTTTTGTGCACAAATGATTTTTAATGCGGTTCCCCAACACACTGCATATTTACAGTCATTACAGTCTGAGAGTGTTGAGGTTTCTACTTGCACAAATAAATTTTTTCCACAGTACAGATGATTAGACAATCCTCCACACTACCTGTGCAAGTGCCGTGTGTTCAACAGCTTGACTTCAAAAGAAATTTCTTCTAGAAAGCCTCCTACCACAGTGTAGAAGCTGGGTGAATAGGAAAACCAACATTCCAATTTTCTTGTGAGTTCAGCCCCGCAAATAAGCTTAAATCTCCCTATTTGTAAAGACAATTGAGAGTCACCTTACAAAAAAGAAAAGATCCCATCCATGACTTGTAAGCTTGTCTCCAAGGTAAATCAGAAGAAGCTGAGACGCACTCAGAGAATGAGGTACTGTAAAGAATCAGAGCAGCAGGAGCTGGTGAAAACAATGGCTTCACATTCTGTAAGAGAAATCATCTCAGATTGTTGCTTGGCTCCCTGAATGTGACCATCAACCTTGAACCAACGTCTTTTGCTGTTAGTAACATTGAATATTTGTTTTAATAAATAATTCGTATTTATATTATTTTGGAAATATAGGTTTAACAGCCGTGCTGGGATTGCTATCTCTAATTCATATTCACCAATATTGATAGAGATGTTCAGTACCTTGGATGAGGGCAGATATTAATTGCCACTGATGACAATGTCCTTTTACTATTTGTTCCTTGAGACACTGAGCTTCCTCAGGCTTCAAAATACAATCAACTTCATTTTCAGAGGCAAGAATGGCAGACACACGATTGGTAAAAATCTGAAATGTTCATTTTGAAACTCAGCTGGAAATCAGTGTGTTAATTTCAATGAGGGCATCACTGATCATGTGCCTCACAATAGCCTGTTGTCTGTTTTACAAGAGAGGGAAGTTATCCAGTGTTTTAGATGGAGGAAAGCTGATTAGCCAGATACTAGATCAATCAGCTGTTACTTCTGTATTACTCAAAAAGATTAAGCGAGATATCCTATTTTAGACAAAATCTTTTGAGATTTTGCACTAGCAGTAAGAGACATAAAAGATTAATTTCAAGGAGCAGAGCACAAGAAAGAGATAAGAAAGCTGCGCTGCCTTTATACCACGCTGAAGTATTTCCAGCCACCAAGCAGGAACTGAAAAAAGTTGTCCCTAAACCACTAGTAAGGCTTGGCTGACCTGTTTCATCCTCTGAATTTTAAATCATCACGATCTCACAGTAAAGACAAGAATAACCAAAAGGTGACCAAGATTTGAAAGAAGGCAGGAACATCCCAGCTATATCTTGATTCCAGCTAATCCCAATTCACTTCTCACATTGTTTACTCCTGGATTATGTGCTTCTGCCAGAACAATGTCTGTAGGAGACATCAAGTAGGGCACTATATTTTCAACAAGAAAGCTCCTTAGAAGCTACCAGATGTCAGTGATGCTGACAATGAAGACAGACTTTCAATCCTCAGAGCTTCAATATACTGTGTAAGTTGCCCTACAAAGAGAATAAATTTGTTTTTTTAAAATAAAAATCAGAAAACAAGTTATTACTATGAAGTAAGGTTAAAAACAATTGTTTTGCTGTCGAAATTTGAAAAGTTATTCTATTGTTTTTGTTCTTTGTTAATCATCTACCAGGCTAACTTTATAGAGCTGTCAGTAATTATGCATCAGTCTGCAGTGGCTACAGCACCAGCATAGTTAAGTTACCAAAAACATTGTCATTTTATTCTTCTGCTTTAAGGTGATTTTACAAATTTAGGGTTAAATCAAGTCAATGGATTCATTCTTGCAGAGAGGATACAGTAAAGAATATTATAAACAGCAATTACCATGATCAGAATCATCTATCTAGAAAACTACTAGAGAGATATGAAGTCCAAACAACCCCAAACTTGAACCTTCTAGAGGATCTCCCTGCAAAGAGTGGCTCTTAGTATAAATATCATATATTGTTGTATAGTGCAAGAGTTAAGTCAGCTGTAAAGTAGCATTTCTAAAAATTTGGTGATTCTGAGCAATTACAGAAGACCACAGAGAAAATATTTATTTAAAAATTTGAGTACATGAGATGAAAGAATTAAAATTTTTCTGCATATGGTTAGGACAGGCAAGAGTGTTCAGGATTTGGGAGAGTGTTATTTCTTTTTAAAAAATATTATTTCTCCACTCCACTAATTGGAAGATGGGATAACGCTACTGGAAGTTGAAAATACTGGATGACTTCTCAGAATAATCCACACTTTCAGACTGATATTTATGGATAGAGCAATAGGCTTCAAAAACACTAGTTCCTCCTATATTTTGACATCCCCCCACTTTCAGTGAAATAAATCAAAAGTAAAAAAACACTCAGTTGATACATTTCAATAGACAAGCAGCACCATATGGAGCTGCACATGGTTTAGCAACATCACAAGCCATGATGTAACGCGTAAGAGCTGAAAGCATCATTATGTGCAAGGTATAGGCATGTGAGAGTTTAAGCACACCAAATAAGATGGAGTGGTCATTAACAAAAAAAAAAAAGATAGGAGTTTTTTGGGCATAAGTCCATAAATAAGTATGATGCCAAAAATATTATCTAGAACTTCAAATAAATACATAAAATTGAGGGGTTACAATATTTATTCATTTTTTCTCCCCCATGTCTAAGTATGCATTTCAGTGTATGAAAAACCAGACAAGGACAAAAGAAATTTTCATCACACAAGGAGAATAACTCAAAGGGTTTCACTGAAAGAGAGGTAGGAGACTGGAACTGAGAAATTTGAAGGGATGTGGAAACCCAACTATGTTATTATTTGTGTCATGTTGGCACATTCTTGATGTATCTTAACATATTACAAAGGTCTAACAAATAGAAAATATAGCATATCACTCTGCCTAATATATAGAAGTAAGCATTAAGTAAATTGATAATAAAGATAAAATTTTGCTATCTGAAAGTTAAAGAATTTGGAAAGATTTGATGTTTTACTGGAGTTTTACCAGAAAGCCCTCAAAACACAAAAGAGACACCCATACTCTTAGCAAACTCCGAAACTGGGAGTATGCAGTTTCTTCCAAGTAAGACTGTGTTCTACTGTATGCACATACAGCTTGTGATAGTATATGAGCCAGAAGGGTGAACGAGGCAGAAAGACACACTCAGAGATGCATCAAAGCTCTTGCCAAATGACTTCCAGGAAATGATTGTGGTTATTCAAATAATAGTAGTTAGATCAGCATATTTCTTGCTTCTATTAGTAACATACAGGAGAAGTTTCCAGTGCCAAAAGTTTTTTTTTTTTTTTTTAAATACAAGATGACAGTGCAATTCTGCTGTTGTTATATAAATGATCGAGAAAGACATAGAAATTGAAGAATATAAAACAGAAGCAGCAAGAAAAGGGAACAACAATCCTGAGGAATTGATGTATTTGTTAAAGTACTTCCTGTGAAAGTAATAAATGAAAGGCTACCTCATACAAAGTAGTCTTTGAGATGGTTTATAATTGCTGGAAAAAGTACAGATACAACTATTCTAGGTTAGTATTCTCCCTTCTCTGACATAGCTTTAATGGGAGATGCTGCAGTTGGACATAAGACTTTGATTCACTTAATACACCTGGTGAAAACGCACTTCACATTGACCCTCATTTGATGAGCAGGTTGTTATGCAGTCAGCAGGAAAGTACGGACCTAGCATGCCAGACCTCAGCATCTTCAAAGCATAAGATAGTCAGAAATTATTTTTAAAATAATAAAGTCACCAAAGCCTGGAAACTGTAGTTCCCTCTGTTTCTGCAGAGCAAAGCAGGGCATATAAGAGGCTGACTACGGGGTATATATAAGCATTTGATATTCTGTAGTACCTTAATTAACTTGGATTGTTAGTGGTTGTATTTGGGGAATAAAGTTGCATGATCATTACCTTCTTGAAGTTTTCTCAAGCACCTGCACAATTTCTTACATGCTGCAGAGGCTTGCATGACAGTGCCTTCTCATGGTACATAAGTTAGAGTTCACTGCTTATAAACTACTGACAAAGAGATATCAAAAGTCTTAACTTCTTTAGAGCTGGGAAATAACTTAAGATCTCAAAAAAAGCAGGCAGTTATCAAAATGAACCTCAGCGAACTGGAATGACTCTGAAACAACCCAAACTCTATTTGGTCAACTTGTTGTTTGCAAAACTTTCATTAACAGAACATTTTTTCCATGTAAAAATGGTTGCAAACAGCGCCTACTGCAGAAAGCTTCTATTCTTAAAATCTAAATAATGACATATTCAGCTAGTCTTAGTGTTAAAAAGTAGTGAAAGATTAAAACTAAACAAATTATCATTGCATTTCTGATACTATCCCAGATCTTCAACCACTCAAATTACTGTTCTCTGAGACAGTAAGCAACAGTTGAAGAAAAAAAAATATATATATTTTTGCCACAGAGTTTCACCTACAGTTTCCAGAAGGACTAGCGGAATCCACTGTGCTGCAGTGGACCAGAAGAAATATCTTTGTCATTATTTGACCATCAGGAGAGTTCTAAGTAGAAATAGGCTTACACACTTAAGTTTAGCTGTCTGATTGGCATTATTGCAATTCCACTTCTACTGGGTTGAAAAAAAAATAAAAATCGATTTCTTTACATGCCAGAGCATAAGAGCTATTGTATATTATTGCATCTGGAATACTACTTTTATCCATAAAGGGCTAAAGAGACTTCTGTGCTTCCTTAGTTTCAAGTAGTTTAGTTCCCAGTACCTCAAGAGTGTTTTATTTAAAACCAAAAGATAGAAGAGCTTGGTACCATTCCCCTCCTGCCCTTTTTGAGTGATTCCCTGTTTCAAAGGGGACAGTAGAATCTGAAAAACAAGAAAACATTTCCTGGAAGATAGTATACAGGCTAACTTCATGCAAGCAATTTATATTCAAGCCTCATTATACCTGTTCTGTTCGAGAACAGACCTGAAACCTTCCAGAGAGAGCATACCCATCCATAGCTGCTGGTAACTCAACAGAGGAGACTACTCCTATCAAGGATGTGAAGAAATAGGGACTATATACATATCTGCCATCATTCTGTCATCTCCCTTTTACCCCAGATAGCCAAGAGATTCCTATATCTTATTGCACACCATCTCTTTTTGCCAGCATGCAGTCATTTCCATCCAGAATTGCTCATACAAGAGCATAAAGTACATACACCCAGTTCCAAACGAAGGGGTGGCAGGCACCATTTACCATGGGGCTGCTCAGCCAGCTTAGAGCCACACACTTTGCTCGGGTATCACAGTGTGCCGAAACCAGGGCCCTGCATGTGGCTGCAAACAGGCTGTTACATTAACACCCAATCCTGCTCACCCAGGAATCTGCATTAACTTTGCCAATTACTTCAATGGGAACCAGAATAATGCCTCTGTGAATAAATCAGGGAAGAAAATCAATTCTGTTCTAAGCTGAATCCATAGGCCCTTTTGTACTTTATATGGCCCTTCTTTGGAGGAACGGCAACAAAGCTGCAGAGAGTTTGAAACCTCAGTGAACAAGACCCTCTGGGCTCACTAAGAAAAGCTCACATATTCACTGCCGCTCACTTGTTAGGCTCAGGATAAAAAAAGCATACCAGAACGCTGCCAATAGTTATCTATTTATATTTGGAAATCCAATAGTTTTATTGGAACACAAGATCATTCAGGGGGAAAGTTTGCAAGCCCAAAATGAAGATGCTAGAGCTATTAAACATAGAGTTATATTTAAATTTTTCTTCACCACTTATTCATATTTCTCCTTTTGATTTACTTTAATTAAGCTCTCTTTAGGCTTGCAAGTCTGAAGGGGCTTTCTCCCTCCCCTTTTTTGCTGTAGGAATAGAAATTGCTCTCCAGGCAGGCTTTTCCAAATGCTCACAGCTTTGCTCTTCGCTTAAATAAAAGGCCTTTGAAAGGCAGTAGTGTAGGATGGTTCACCATAGATTTGAGATTTCTCTAACATCATTCCTACAGTGCTCCAATTTGCAGGGTTTTTCAGTCAAAGCCTCAGCTGCTATTTTCATCCAGACATAGATGTCAAGATAAGGGGAGTGCACTTTGGAACTTGATACTTGAGTCATACTCATCATCAAGGAAGTAAGGGGGGGGTTCATCTCATCCTCACTTTGTTGTTAACAGAGACTGTTACAGCACTAAATGAATTTCTTTTTATATATATTTTTAAAATCCAGAGCGAGATCTTGTTTCACTCTTTAACTTAATGTCACACACTCTGCTTCTAAATTTATTTTTAAGCTTAAGTTGTTCAAAGGGCACTTTCAGTGAAATGGAATGGAAGCTAAATAGGTGTTGCTCTGTAAAGTGATATATTCCCTAAGACTGTTTCCAGTGGGTATTATAAAACCTCAGCAAGCAAACTCTCAGGAGGCATAACTAGGTAATGCATCAACAAAGACACATAAAAACCAGAGGCAGCTGGGCTATTATTAAGAAATGAAGCAGAAGCCATTGAATGTATAGGGTGTGAGCTAGAGGAAAAAATCAATTTGGTTAAATAAAAAGAACACCAGCATCTGCATATAAAGCGGAAAGCAAGCACAACTACTAAAAAAGAAAAAGAAAAACCCTTTTGTACAAAGAAAAATAGTATTTTCTCTCCCGGCTGCACCGAGAAGCATAGAACAAAGTCTATGCCTGAAGGGTACTTCAAAGTAGAAATTTTCAGTCGTAGTTCCATCTTTGCTGAAAGCAACAGGAGTTTTGGAGTCCGGGCACCTGAGAGGTGGTGTGAACTCTAGAGCTGTGTTGATATCCACATGGGGGCACAGTTGTACTTGCATCGAGTCCCACGGAGCCGAGTAGGTCAATAGCCCTTCCTCAGACCATTCAAAGAAGAGCAGGGTCTTCACTTAGTTGCCTAAGCACAGAATTTGGCATCCATCTTTGTCGTACTTTTTCACTCCTAAGTTCATATTCCCACCAAAGCTTCACTTTTTCTCTAAGCTGGTCCTATTTCTACAGTACCATGGAACGGAAGTAGGAGACCAGGAATTGAGAGACTAGCTGCTCCTATTTTGTGGTTTCAATGTATTAAAAGAAAAAAAAAAAATAGCAAGCTTCACATTTCATTCATTTACTAGTCTCCAACAGAAGCGTTTTCTTCAGAGACACACAGTACAATGTGGAAGTGATGTCAGCATTACATCATTGAATATAACATTCTTAATATTCATGTGAATGTAAAATTCATTTGACTTGAACTACGTAAATATGTTTGATGCTCATGTGATCATTTTGTGCTAAATTCATATCTGGGTATTTCAGTACTAAAGAAAAAATTGCAAAACAAAAACAACAATAAAAAAACAAGCTAATTAGAAAGAATTACAACCATGAAGATTCAGTATCTAACTCTATAAATAATTTTTCAGTCTTGATGTATTCCACATTCAAGTCTGCTGAAAATTATAAAAATTCAGAAGAAAGCAACAGGAGATGAAGAGAAAGAGCTAAGTATTGCACAGAAGATATGAGAGAACGAGAAAATAATTAGTATTTTTATTGGATTTCTTCTTCTGGGCTGACTTTGTACTAATATTATTAAAAGCAGGTCTTGGCCCTCAGCCTCCTAGTCATGGTAACACCATGCCCATTCAAATTCTTCAACAGAAATACTTTCTGGAATTCAACAGCAAAACATTCTCCATCTCTCTTCAGCCCACAGCACAGGCACCATCAGGAGAAGCACCTGCTCTTTGCTTCCCACTTTCTCAGTCAGAGATAAGGACAGAGGTTCTCTTGCACTTATTTAAAGGCTCCTGAGGCCAGACACAGCCTGAACGATACACTCATCTGGCACTTGATCCAGGATCATGGCACAGCAACCATCCGCTTCTGACTAATTTCTACCTGTCGTATAGAAAAGGATCAGCTGAGCCTCTTACTTCAAGCTAACATCTTAGATTTAACATGAGGTAGACTTATTTCAAAGAGCATCCCACAAGTTTTGTGCATTTCATCTTTCACTGCCTGTAATTTTTTTCTTCTTGTATTTAATGACTTTATCTTAGTCAGATTAATAAAAAAAAACACACCAAGAAACTCAACACAAAACCATATATACAAAGCCAGGTATATAGTTTTATGGTAAGTCCCAGGATAGGAGAAATATCTGGTTTTCAGGCCACATTGTTACTCCACACAAGAACTCATCTTTTTCCATGAAACCATAAAACCTACATTAAACTGCCCAGAATAAACCCTCCTCCTTACCCAGAGCTCTGTTCTTTATTTGATAGTTTTACTGTTTTTTTCTGCACATTATTGTCTCTTTCCTGACTTCTTTTAACCATAGCTGTAGTCTTTTAGAACTGCTGTTTTAACATGCTGCAATAGATGGAAGGGTAATTAGGGGCTCCATTAAACCTGTACATGCTTCAGGTATATGACATACATACTCATATCTCACCATAGCCCAGATCATAGGCAGCTACTGATCAAATTATTGTCAGTGTTAAATTGCAGAATAAGGATATATGCAACTCTGTACATTAACATGATGTAAAAGTCCCAGGCTTAGTTGATTTTCTTACTTAGAAGTTTAGCAAAGGGATATGTTTTCAAAAGGGCACATGTGGTGAAAATTTGTGAGCCAGTAAGTACTTGATGGAAATAAAAAATAGAAGGAAAAAATAGTAGGAGGGATAGTACAGAGGTTTTTGGAAAAAAAAAAAAAAACAAACACGCTGTACATCCAAGGAACATCTAGATACCTACTGCTGGAAGAAAGAGAAAACCATCCAACTTCTATTTGTCTGCAATAATCCTAACTTTATGCAGAGTAATTTAAAACATTTATCTCTAGTCAAGACAAAGGCTATATGAAGAAATGTTGCTGAAATAGGAACACATTAAAAACTTTTTATAAGATTTTATTTTCAGAGTATCATAGGGGCCCCATCCAGCTTCCTCTGAAATCATTAGGATACTTGCCATAGATTTTTAGATGGGACATTAGGAAAGAACTTCCCTTGAGAGAGAAAAAAAAAAACTAGTATGTTTTTCCACCAATTTATGACTCCTACAATTATGCAAGTGAAAACAAAATTCTGTTGCCAGCACTTGTCCTAACTCAGATACTGTAGAGCAACAACAGCAAGAAACTACCAAACACCGAATAAACTGGTTTTCACATTTTTTGGGCAGCATTTGTAATACACGCAGACATGAAGACTTACTTAGAAACAAAAGGATTGTTTTGTTCACCAGTCTCTTAAATGATAGTAGAGGCTCTGCTTACACCAAAGCCCCCAAAAATTCATAGAGGCTACTCTTTTCACTGATACCAACAGCCACCCAGCACCACAGCCTGCATTTGTTTCGAGGAAACACAATGGAAAGGGCATCACAAAACCAAATGTTGTGTTCTGCAGCTGAGCACCTGTCATCACCTGTTCGCACTTCAGTTTGCAAGAGGTGTGTCTCAGCTGTCCTGTGGCTCAGCTAAGGCAGCAATGACTGGGGTGAGCTCAGCAAGAACATGGATAGCCTTCAGCCCCCACCCCACCTCTGAAATAGCATCTGCCCATCGAGGCCTCAGCACTACAAGCACTGCCTGGCTAGCTCTGCCCACTCCTGCCAGTCCTTGCCTTCAGCTGAGGAGCTAACCTTGCGCAAGGCACTGGCTGAGTCTGCGTGGAGCAATGTGAGCTAAGTGGAGTATCAGTATCATCGTCTTCAGGCCATTCCTTTAAATGTCAGTGTAAAAACCAGATAACTGTTAGGTAGAATAAAACTGCTTCCACATGTATGTATCGTCATGTTTGCTTTTGAGTTCCTCTATGAATTTCTGAGATTAATAATGATGTTGGTACAGTATGTGTGTTCTCTATTACTTTCAGAAGCATGCTAGCAGTAGTAATTTTAAAAAGCCAAACAAACAAAAAAAAAAACCCAAAACAACAAAGAAAACATAAGTAAGTAAATCACTGGAAATGACGATGTACAAAATGCTGCAATGAGAAAAAAAAAATATAGAATTGCTCCCATTCTTAATTTTAACTGTTATTTTTAGCAAGAGAAATTTAAATTCAGCAAGAGTGAAGCATTTCAGAAAGATGCCCAACCTTAATACTGACACGATCTTAAGGTTTCTGGATTTCAGTGAGATTTATCACATACTGATATAATCGTAGAATCAGCAAGGTTGGAAAAGACTGCCAAGATCATCCAGTCCAACCATCCACCTACCAACAATATTTCCCCACTAAACCATGCTCCTTAGTACCACATCCAAACCTCCAGGGACAGCGATTCAACCACCTCCCTGGGCAGTCCGTTCCAGCACCTGACCATCATGATGTTGTTGAACTTACTACAAAAAGAAACAAAACCAGAAAATTTCTCTGAAAAATCATCTCCTTTTTTTTTATCTTTTTCTCTTCTGCCACAATTGTAACTCCTCATTCAGAATAAACAACACGATGTACAGCTGTAGCATAATGGCGCATAACTTTAAAAAAATTATATTTTTTTCTCATAAACAGACCGTAAGTTAAAATTAATGCCATTTTAATTATTGAACAGATGTCTCTGTCTGCAAAGAAATCATTTAAATAAAACAAAAGACATACATATTTTTTAATATTCACTTTTCCTTGTCAGATGGAAAACAATAACACATAGAGGACCGTAACTTACACCTAATTATGGTAAACTTTAATACCACATTGTACAGCCTGTCTCAAGACATCTACAAGGAAACTTGAGATTGCCTACATATGCCACAACCTAATGTCATTTTTCTTGATTAAATTGTAAGAGAAAAAAACATTTAAACACTTATTAAAACATCTATCTTTGAAGTCCACTCTTTCAAAATCATCCAAGCAGACTTCATGCTCTGCTCAGCATTTCTTTTTCACCTCTTCTTCTTCTTTTTTTTTTTTTTTTTTTTTTCCTATATGGGCTTGTCTACACAAGAAAGGTAATGGGGAGGTATATCATTCACAGTAAGTTGCAGTTCAGTAACTGCTGCATATTTAATGCTAGGCTGCAGCCGTGGCCACACAACCAGCCAGCTCTCATCTACAGTGAAAATAATTACTTCTATATTTATGGGGATTTTCTTGATATTAAACATTACACAGCCAAATTCCATGTTCCACTTCCCCCTGCTAGCCTATGAGCATTGCAGAAACTCACCTGCTAGGCACTGGAAAGAATGGCAGGAAACAAAGCACATACTTACCAGCTCCCCTGATTCTTCTCCTGCCATCCCATGAGCCACCTCTTCCTCCCACATTAGCAATACTCATACTGAGACCAGCCAGCCAAGCAGAAGCAGTGCTGCATGCCACATTTGTTGCTACCAACAAAAGGGCACCAGAGGTATATTTGGTACTTTACCTTTGCCAGGGCCTGATCCAGCAGAATAGCAGCCTGCCAGGGTCAAGTCCCATCACGGAACAGTGAGTGACCCACTTGCAGCCACACCAGGGCACAAAGCATACACCTCTGAAGGAAGACTCCTGGGGACAGCTTCTCCCAAAACTCAGGTGGACAGCTGTGGTTTGTTAGCTAACCCACCCTGATCAGCAATGCTTGGCCAAACACAAGGACTAGTCATTAGCCAGAGCAGGTGAAGCTGAGAAAAAATCAATGTGGGACATCTATAACACCAATATCAGTCCCATTCATGGTACTAAACCGGTGAGATAATCTGACCAGTTAAACAAAAAAGGGCTGAATTCACATATATCCTGTCAATGTACACCTTTCTAAACTAACCACTTGGTTAGAAAACAGAAATATGCTTTCTAATTTCTGATCTCGGAGAATGGAGGACAGTTGTGCAAGGAAGAGGACTGTAGATATTGTTTCTTGCACTGGCATAATTTGGAAAGCAGTTTTTTTAGTGCAGACTCATCCCTAGAGAAGACCTTCTTAGTAGAAACATACCTATTTTATCAATGGCCTGTCCCAGTTACATTCATAAGCTACCAGTTAATAACAACTAGGATGGCATTTTGAGGTTAATACAGCCGTATGCCTTTGGATGAGTAAGAAACATCCTGTACTCTCATTACTGATGTTCCAGCACTTCTGGGAAGAACCTGTCCTAAATATGCAGGATAATCTTTTTGTAAATCTTGTTTTGAGTGCACGTCTAAGATATGGATATTATCCTCATTATTCTGGGGGCAGGTACTACCAGACACTATCCTGACTGACAGTGACTTTTATTAGGCAACTGAGTATTCAACAGAATGGTTTAAACATCACCACAGCAAATGAGGGATTATACTCAGATGAAGTAAGTAAAGCCACTGCTCTTTCACAACTAGGTTAGTGCTTGCTAAGCAATGTCTCCATCCGGTATTTTAAATGCATGTTATATATTACATAACATCTGAGAAAGCATGAGAAAGCTCTCTGATGGCTGGAAGGCATGAGTTCAGTCAGGTTTACAGAGATACAAGCAGTCAACCCTCTCCAAAATGACAGATACTAGGGACATGTCTGGCTCTTGCTAGGTACTTGTTTTACTTGCTAGATAAAGACCAGTCTTTTAAATTAAATAAACCAATATCTGGAAATATGTGGTTTTTTTTCTTGTACCTTGTATAATTTTCATGCATATTTCAAGGCCAATCTACGTAAGACATGAATATTTCAAGGTTTTTTTTTTTTTTTCAGAATACCAAGGAAAGTACCCTGTTACTGTTTTGGTAAGAATATTTTCTTCTTACTCTGTATTTAAAGCTTTCTCCATTGAACCAGGAGGAAAACAAAGTATAAGCTGAGATACAACTGTACTGTACAGAAGACCTAATATGAAAATATTATAATCTGTGAATATGATACATTTTTTCAAAAGTGTAAAGAGCTTCAACAATTTTTATACTTAAAAAAGTATATACAAAAGTACAAATACATAACCCAAAGATGAAATAAGAACTGGGAAGAGTGTAATGTAATAGTTTATCCACTCAAACAAATCTGTGGAAAATAGGAAATGTTAAGTCTGAAATACTACAGCCATACATATCAGTTTCTATACCTGCACAGCCTTGTGAGAGAAAACTGAGAAAAAAACAACAAAATACAGCTGTCCTGAAGAACTGAAAAGACAGATTCTTGAGCCACTGCTCTTCATATCTTTGCTGTATCACTAATGATGGCACATGACTGTTTGGGTCTAGATAATGGTCGCCTCTCTGAGAAGAGCTCCTTAGGCTATTGAAAGCCACAGAAGGAATTATTTACAGCTGCTATATTGTAGCAAAGAGGTACAGAGAAGGGGAGGAAGAAAGGTGATGGAGCACTTCTTTATGGAAACCTGTTTGCTCTCTCCATTGTGGCAGCCATCACAGCACATCTCATGTTCAAGTAGGTAGCCACACATGCTTCACTGCTCCAACTTTGTAACAAGTGATGCTTTTATACATACACAGCCCTGATCCCACTCCACACAAGTGGTGGTCTGTCATTCTCAGCATGGGATCCCACAGGCAATCCTGTGAAGATAGCTGGACAGAAGCTTTGCTGCTGTCTTCTGTCTAATTTCCTAACTCAAAGAATCCCATTAACTCCTTGCCTTCCTTCTCCCTGACTTCTGGGAAATGGTCAAGTATTTGTCATTTCTCTCTTCCTCCCTCAGATCTTGTCCATTCAGCTGCAGATCCCACAGAAAATAGCTCAGTAATAAGTACCAGTAATCCATTGCTTCATTTTCAGACACAAAGCCGGTATGGAGGTGTTCTCAGCACAAGACATTTAAGCCTAAGCTAGCCTACCATTCTTGTTCTACACCTGTGCACTGTACAATGCAGACATCTGAAGTTAGTGAGATGGATCCCACCTGCTCTGCCTCATCTCCAGTATACCAGAGAATCCACTGCCTTTGACTCTTCATATGGTCCCAAGAAGTCTGAAAAAATAGTGATTCTCACACAATAACATTTGTGCTGATAAATGGCTGTAGTATTGGGTTGTGTGAGAGGCAGGACCAATTGGCAGTTACACCTGCACTTCTGCAAGTGTATTTTTTTTTAGCAGAGGAAATGAGAAGAGGAAGCAAAGTTTCAGAAAGTTTCAGAAAGACCAGAGTGAGCACTGTACAGTATGTATTACGTCATTCATTAGAATGGTCCTACCTGACATTTTGCATGAGCGGAAGGGCAAAACTCCCTGTTTTGGAATGGATGACAAGGTGCCTAAGCTTGGTTCAGTTTGGCTTTAATAAATTGCTTTCCTTGCCTTTCCATTTTATACCCCTTGCAGACATGCACAAAGTTCACTGCGAAATAAATGCAGTTTTGAAATGATCACTGACGTACTTCATACTGATATGTATTTTCACAAAGTTGTTCTGCAAAATATTTTTTTCTTCCTTCAGTTCATTACCTAAGAATAATACTAAGTTTTGTTTAAGGGCAAAAACAGAAATACCTTTGTACTGCTGTAATGATCTGATCTACATGTGATTAAATGCTCCAGGAAATACTTTGCAAGTTGCCTCACTGATACTTTGAAATGCATTTCATAACATGCTATAATATCTACAGACCCAAAAAAAGTGTTTTTTTCTCCTCTATAAACCTTTTTGTTCAATCCTCCCAAGCTCCTACTGTATGCTCAAGCTTTTGTTGCCATGCTTACTCATTGCTCCTCACTCTCTGAGTTGTAATCCAGGCCATCCACACCCAGCTTGCTGCTCTTCTACAAACTGCTGCCCAACACTGGTGTTAAAATACCAAATGCCATTCAGTTTTTCTAAGTAGTAGAAACAAACATGGGCTGTACTAGAGATATAGGGGAAGGCTTCCTCTTCATTGCCTTCTTGCAAACTAAATTCTCAGATTCTTCATCTAAAGATAAAGGTCAACCTGAGTGTGATGGCCAGCATCAGGGTCATATATGTATAGATGCACCTATCCACACTCAGTCATGTGACATATGTTTCTGTAAAAGAGTTTCCTGGGCTTTCATCTCTCCAGAATTAGGATAGTCTAGAGAAATTCAAGGTTCCCAAGAAGGTATTTCTACTGTTCATGCACCTGAAACTACCTAGGAATAGGGTTATCTTGATTCAATTCAGAGAGACAGTAGATGGCTAAAAAGAAGACTTACTGTCCTAGTGGGAGATAAACCAGTGTGCAACATTAGTGTAGGGATGTCAGAATACTAGATAGTATAGATAATGCATCCCAACAGATTAAACCAAAAAAATGAATTCTTTCTTTGTGGTTAACTTTTAGAAATAAAGTGTCAGGTTATCAGCTGACATAAATCAGCCTGATTACACTGAAGTCCAAAGACAGTAAACAATAAGTCAGAGTACCAAACTAAATTCACGGAAGCACAAGTTATCCATGGGCTTACTTCATTAAGGTATGGCTATGTAGACACATATCAGTATTGAGTGAATAAGAAAATACATCATTTGTTCGTTGGTTGCTTTCCATCAGCAGAGCATTAATTTACCTTCCCTTGATTCCAACTTGTATTTGCTAAGTGTTACTTAAGTGCTGAAGAAATAATATAGCAAAAAATGATTTATAAGCAGGTCCAGAAAGACCTGGCTCACTCACTTATGTTATTTACAAAAGCAAGACCCTAAGAATGCCTCAAATAATGCTCCCATGATTTTGAGTTCCAGCAGATTTCTATACTCAGGGTGAAGTTCATAGGTTACACTTTGGCAGTGGTGTGTTTCAAGCTATCTGCAGACTCTAAGAAGTAACAATAAAATCAATTGGATTATTTATTTATTATGTGATAGCATAACTATTTTATGCTTTTATGAGATTCTAAAACCTTGAAGTCCAAGATCTTACACTGTATGGGGGCCTGCACTATTTGGGTCTTAAGGCCTGTGTGCTCAGTGTCTTGTGCAAAGACCATTGACTAGAGGCAGAGTGTCCCCAAGAGTTACCCTGGCTACTCCTCAGCCTTCAGAGAGGGTCATCTACCCTCTATTGAGATGCCTTCACAGATGGAGGGCCCTTAAACCAGCTGTTGTGGTGCTTCACTTTCCTTATAAAAAATCTTACTTAATGTTTTGACTTTGTGGATCCTTACTGAAAATGAAATCCATCATGTCTTGCTCATACCTGTCGTGAAGAGGGGGAACAGATCAATCATTTATTCCATGCATTAGATATGAACATAGTTGAAGATTAATCTCATGTGTCCCTATCAGCCTCCTCCTTTTAAGATAAATATTTTTACCCCGCAAACCAAGTTATCCATACTTCTTTTTTTGTTGTTGTTGTTTTTTATATTCCAGACTCTCTTTAAATGGTCTGGAAGAGAGTGCCTAACACAGAATACAGTATTCTAGTTGTGGCCTTTCCAGTAGGATGCATAAATCTTATAAACCAAACACCTGCTGATACCTCCTAGAATATTTTTTCCTACTTTGCAGCATCACAGTGCTATTTACGTTTTCTACAACCATGGCAGTGAGATTACCAAACTTGGACAAATTATGAAAGGACATCTTGCAGAGGAGATACTTGCATTACTTCTTATTTCTGTCTTTCAGAACCATGTGACTAGGAGACGTAGGAGACATAGGACACGTAGGTGTTTGCCTTCTACTGCTGCTGTGGACATTCTTTGTGCCTTCAAGCAAGTAATTTAAACCTTTTCCTTTGCAGTTCTTCTGTCTATATGATGAGGATGACAATGCTATTTCCTTTTTAATGTTCATTACTAGCATAAAGAAAGTACTTTACTTGCTAAGACGTAATTCCTATTTTGTCATTCATTTACTTTCCCTGGGCGAGGTAAAGACCAGAAAAGTGAGAGATTCTTTTGTTTTAAAACAAAAATAACCCTAAAGCATCCACTATAAAGAAAATAACGTACATGAAAACCTAAAGAGTTGCAGGGACAGTGGTTCTGCTGTTAGAGCAAACCAAAGATGTACAGGATGTCTTTAATTCCTGCTTCATTCCACCACCTGTCCCATGCAACCTCTAATTGCTCAAAAGAAATAAGCACATAAGGAGAAGTTCATTACTGGGAAAAAAAAAAAAAAAACAACACGTGCCATCAAGTTTCACTGTATCATACTCCCAGTAAAATTTTGATTTCTCATTAATGGTTTCTGTAGTTTGGTGCCATTTTTCTTAAGCTTATTTTTTCCATAAACCTGAATCAAGTGCAGGTTTTGATCTAGATCTAGATCACAGAAGATAGGCTGTTATCTCAGGAAACAATGAGCAGTGCATGCAGCCACAATAATTCTATAGAAGGAAGCAGAATAGTTTAAGAATTTTAACTTTTATTCATTAAACTTTTTCCAAGAAACCATGTGAATAATAATAAGAAAGAGCCTACAATCCTTAGCCAGCTACACATATTTTATGACTCACCGTGGCAGAACATGTAGAAAGGTAAAAGAAACAAGAAGAAGATTATTGATGAGCCTTGGAAACATTCATCTTTTAATATAACTCACTCAAAATATTTCATAGAATCATGGAACTGTAGGTGTTGGAAGGGATCTCTTACAATCATTTTGTCCACCCCAAGCAGGTTCTCTACATTTTCTCACAGGAAAGTGTCCAGGAAGGTTTTGAATATCTCCAGAGAAGGAGACTCCAGAACGTCTCTGCACAGCCTGTTCCAGTGCTCTGTCACCCTCAAAGTAAAGAATTTTTTTCTCATGTTCAGATATAACTTCATGTGTTCCACTTTGTGCTTATTGCCCCTTGCTTTGCCACTGGGCACCACTGAACAGCCCCATCCACTTGACTACCACCCATGATATATTTACAAGTATTGATTAAATCCCCACTCGGTTTTCTCTTCTCCAGGCTGAGCAGTTCCAGATCTCTCAGTCTTTCCTCATTAGGGAGATATTCCAGCTCCTTAATCATCTTTGTAGTCCTCTGCTGGACTCTCTTAAGAAGTTCTCAGTTTTTCTTTTAAAGTTGGACTTGAAGATCCTTATGCATCCTTTCCAACTTGAGATATTCTGTGATGCTATGATTTGTCTTGACCTGGGGAGCCCAGAACCAGAAACAGTACCTCAGATGTGGCCTCACCAGGGCGGAGTAGAGGTGGAGGAGGACCTCCCTCGAGCTGCTCACCATATTCTTTTTAATGCACTCCAGGATACCAATAGACTTCTTGGCCACAAAGGCACTCTGCTTAGCTCATGGTCAGCCTCGCAACCACCAGGACACCCAGGTCCTTCTCTGCAGAGCTCCTCTCCAGCAAGTGAGCGCCTAACAAATGCATGCAGTTATTCCTCCCCATGAGTTGGACTCTACACTTGTTCTTGTTGAACCTCATCAGGTTTCCTCTCTACCCAACTCTCCAGCCTGTCCTGGTCTCACTGAATGGCAACACTACCTTCTGGTGTGTCAGCAACTATTCCCAGCTTTGTATTATCAGCAAACATACTGAGGGCGCACTCTATCCCTTTGTCCAGGTCATTGATGAAGATGTTGAACAAGACCAGACCCAGTACCAACCTCTGGGAAACATTGCTTGTTACAGGCCTCCAACTGGACTCTGTGTTGCTGATCACAACTCACAGCTCTGCCAGTCAGCCAGTTCTCAATCCACCTCGCTGTCCACTCATCTGTTTCACACTTTCTAAGCTTACCTAGCCTTTCTGAAGTCAAGGTACACTACATCCACTTCTTTCCCTTCATCTACCCAGCCTGGTAGAAAGCTACCAGATTGGTCAGGCATTATTTCCCATTGGAATGTGTCACGGGGTTACCTGGACCAGTCTATGCCCGTGACAGGGACAGTGGGCCCAAGGGCCCCCTTCCCAGCCCCCCCCCAAAAAGGAAGGGGAAGGGAAAAGGAAAGGAAAGAAAACAAACAGACCTCTAGGGAGGTAAACTTATTTTACTA
>JACDJE010000308.1:0-235000 GCA_016647715.1 Pavo muticus
TGACAGCTGATTTTGAAGGAACACCCATAAATTTGGTAGATGTCTTCTGAGAAGTGTATATTTGACCAAGAATGAAAATGTTTACCACAGAAGAGATTTCCAAGAAGCAAATGGGAGTGAGAGCTTATTTAATCTCTGGAAATCACAATTTATGTGGCTGTTCAATCTGACCACTGGCATAATAAATGAACATACAGATATTAAAGTGACACAGACTCAGTAGCCTACAACAAATACAGAAAGACTAGTACTTATAACTTGTAGAAAGTTTAATTTTCTTATTTCTTCATCCCCCACAGAATATTGTGTGCTGCTCAGTGTAATGAAGTATTGATGGTTTAGTAAGCCATTAATGGACCTTCTGTATGATTTAGGATGGAATTTCGTATGTTTACTGGATCAGAATCTGATACAAATGGAAAGAACAGGGAGTTCATAAGTAGGTGATTTTTCTGCACTTTTCTGATGTCCTGACCCTGGAGATCCCTGAAGGAAAAAACAGTCTCCAGTATAAATAGAGATAGCAGTACCAAATTGAGTAACAGCTGCCAAAGAGCTGCTCCACTAACCATGCTGAAAAGATATTTCCTGTTCTTGCTGTGTTCCTTCTTTGGTGTGTTATGCATAGTACTCATGAACTGAGGTCAGGTGATCTAGGTTTTGTTGTGGTCTGAGGAGCCTCGAATTAGAAGGACATTTTCAGGCATGTGTTAAGATAGCCTTTATTTCCCCTTTGCACTGCTGGCATAATGCAAAGGGACTGTAAAAATATCTGTAAATGATGTTATTTTGGCCTACTTATCATAAAACAGAATTGCATTGCTATGCATGAACCACTTTATTTTTCATTTCTTAATTTTTGCTGCTAATCAGAGATTTTTGTCTTTTGCAAGAGAGAAGCTTGCAGCAATCAGTGTTGTGCTTACAACATCTTTTCTTTGTGAAGGAGAATTCTTGGCTAACAGAAAGTAGAGATTACCCTCAAATACTGTAGACTACATCAGTGGTCAAGAGAGGTCTTGACATCTTGCCCCAGAATAGACTGCCTAAACTTCTGGATCATTTATCTTCCTCATCATCACATCTTTTGGAATAAAGCTGGTGATCCTTACAGACCCCATAAAGCACAAGGAAATAGGTTCATTAAAAAAAAAAAAAGAAGAACAAAACAAATATGAGTACATTATACAATTGTTGGCGTTAATTTTGATAGAATTGTAATCACCTTTCTGATTGCATCACAATAAATAGAGACTCAGAGTCAAAAATAGCAAGAGATTTTCTTTATAGAAACCAACTAGTAAGGGAAGGAAGGATGAGCTGAAAGTGGGCAAATGTTGATTCTGCAATAGAAGGTACTGTTTTCCATTTGAAGCTCAAAAGAAGCATATTTTGGAGGGGTGATGATGCTGTGATTGAAGTTAATATATCCAAAGGTCTTAGGCATTCCAGCAAAACAAACATTGACTGTATGTTTACAAGTCCTGTTAGGGAGTTAGTAACAAGGTGAAGACTAAATCCAGTTCTTCTGGTTAGAGAACAAACCATGCTCACAAAGAATGGAAGGAAATGAAAGATTGTTATAAACTCAGGATTGTGTCATAACTGGATTATTGTGCTCATGTAACAGTGTTTTTGGTTACCCAGACCATTGCCATCAACATATCTGGCAAAAGACATCTTGCCAACTTTCACATCCTTCCTCTATGAATAATTTGTATTAATCTTGCAGAGTAGTTGTTTTATACGGACTCTACAAAAAAGCTATGCATAGGGATTATGCAAATCTTTTCCAGGCCAGCTATGCAATGAATAGATCCTGAAGAACATATCTTTTTACATGTTCTGTTTGAGAAAAGTTTCAACTCTCTTCTTTCTGTTTGACACTCAGAAAGGCCTTTTCCAGTCTCTGGGACATTGGGAACTGCATGCTAGAGCAGACAAGATTGTTTGACCCTAGAAAGCTTTAAAAACACACATAAATAGACATTCAGACTAATATATGATTGTTAAACTGCTGGACTTTAGGGAAACAGCTATTGTGTATGACAGTATGATTTGATTATACTGCAGGGGAACATTTGGCTTATATGTACTGCATATAAGTACAAAACTGCTTATTCAGAGTACTGCGAGCTTTTGCCTTGTATCTACTTATGTCTTACGTCTAATATGTGATGTTTCCCTGTAAATGCTGAACTACTTGTTGAATAAAATGGGGTTAGGCCAGCCTTGTGGTTTATATTACATACCACCTTACTGCTGTTAAAACACAGAAATCAGTAGCTGCATGAATGACTCGGTGAGCAAAGTTGCTATTAAAGCATTTGTGCATTAATGGTTTCTATCTGTAATCTATATAACATGATGATGATAACATGATGAGAAAAGCGAGGTGAAACAGAAGATTAATGAAAACAATCAATGGTAATTTCTGTGCTTTTACTAAATAAGAGTCAATTTATAGCTTCAGTGTTGAAATTAAAGTAATATAAAGTCTTAAACTAAAACCAAGCCTATGACACTGGGTTGGCTGTCCCTGCATATTGCTCTCTTAATGCACTTGGAGTGCCTTAGAGGGCTGGAACATTTTTCAGTAGAGTCAGTTTCCTTATAGCCTGTTATTCTTTTGTAGGAAAAGAAATATCTAGTTATTGTAACAGCAATAACACCTGTTTTGGAAGTAGCTGACATCATTTTTCCATCTGTAATCTGCAGTCAACTGATTCTAAATTTCAAGACAAATGTTGCAGAATTATATTTCTTGTTTAATTTCTACTGTTTTTTTAAACAGCGGTTTGCAGAATGCATCTGGGTTTACAGCTAATGACCCGTGAGCAATAAGCAACTGTTTAAGTAAAATGCACTATGAAAAAGCTTTTACCAAACAGCATTTTAATATTTTAAATAGATTTTCCATTGCAGGCTCTTTGTAACTGGATTACTTCTCTGATGTGTTCTGACAGAGCTGTTGTTAGGGATACTCCATTAACTTTGTCTGTCATCTTGTTTTCCCCAGTATCCAACATAACACCCTTATATTTCATAATTTGTATTGCTATCAGTGCTGATTTGTAAATGTGCAAATTATAATTAACAACGGCCACTAATTCTATTAAATATTAAATCATTCTTGCAGCTTATATTTTCCACAGCAGATGGAGCCCTGTGGTATGCAAATAGAGTTTCCTTAAGTAGTCAGCAGTTTTAACCAAAATTTTGGCTCTAAACATGCATTTTTTGTTTGCTTTATGTTTTCTATAGTGTTTGGGTTAATATTTATTCACTGCAGATTCCCTTTCTCCCCATAAGAATTTCATGGACTATTACATTCTAGCACCGAGGTTTTGTTTCACTTCATTAATAGCTCCTTAATCATATGGCTTGCTTGTAAAGTACAAATGCTTGTTATTTGTACTTATGCTGCAGTATAGCATAAGAAGCATTTAGTTATATTTCAGTATGTATAGCAGAAGCAAAAATGCTGGGTACACCACCATAGTTTTTAATTTGAAAACCAATCTTCGGGCACAGTTGTTTTTTTTCTCCAGAATAAGCAAAAGCATTTATTGTATTATATTGTGTCTTAAACATTCCTCTAAATGTCATCAGCTGATTCAGGAAAATGTACTGCAAAAATGTTAGAGAACTGTAAAATTTGTAAATGTAATGAATGCTCAGAACACAGGAGGGAAAGTCCAACATTTATCAGGTGACTATAAAACAGCAAGAAACATTGATAGAAGAACATTATATTTCACTAATTTGTAGTACCTTAAGCATGAAACTGTTATTTTTCGTGTTTACTGCTGTGCTGTTTTATTAAAAGAACAATGATCCAAAATTAACACAGCCTTTCTAATGTCTAATCTGGAAGGCCAGCAGTGATATTCAGGAAACGGTTTCACCATCCACCCGACCAATTGCAAATGAAGATTTTTCAAATGATTGACTCAAAGATTGTATCTAAATAAGGGCAACCCTTTTTTTTCCTCGCATTTTTAAATGGACACAGGAATATAGCGCTCAAGGACATTAACTGCCAAATTAACCAAAGAGTAATGAAAACTTCTCTGACTGAACATTTCAGTGAGCTGAAATGGCCTCGGTGATATAGAAATGAATTGTAACAAGTTAGGGTCTTGTCTTCCTGCCGTTTCAGTAGGAGCTAGAATTAGCATTCTAAATAGCATCATCAGCAGTAAACAACTGGGTTGAAGTATCCTGGAATCCATGCTGTGAATGCACATTGGGACTTTGATACCTCTCATAACTCTGATGTTCCATTTACTCATGAATGTTAACCTATTTTAAGCTGAACTTGTAATTGATGCCAGAACAGAGTCCTAGGCCCAATAACTAGCTAGGCTGAGTAGAAACAGCTCTGACCACTCTGAGGATTTGCATCTGCCAAGAAGGTACTTTTAGAAATAGAATCGTAGAATCATAGAATTGCTCAGGTTGGAGAAGACCTTAGAGATCACTGAGTCCAACCACGACCAAACCAAACTACCCTAACAACCCTCTGCTAAATCATGTCCCCGAGCACCACATCCAAATGGTTTTTAAACACATTCAGGGATGATGGCTCAACCACTTCCCTGGGGAGACTATTTCACTGCTTAACAACCCTTTCAGTAAAGAAGTTTTTCCTGATATCCAACCTAAACTTACCCTGGCACAACTTGAGGCCATTTCCCCTCATCCTGTCACCAAAAGTGATAAATCTGTGAGCTGTTTTTCATCTTCAAGTTCTTGAACAAATTTTCCTTTTAATTGCATGAATGACTTGATTTCATTTCACAAATCATAAAATATCTACCCCCACCTTAGCCAACTTAATTTTCTATAATCAGCATCCATACTTTTAAGGAACTCATTGAATTGGCAGAAACACTATTTGAATACATATTACAATACTAATTAAAAACATATCACAAATTATTTTATACTTTTTGAAAGCTTTTTGACACATTGACTGTTACAGTATTTACCAGCACCACACGAGTATTCTGGATACTTCTTCCTCAGTGCATGTGTCAACTTATTAACTTATTTTACGAAATTACACAAGCCCAAGTTTAATAACTACGTAAGAAAACTTACAAGTCTGCTCAACAACAAAAACTGTCTTCACAGGCATGCATATATAGGTTGGTTGAAATATTATTGGCAAGCACTGTGTTTTACTCGCCGAGCAGTGAAAGTGCATATATTGTGTCATACACATGGGTTTCAATTTGGCTGTGTGTGTGGTGAGTGTGAGAGGTGTGGTCAGCCCTGCACTGCGCCCTCTCTTCCTCAGTGTTCTCTTGTCTAAGCAGTCTATGCTTGAGCTAGGTGCGGTCAACAAAAATGGCACCCAATGACATTCATCGTCACTTGCTGAGCATTAATGGAGACCAAACAATGGATGTGAGCACAGTGAAGTAGTGGGTTGTGTGTCTCAGCAGTGGCAATAGTGACAGTGGGTCACCTTCACTGGTGCAGATTTTTTTGAGCATGGCACGCAGGCTCTTGTTCATCACTGGTGAAAATGCACGGCTAATGGTGGTGACTGTGTTAAGAAATGGTGTTTTATAGCTGAGAATTTGCTCTATCAAATAGCGTTGCTTTGCTCTTTGTATCTGTTGTAGTTTCTATGGAAAGCATTACTTTTGGATCGACCTATGTGTTCAGTGTATTCGGTGTTTTTCAGTGCAATATATGATCGGTGAAGATGTTGTACTGTGCATAGAAAAAAAAAAACTTCCAGCAGACTCCCCTCCTTGTGAAGCCACAGTTGTGATATCTGAAAACCTGATGTGTAATAGCTAAGGAATGAATGTACAGGCAAAGGAACAACTCAATATTCGATCAGAAGAAGACATCAGGGCAGAGCCTACTTTCTTTATAGGTTCAGAAACACAGCTGAGTGAAATCCATTAGGCTGTTCCTACTTAGAAACTGAGGAAATCCTCTCTGGAGTAGCTAAGGAAACACGAGCGTGTTTCAGTCAGTCACTGCAATCCCACTTAAACCTTATTTAAAATCTGTCTAAAGAGGAACTGATATTTTGTCTGTGAAACTGTAGTGCTCCTCTTCTCTGGGAGGAGGCTAGTTAGAAGTATTTTAATTATAGTGAACTATTAAAATGGATATATTTCTTGATTCCTTTCAAGAAGCCTTGCTGTTCTCAATATGGGAGATTGGAGCACTATGAATTGTCAAGGAAGCAAGGAAGTAGTCTTTAAATACCAATCAGTGTATTTTTGAAGCTTAAGATAAAAGCACTGCTACAAGCTGTGCATCACTCCCCTTGAAACCGTCCAGTGCTTTTTTTTTTTTGGGGGGGGGTGGGGGGGGGATGGAATAATCATTTATACTGATGGACAATCTACAGGAATTTACAATATGGAGAAAGAGAAGTAAGACTCCTAAATGTTTCCTCCCCTAACCTTGAAGCTTGTTTCATTCAGAAGGTTCATAGTCATTTTGGATAATGGTGAAGGTAAGAGGAGACAGTTGTTCCACAAGGGCTACCTATATGATTTTGGATGAGATTTGTGGACTTGTTTAGATGTCTCAATAACTCAACAGTAGAACTCTTGCTTTCAGCTAGGCACCAGAGGATCATTCCTTTAGTCCCAGCGTCCTGCTGTGCCATCTCATCCTTGGCTGTTCTTATCCAAATATAAGATCTTTGCTTTTCCACATAATATAAAATGGTAACGCTATTTTTGCTTTCTTCCACCCCTCCAAGGAAAATTAATTTGTTAGTGTACTGTCTTTAAAATGATGCACATTGGAAAGGAGAGCAGGCTGTAGATTTTCAGCTGCTTTTCAAGAATATACATTTACAGTTTTATTGTATCTCTGTGTAACAGAAAAATGGAATATAGGGAGAAAAGAAGTTGGTGGAAAGAGTTTAGAATTCTGAGCCTTCTAGCATAGACTACAGCAGATTGAAACATAGGTGGATATACTTATTTTTTAAAGAAATGATAGGTAAATTAAATACAATAGAAGTTATAGAGACATACAGAAACAATCTGTATTATGAAACAACATTTCACAAGACCACATTTAATCATAACCTAGCAAAACATGAGGTCTGGGATTTTTTTCGCAGACAAAAAGCTGAAGGAATTCTGCCTATCTTAGAGCAAGGGAGCTGACTTTCCGGGAGCTGAAATTCCACAAGAAGTATATATATATATTTTTTGAAGTGATGCTCTGCAATCCTAATGCTACAGCAGTAAATTGAATTCAAACTTTCTGCATACTGGCCTTAGAGATGGAATCAAAAGCAGTAGAGAAGAAGCAGGAATCGACTGGAGTCAAGTTAATTAGTCAGTGAACTAAATGAGTCAATAAACAATAATTTCACCAAAACATAACTGTGAGTGCCAGCTTAGGTCAGCTGGGATTCATTCCTCTGCCATTCAGTGTAAGAACAACATACCAGTTGACGTTTCAATTGATGTCACAACAAGAGTTTTAAAAAACCTGCATTTGGTTACAAGAAAGCTCTAGAGATGTTAACTCTTCATTCTTTGTTGTTTGTTTGTCTACTTGTATTTTTTTGGGGGGGGGGGGAGGGGAGTGATTTTTTGTTGTTGTTGTTGTTTTAATTTGACTTCCCAAGTTTCTAAAATTGAACTGATATGTGGAAATGTTTTGATATCAAGAAAAAGTTTAGGCTCCCTACTGTATTATTCCTGTGATGCATTAGCAACATAGATTTTCCTTAGACTCTTCAACAATCCTCTGGATGGGTTTATGGGGAGATGAGAGCCTAGAAAACTTAGGAATCGTGTTTCTGATCTCCAAGTTTCTTTATAGCTCGAGTTAACAGGGTTTCAGGGCAGATCTGGCAGAGTAGCTTCTGTTGTCTTACATGGAGAATCTTAAAACGCTAGTTTATATCAGAAACTGAATGTGAAAATGCCACTATTTAATACAACTTCACACATCTGTTTCCATCCAGTGCTTTCTAGAATCCAGTAATCCAAGATAGCTAATTGTCAGTGTTGGTACTTACAGAACCATTACACTATACAACAGGAGGTATAAGCTTTCTGTCATTTTCCTGAAAAATGTTTCAAAATAAATTGCCAAAGTAGACACAAATTTTGTTATTTTGATCTGCTGTATAAGGTAAAAAGAGAGACATAGGCTTTAAACATTGCTTCTTTCTCTATACCCCTTTTGGTTCTCTTGGTTGATGGCTTCTGATAACAATCCTATCAAAGAAATATTTTTCTTAGTAATAGTTTTACAGACGATGGATTCTCTTTATTATTCTAAAAATACAATAGTGTCCAAGGCTGATATTATTTTTCTTTTTCTTTTTTTTCTTTTTTCTTTTTTTTGTAAATATTGTATTAAAAGTATAGAAAACAACATAGAGATCTTATTTACAAAGAGGACAATTTTCTATTGGCGTGAAATTTTACATCTGGTAGTAATATAGTTATGAATTTTAAATATTTACTTTCCCCTCCAAAGTAAAGAAAGAGAATTAAGTGCCCAGGCAAAGTGCATATGTAGTTTCAGTTACATTAAGTATTTTGATTCATAGACTAATTCTTCATTTTTTTTTTTCATGTTGCTTATACCTATAAGTTTATTGAAAGTGATACTGATAATAAACTGTGCTGAGTTCCAAAAGACGTTACAAGGGCAGAACCCCCTTAGTCCTTGCTTTGGGTACAGTTTTAGGAGTTTCTAAAGGGGCCTATGTTTTGATCAGGAATTTTCAAATCTCAGAATCTCTGAGCTCTACTTAAAGAGCGTGGTTGATACATCTGTGGTAAATTTTGTCATACAGCATTTTCATTTAATTAGATTGTGAACTCTCAATGACTTCCTGAGAGTAAATTTTCTTGAGAGGAGAATTATAAAACATTAGATGAGGTAAAGGACTTGAGAATACTTGTCCAGAAGAGATTGATAAGAACATAACTAAGACAGCTGTGAGTCGTGCTTTAAAATTGTAAATGATGCTAGTAAGTGATTTTCTCTTATGATTTTATATAGAGTCTCAGAAATTGTCTTCTACAAACGCTTCTCTAAATTACATTCAGTTAATTAGTATGTATGTAATATTAGTAAATTACGTACAGTTAGTGATCAGAACAACTATATATGGAGTATTCTGGTATGCACTACATAGGAAGGAGAGGTTGAGAGTTGAATTTGCTCAACTTTATGAAGAGAAGGCTAAGGGGATATCTTAATGCTGTCTACAGCTACCTAATGTGAGAATCTAGAAAGGACAGAGACAGACTCTCATCAGAGCTGTACTGGGAAAGAACAAGAGGCAATAGATTCAAGTTAGATTATCAAGTATTGTCATTAGATATGAAGATTTTGTTTGTTTGTTTGTTTTTTACAATGAGAGTGATCACATACTGGAACAGGTTATCTAGATAAGTTGTGTTCTCTGCTTCCTTGTGCGTATATTAAGAATTTGACTGAACCTTTTGTTGATCCTGCTTTGAGTGGGCGATTGGACAAGATGGCCTTCTCTGGTCCCTCGCTACCCAAATTGTTCTGTGATTCTGCTATATGTTGTATTTGCAGTTTCAAGGGACCAGATGAACAGGTACAAGTTCTTTCAAGACTCAATTTTGTAAATTATCCTCCTATTCTAGCTTTTATCAACATTTAGAGACCAGGTGAGGTGTACAGATTATGCTAGACAACACTTAACTCTTCTACAAGATACCAGATATCCAGAGGTGATGATAACTCAGCAAAAGCTTCCCAAACTTTTCTCAACTTTATTTCAAAATTATTGTGCTAGATTTTTAGGTTTTCTGTAGATACGTGTGCTTACCCTTAGGCTCACTGGTGGTACTCCCTGCGTTTTCTGCTGTCACTTGGATGATGTAGTGGCCTGATTCACTCCGCTGTGCAATGCTGAAGCTTTTGATTGATGTTTAATTGAATAATAACTCTTTGCCCCTTGTCCAGTGGGTAGAAGACAAACTATACAGATTTTCAAGCTGCAGTAAAATGCCATTATAATACATGCAAAAGCTCCACTTCAGTGTTATAAAATCACTTAACTGTACTACTGATAATTTTGTTTAATGCATATTTTTAAATGAAAGCAGCCTGGTACTATAATCCCTTTAAATGTTGGAGGAACTTAAATCTAATGGAAGGGCAGATGCTGGGACACAGGCTGCTAAAAAGATTGCTAGAGGATGTCAGGTATAACTCTGACAGCTGTATGTACTTCTGCTCAGTAACAAGGAAGAATTGGTCGAGGATGTGGTAATCTGAAGTAGCATTGGGTCTAAATACCGTGAAATAGTGGAGCTCAAGATTTTCAAGATAATAACAGAAGAGAATGTCAGAGTACAGTCCTGGAGTCTGGGGAGAGTAAACTCAAAGGAAACTTGAAGTCAGATCTCATTGGAGGCACCTCTAAAGGTAAAATTTGCTCAGAATAGGTGGCAAATTTTTAAGGACAGTATCATCCAGGCACAAGAGCAATCCATCCCAATACTCAGGAGAACCAGTAGATGTACTGGGAGATTGACTTTGCTAGGCAGAGAACTAATGGCAGAAGTCCAAAGTGCAGATGTTCCTTTGGTAAGCTGCTGGAGACAGCTGTACATCTCCTGAAGAGAACAGCGGATAGACTGTTCTGCCAGAGTGGAAAAGAATGGTTTAACGTCATGGAAGGGTCTGGCCAAACTGCAGATTTTGCAGAGAAAACTAGTCACTGTCCATCTGGACTGCTTTATTTTCTCTGACAGTGTCTCTGCAACATACCGGCCTATGATTTTCCTAGTTTTATATGATTACTAACAGATATAATTCCGAATCATGAAATGCTAGATAATGTGAAAATGACTGAAATAACAGAGGTTGCAATTCTTTCAGACTTAAAAATAAGAATTTCCAATTGTTTTGAAGCTTCTGTGTCTCAAGCCTTTGCAGCATGCTTTGCGTAGTGTCAAAAGCTAGTTGCAATTGATGTTTTTCTTTGAACACTAGGCACTGCTGGTATTGCCAGTCAAGCAAGTTGTACTTCCTGTTGACCACATTAAGAAGACATAAAGTGTATGACACAAACACTGTTGGCCATATATATATTCATGGCACTATTCAAGCTGAATTTTTACTGATGTGCTAAAACAATCAGAATCTGGCCCTGCTTATTCTTGGTACTAATCTTGTCCTCTATGCACTATGCATTTAATGTGATGTAGATGATTTATTTTCATTCATTAAATTCACAAGATAGGCCTATATCCTTGAAACAGAAATTTTAGAATATATAGCACAGTTCATAATCTGTATTAAAAAAAGAAAAGAAAAACAGCCATGTATTAGGCCATCAAGAGTCAAAAGCATAATTTGAAATGATAAACGTATCCATTTTAAGTTACACATTACTTTGCATAGTTAATATCACTATAATTAGTCATAGTTCCTGTAATTTATTGAAAAAGATGCTCAGCCCCTCTAGTGTACTACAGTGATGAATGTTGGAAGTGCAACTTTGGAAGCAGGAATCAAGAAAATTAGTAACAGTTGGAGAATTAGCATGTAAATCAATAATATCCTTTCTCTTGCATCTTGAAAACCAAAGGTATACATCACACGCTGCATAATGAAAGGCAGGGCAGAAGTTAGAATTGCAACCTCCTCTATACTGCCAGGCCTGATTTTACTGCAAGAAATGTTTAAAATTATTTCAAACGTTAGAGTAAATCTCTAGTAAATATTTGAACTATGTATAACTAGTCACAAATAAATTAAGCTGATTTTATGCATTCTCTCTAATTAGAAGGGCACAGCATTTGTTGAAACGTGATTAGTATTATTCATTAAGCAAAAAATTCTCATTTGTATCTTATTATCACTATTCTGCATAAACCAACACAATTTGTCATGAACTCCCTCATTTGCTGTATCCTCAAAAAGC
This sequence comes from Pavo muticus, assembly GCA_016647715.1. Taxonomy (NCBI): domain Eukaryota; kingdom Metazoa; phylum Chordata; class Aves; order Galliformes; family Phasianidae; genus Pavo; species Pavo muticus. The sequence goes on from JACDJE010000308.1 coordinate 11,930, forward strand.
AGATTATGCTTATTTTTCATTTGGACAGTGGAAAATCAAGCCAGGTGTTTGGCAGCACCAGAGTGTTCAGGTGTAACTGTGCCAGTGATGGTACATTACTAGCAGCGTGGATGAAGAATGAGGCATGGAGAAGCTTGGGACTGAGGTGCCTTGAGGCCCATCCCTTTAGAGTGGTCCTGCTGATGAGACAGGTGGTGGTGTACAGGACTAAAAAAAGAAAAAGGAAACTTTTTTGTAAAGTCAGCCTTTCACCTTCAAGCGGAAACAAGAATGGATTTCACAGGCTGCTGCTGCACTGAAATAACTGGACATGTTTGTGACCAAATTATTGGCACTTTTGTCTTGAAGTTTCCTAAAATTGAAAAATACCAGTTGGTGCACAGAGGTCTCTGCCATGTCTGAGACTAATCAGTACGATACTGTAGGGGCAGTGCACTGTACATAAATATTTATACATGACCTTGATTGTAGGATATTATGCAGGATAACTAATTCACTGTATGCATATTCTTCCACTTCTTTTCTCTCATTTCTTTTCAAGCTTTGAAGAACATGTCTTTAAATATCCCATATTTAATTCTACCCTCATTCACATGCGTGTAAACTATCAGTAATACTGCTGAGGTCAGTGGTGATGAGTGTGTTGGAACAGAGAAGCAGACTTTCTATATAAGCTCAGTAGTGCTATAGATTTTAAAACAATGTGATCCCTATGTTCCAGATACAAAGGTACAGGAACAGGTGGCCCAAAAGCTGAATTCTACTAGATGATGTGTCTTTCTTTTTTACTGTCTTTAAACCAGGATTACAGGATAATGATATTCAATGGGCGCCAACATCTGTAGCAGTAAGAATTGATGTAAAAATGTTAGGCATTGTTATTTCTACATTGGACAGATGGTAATAATAGATAAATCATCTAGTCATTTTGGGTTTTGTTTCCTACTGCATGTTTTTTCAGGTCTTTCTGGTTTGAAGACAATGATTTAAGTTCTTGCAGTGCCTCAGGTAAATATCTGGTTGCGGTCTAGATCACTTTGGCTACATAGGAAGCCAGAGTCTAGCTTCTCTGGATAGCCACTGTGTGAATTATTTACCATTTTCTTAAATTCATGTGATGATGAGTGTCCCAGTAATTTTTAGGCAGCATAGTACTCCTCAGAGTCTAGTGTTGAGAGGTGATCCACTTTCACAGTCATTCTCTGAATTTCCCTTTTCTGCCTTTGGAGGTGTTATTTTTTATCAAACTGGTCTCTTTCAGAAATTTCATGCTGAATCCGGTGTCTGGTTGTATTTTTGGAGCAAGGAAACAATGAGACAGCCCTGACTATGCTACGGTATGGAAATAAATTGCCACTATTGCAAGAGACATGGCAGTAAATTTTCATCCCACAGTCAAAGGAAAGGAAAAGTGTCATTTCCAACATAACCTAAAATGGCAATGAAAAAAAAAAAAACATGCAGAGCAATATTGAAAAGGAAGGACCTTTGCATTTGTTCATGCTAAAACAATGAAAGCATGGCTATAAATATAAACTTCACATCTTGCCACGTAACAATTCATTAATGTTATACATCTTTGCCATTGCTCAACTCTATCTTGTCTGTGAGATAATATGACTATTTTATTTCATTTTACTGAAAATATACTTGTGAATTACAGATCCAGACTATGAATAGCCTAAGTATCTAGTAAGAGAAACAATTACAATTTCTTTCTTTCTAACATGCAATTTTAATTTTCATAACTCTGAAAAAGCATATTCCCCATAACGCAGGCCTGCCAGGAGGACTGAAATCTGCAGGCTATGCCTCTCAGGCTGTTTTCCAATGACTCATTTTTAATTTTAAAGAAGCATTATCTCTAGCTAGTAAATTAACAACAGCCTATAGTGCACACACACTGTCATCCATCTGCTTAAGGCTCTTGTCATTTGACACCAGTCTTGTATCTATAGACTTCATCTGGTATTCAAAAGCTATCAACCCTGCCTCCAAGATAGCCCACCTTCTGGCTCCGGGCTAGAGGAGTGACTCTCCATTTCCAATTCTAATGAACACATAGCTAGCAGCAGTTTTTCCATTAAGGTTCTTAGAAAACAGACAATGCTGGAATGACTTGGATCCAGAACTGCATGGAAAGCGCTTGTAAAAGAGACTGAACTACTTGAAGAGTGCTCCTTCGGCAGCCTCACTTCTGTTTCTGCACTTCTTCCATCAAATGGTATGCTCGGCATTCCCTCCTACTGTCGTGTGCTACACAGCAGTGTTTATACTGCTGCATTCTGAGGAGTGGAACATATTAACAGATTAAATTCTTAATATTATCTTTCAAATTAACAACACCATTGTTAACAAGTTTTGAAAAATAGAAGCAATATCAAAAATCTCATAACTGGTATGAATCTTCCAAATGAGAGTAAGCCATGACATGGTTGGAGAGGAGCAGCTATTTCACAGTTGCTAAATTTTGTGTAATTTCACATTTGACTGCGATTGAGGTAATTTCTATCCTTGCAAATAATTTCTGTGTAATCCAATGTGTGTTGCAAAGAGGTGGTAAGGATTTAATAGGGAATAGCGTCTCCTTCACAAACTTCAGTCATCGAAGAATAGAACAAGTTCAAAGCAGCAACGGCTTCATCAAGGTTGGAGAACTTACTCCAGGAGTAATTGAAGAAATGAGGCACATGTTCTGGACATCAAAGGTCATAATTTTTTTAGATTTTCCTTCCCTGATTCTAATAGATGTGTTTGTCATGGACATAACTAAGAAAAGTTGGCACGAGTCACACAAAATTGCAGTACAGGTAGGTGATATCAGCGTTTAAAAATCAAGGAAGGCAGGGCAAATAGAAATTTTTCTTTGTATTTTCCTCTGCCTTCAAGCTTGAAGAAATTCTTTTTTTTTTTTGGTCTTTTTTTTTGTTGTTGTTGTTGTTTTGTTTTGTCTGAGAATCAGTGCAGTGAAAAACTAACTTTGTTGCTGTGTACCTTAGAAAATGTATGTTTTATTCATGTCTCTTGTATCCTTCTACTGTGGATGTGATGTCACGGTACTTGAAATAAAGGAGGGCTTCAAAGGAGATGTGAGTGACGGTATAACTTGCTGACTTGATTCAGGAGAGGGAGAGCACCAGTACCAGCTTAACACAGATGCCATCATGCTTCATGATGTATACTCAGTCGAGACTGAGGGAAAAACAAGAAATTTAATATAATCAGACAGTTCTCAACCTTGACTTGTCAGTGATGAAAAAACAGTATAGTTCAGTTTCTGCAAACTCCTGGTGAGGACTTGCATCTTGTTTCACAAATTTCAGGTCTCATCACTGGTATCAGTCATTTTTTTGTTCACTGAGTTATCTCTGAGAGAATGAGTCTGTGACAGGTGTTTGTGGGACTTTTAAACTTTCTTTTAAACAGAAAGTCAGTTCATTTTGTGAGATACTGTGATAGTTTAACAAAGGGCTGCTCTGAAAGTAATGCCTCCTGTTTTATGACGTTGACCCACAACATCATCAGAGGCGGATGTTGGGGTGGCAGCAGAGGTTGAACCTTCCCACCAATATCCCATTATGTGTTGTTGCCGTGTGACAGATGGCAGCAGAAGGGCAGTCTGACAGAGTGGAGTCTGACATGGAATTGCAGATGTAACAAATGGGGGTATCATTGAATTCCTCCATGAGGAAAAAATGGCACTTGCTGACTGTTTATGGAGACGAAACAGTGAATGTGAGTGCAATGGAATGGTGGGTGCTGTGTTTCAGCAGTGGTGACAGTGTGAAAGACAAGTCACATTTGGGATGGCCATGCAGGTTTTTATGAGCATGGCATGCAGGCTCTTGTTAATAGCTGGCAAAAATGCATAACAGATGGTGTCGACTGTGTTGCTACTATCAGAGCAACCTATGTATATTATCTAATAACATTCTCAGCTATATGAGTAATTTTCATGTAATTTGTATGAACAATACAAAGCAAAATGGTTGGGCAAACTTTTTTGTGTACCCACCAAGTATGAAACTGCCTGGAATTAATAAACCTTTGAGATTATTTTTCCATTTATTGTTGCTCTACTAAACAAAAGACCTTTTAATTTAATATCACTTGGGTATTATATGAAACGTTTCGTAGTGAGGTAATTTAAAAAAGCCCCTTATGCTCAAGTCTTTGTGATACATGACAACAGCATCACATTAGAGGAGAAATGGCTGATGGTTTCTACTTTTTGAGAAAATGAGATGTGTGTGTAAACAATTTAAAATAAAGCATTTAATTTGCTACTAATTATATAGTATATAAAACATTATTAATGGAAGCAAATTAGTCATGATTTTATATTTATACATTTTCAATTGGCAAAATTGGCCCTTCATGAAATGTAACTCTCACTCTGCAAACATTTGCTTACTTCCTTACCTTTAGGCATCTTATTAATCCTTCTGAAGTCAGTGGGACGAATTCTGTGACTATACTTTAGCAGCCGTAACTGTTTACAGGTTTAGAGGTTGAACTGAGACTTAAACTTCTGTTGGAAAGCATACTGACAAATTATAATAGGGTGCCAAAGAGACACTGGGACTTTCTTGCCAAATCCATTATGAACTTGCCAGATTTGGTTTTCAGTTCTGGAGGTTCAATAGTTTTCCAGTACTGTTCTCTAGGTAAGCAAGTAGGTGTTCATATCTTAATTTTACAAATGCAGCAAGTGGATCACTTAAGGAAGCTGGCTCAGAAACCTGTTACTGGAGGGAAGGGTATAACTGAACGACTCCTGGTTCCTGATTCTGCATTTGGTACATTGCAAGATGTTGTTCTCCAAGAAAATCTTTAGAGAGATATATATAAATTAAAACTATAAATGTGTATGTTATTTTATTGAGTATACGTTCACTGGTAAATAGTGACTATTAAAGGAATAGTAAGTAATTCTGTTGGATAGCAAGATTATTTTATGACATGTCTTTTGCCTCAGTCTAACTGAAGATCTTATCTATTAATTGTCCAATTTAACAGCTGATGTTGATCTTTTCTTCAGTTATCTGTATGGATAAGTATGGCAATAGTCGGAAGGTATAGTCTCAAAAACGCATTAAATCTCTTCGAGATCATAAGGTACAGCACCAAATTTAAAGGAATAAATGTAAGAAGTGCATTAACCAATCTCTTAATTTAGTAATTCTTAGTCAAAGTGTCTTATAGGAAATAATGCTTTAAAAACTGACCCATGGAACGGGCTGCTGTGAATCAGTAAATGTACAGTTAGACATTCAGCAAATAATGACAGTAAATAATACTGATCAGTAAATAATACTGAATATCAAGGGTACCAAATTACATAAAAATAATCCAAGAAGATTTGAAAAGATTTTTTTCTTACTAGAAAGAAATTCTTTATTGTAGGAGAAATTCTCCTTAATAAAAAGGAATGAAAGACAGAGTATTTCAAGCTAATCTAAAAAAAACTAATCTCAACCTCCATCTCTTTTATTTTTTTGCCCTAAATTCATTTTGTTTCAGATACAGCATCTTTTCTGCATTTCCAAATATCAAACAATAGCACTATAAATTCAGGCCTGCCAACCTCTTTCTACACATCAAATATGGGCCACAGAAATTTTTCACTGCTTTGACGTTTGACAGGCTAATGACAAAAATATACAGTTGCTCCTTTCTCAACTTTCATATATGTTTCTGAAATGTAGATAAAGAAGTGGTCATTCCTCCACATGCTGGAAATCTCAGCCTGCCTCAACCACCTTCCAAAGCTATCATAACTACCAGCTTTTGCATAACTATATAACTAGGAGCTTGACAAAACACACATTACATCCCTTCTGAAAATATCCAGAATTTATCTTTAGATTGAGCTATACATGTAGTTCAGGCCCTGATTATGTAATTGGCAATTATATGTTTTGAGGACCCTGGTTAGGGATGAAATTGTATTTTGGATTTTAACTTTATCTTCAGGTACCTAACTGTCATGAGATTCACTCAGATTTGGACAATAAATTCTTTGATGTCTCTAGACTGTTGGCCTCTCCTCTAAGAAATAAATGTTTTCCATGTAGAGTTGTAGATGTTTGGATTCATGTAAATAAAAATTCAGATGTCTATCCATTGTTTATCAAGCTATTTTCAGACATTCCTTGTCAAAAATTCAAATTAGTTTCTTCTGATTAAGTTTGAAATGCCCTAGGATGCTCTACCTGAAGCTGTAATCTTGTTTTGGAGAAAATTTTTGTCCTTCATTATTTTATTTAGGATTTTTTTTTGTCCCTTTCTATACCATCATCTCTAATAATGTTTGTAGTCTGAAATAACACATTTGAGTGAGGAAAGAAGGCTTAGGGAAACTTATTGAAAGAATGGCTGAGTGTAATTTCTATGATGTTCAGGACAATATATCTATATTTTTATCAGCTGGCTGCGAATGAAAAAACATGTCATTGTATGATTAATGAAAATTGCCATTTTTAGAGTAATAGTAGTATATGTGTTCTTGGTAGCTATTAGAGCTTGCTATTAGCGCATCAGTGACATTGGTCAGTTAACATCAGACTATTTGCTGTGTTCTACAACCCTCAGCTTAAAGATGTCTACTGTTTTTCAGTGATGGTGCATTGATAGTAAGAAGTTAAGTGAGCGTGATTTAACTTTAAACATCATGCTACAGTTCCAATTAACCATTAAGTTGTCATTTACATAAACTCAAATGTCTTTTGATAGGAACAACCAATTGCTGTAGCTAGGAAAAAAATTAGGCTTTATACAGATCAGTTTAGTAAGCACGAGTTCTTCTTGTGTTATAAGGAAGTTGCTTCAGATCTCCTGGGACAAATTGCAATTTGATTGACTGCCAATAAGTGAGGTCATGCTCTTGTCTTTTTTATTTGCTTATTTTTAATTTGTGGGTGAACACTGTGCTCATTAAAGTGAAGAACTCCTCACTAGTTTTAGCCAAGCACTACCATATTCTATATAATGAATTATGTACACTTGAATCCTTTTCAATAGTTCATCCAATTTTACTTGGAATTGCTTGGAGTACTTTATTTAACTATTTTTTCCAATGTGTACTATTTATATTTCAAGCACAAATCTTCATTTGGTTACCCTTGTGCAGATGTTTACCTATTCACTCTTCCCATATGGAAGCGAGATCTTGGGCTTTTCAATGTTTTGCTTTGTTTTGATAGGTAAGAGAAATAATTGACTGAGCAGCTGAGTTAAAACGTTTCTCTACATTTTGGGATTTATAATGAATACAATGTATTTGAATTACTGTGGACCTTTATGACTTTATGTTGTTTTGTGGTCATATCTGAGAGCAGAGAATGAATTTTATGATCTTAGTTTTAGGAAAATAAGTAACTTTTTTTCTTTGTTTCATGTTATTTGTTTTTAATGATGTGGCCCTTGCTTTTCATCCCTAAGGTTTGTTGGATTAATTATTCAGTATATTAGAGGAATATTGAGAAATTCTATTCTGGTGGCAAATAGATACCAGTGACTTAATGCTTTGGGAGCAAGGCTAAGCAATATCAGATCTCTGAGGCTTGAGACAGTTAAAATATCCAGATTTTATCTGTAAATGTTTTCTCTTTTGAAAATGTAAACTTCCAGAGTTAATGCTGCCATTACCAGAATGTTGCTGGCATTGCTCCTATGTTAGAAGATAATTGCTGGACTCGTTCCTGACATATAACATTTCTTTCTTTTAGGGAGGTGGGTGACAAGCACACAGAGCTCACTGCTAAACTACTGCAATTAAGTAAGTTTTCTTCTTGCGTTCATTAACATCAATGTATTTTCCAAAATATGCAAGGAGTTAATGGAGAAAGCATCTGTGTAGTCCACAATATGAGAGAAATTTATTATGCCATGTAATGAGTTTGTTCCTATACTTGACATGGTGTGTCTTGTAAGCAGTTAGATTTTTGATTGCCTTTTAGGCTTTTCAGATGACCTACACATAGATTTTTATTTTTATTTTGACTGACTAAGGTGTTTTCTTAAGTCATTTCCTGCTTTGTCACCCTAGCCTGGAGAACTTTTCATAAATGCTATGAACCACATAAGACTCGCATAATAAATGCATTTCTCTCAGGTAAAGACTAAAATATCTTTTATGAGGCTTGTTGTATCCTATTTCTACCTAGATGGAGAGCTCATGATGTGAACCCATAACAAATTAAAAAGAATTGCAATGTTATGTGATCCAGGGGTCACTTCTTCACTAGTCATCTGCTCATTTTCTACCTTTCTGTCATAGCATTTTGACCGTCACCTTCACCCTCTATCATTTTCCTCTGTAACGAAGATGATCCCACACAGTGCCCCAAAGGCATTGGCCCCAAAGGTCCCAAAGGCCTGCCAGCTCCACTCACTGGGTGGAGAGGTGGGAAACGTGCAGAAGTGCAATCCTTTTCAAGCCTTTCAGTCCCTACAGATTGTACTTTCCTTAGAATTCTGAAAGCAGCTACACTTGCTCTGGCTGTAAAGATGGCAGGTAGACGCAAAAAAATGTAATCAACCTTTCCCTGTCATGAGTTTCAGTCTAGCTACATAATAACAGTTTCTTTTCTAACCTTCAACAAGAAAGAAATATAAACAGCAAAACAGTATGCTTTAGAAAACTATTGCATTAGAGAAACTCAAATGGCTGTCAAATGCACTTTCATTACTTTATTTATAATCACATATAAGATAGCAAAGAACACAGCAGAAAACTTGAAAATCCTTGAAATACATTTTGCACTGCATATATTGTTGACTTAAGGCAAAATATTCACTTGCTCAAATCAGCTCATTTTGTAGTTTCCTTGTCATACATCTTAATGTCAGCAACATCTGCAGTGGAATTATAATGCGGATCAGTGCAGATTATCACCAGTTAATAAAGAGTCAAAAGCATGTTTTAGGTAGCACTCTAGGTAGTCTCTTCATTTCTGTGAATAATCTACCCATGTACCTTTGGTAACAACATACATCAAACACAAAAGCTATGTGCAGCATGAGTTGTGATTTTTTAAATTTTTTTTTTTTTTTTTTTTTTTTTTTTTTTTTTTTTTGGCACAGCATTTGCATATCCAAGATCAAATCCAGCAGCTTGGTCTCCTCTTCTGATCTTAGCTCCAAATATTCATTTTTAGTTAACAAAATCATTTGAGCGTTCATTTTGACATAAAATTCACAGGGGAAGTGCTCTTAACTTTATGTACACCTCCATAATCAGAAGGGAAAATATTAAATTAATGAATTCAGAGGATCGTTCCTTAAACACTGATTCTCAGAGTGAAAGGAGATCATGGGGGAATCTTTCATCTTAACAGTGTCATTTTAAGTCATAGCAAAAAAAGATCAAAGTTTTGATAATTTCAACTGCAAGGTTTTGGGCGCGCTGCTGACTCATTAAGCGTGAGCTGGAGTTTTCAAAACCATCTTGAGGATGTCCAGAGTTCACAACAGATGAAAAGGGAACCGTATTCCCCAGCCCCAGAGGCAATTTTGAAAATATAATTCTAGTTATTAGTGGATGTTATTAACCATACAAAACTTCTGCCTTATCTTTGTTATCTCAAGAAATACTTTTTCTGAGTGTACTGTTTCTGAGGGTTTGATTGATTTATCCCCGATTGATTGCATTTTAGATGGTGGCACTTTCCATTTTATGGAAATGCCATAAGGCTTTAAATGCTGAGATTCAGAAAGGGCTCTAGGGGTGAACAGATAACTGTCCAGGACCCTAAGACCTACAGGGTGCAAACTGGATAAATTAAACATTGCTACAAATTGACTAGTGCTTGAGTGGGGGTAGGATGGTGTATGTTAGTCTCTTACAAGCTTCCCCCACAAGGTTGCTGACTTTGTTTAGTTCTGAATAACAGGGCAGCACTTGCTGTCAGTCCAGCAGTCACCAAGGACAATAGAAATAGGCTTCGCAGCTTAACAGTTTCCTGTAGCCAGCTTTGTTTTCCTAGATCTTGTGAGCCCTTAAAATGCTCTCACAGTAAGCACAAACGTTGCAGGTGAATACTGCAGCATCAGACAACCCACTGTTTCAAGGAAATGCTTTTAGGATCAGAGATTTTGTAGTAAAGTCCATGTTGTGGCCCAAATTACCTGGTAATGAAAGTTTTAGAACTGTGCGGCTTTCCCCTGGTTTCCACAGAGATGTGCTCTCCCACCTGCATTCAAGAGCACTCAGAAGAACTGGCTGGGGTTAATGTAGAGGTGTTATGTGCACAGCAAACCTGTCCATGTCTGCAGTGTTAGCAGCAGTGGATGGCTGCAAGTGCAGTATTTTTTATTATTATTAACTACAATTTTTAATTAATACACTGATTAATACTAAGCTGCTGCATTTTCACTGCCATTTATTTGTGGTTGCTGTTACCTGTGTTTCAACAAATGATATATTTGTTCTTCTGCTAGCATGAAGTCACTGTGATTGTGGGTGCCTAAAGAAGGACTACATGTCCCTGTAGTGTAACTCACTCTCCCATGCAGCATTAGGGGATACAAATCTGTGTGTTCTTCAGTATTACAACATTGCACTGATTTAAAGGGCATTTCACAACATTCCCTGCACCTAAACTATGAAAGGAAACGATCCATCAGAGCCCGTATTTGTGTTGTTTGCAAGTTGATCTCTTCCAGGACACAAAGTTTTTGGAGTTCAGAGGACTTTTTGCTGGCCCTGAGTCTGAACATTTAATAACACTCAGAAGGCAGAAGCAGCATTGTATAAGCATTGAAAATTTGAAGCAAAATGCACTTAGATTAAAACATAAACAAGATTGAGAGGGTTTCTTGCATACACTATACTTTGCCCTTTCAGAGATGAAAACAAGTAGATTTCTGAGGTTCTGAATGCAAATCTTGGTGCTAATCATTTGAATTTCCAAAATAAATAAAAATTATCCCCAAACAAAGCCCTGCTAGAAGCACTGAACATGCCAGTGGCAAGTTCTGCTTCAGACTCCAAGAGATAAAGTACGTTAGCGTGTATCGGTTAGTCTAATTTATTCAGTGTCATTGCCATATCACAACCTTCTGTTTGATTTTTTTATAAACTAATAATTTCCTGAATGAGCTAATACAGCCACTGCCACTAGTACCTCTGCCTTGTAGAAGTTTTTTATTGTTGTGTATGCAACTAAATTGAAATATCTTTCACTTGAAATATTGACTTTAATATCTCATTTGAAAAATTCATGAAGCCTTTGATGTTAAATCCATACTCAATTTAGCCAAATGCCATTAGAATATGCAATACGCCTGAATACAGAAAGCATTATTGTCTGTGTTTCTGCAGAAGAATTACATTTTATGACTGTAACGTCAGGATCTTTTTTGGATTTGTGCATGAAGAAAAGAAAGGGAAAAGCAGCACATTAGAAGTAAAATGAAAAGTGGTATTGATTAGGCGCTCATTTACCCTCTCTTTGCTTCAATCCCTAAATGCATGGAAATAAGGGTTGTGCCACTGCAAGTAACAATGCTCCGTAATGAATGGAACAATTTTTAGAAAATTAGTGTAAACATGTATGATAGTGCACAGATGTTGCTCCTAGTAACTGTCGCACATTTATTTTACGTCTTCATTTACATGTGTCTCTTTATTTCCTAATAGTATCATAATGGAAACATGACAATAGTTAATGATTTCATAAAACAGGCAATGTAAAGACTGATGGGGAGGTAGAACATTAATTGAAACCTATAGCTAGAGTATATCAGAATTACATCTCTGAAAATGACTCATGATAAAAATATCCCTCCTTTACGGAGAAAGACAAAGACAGGTAAAAAAAAAAAACTAGGCTTTCAGCAAATTAATTTTTTTTCCAGTAAAACAGAGACTGGCAAATGTTGCAAAATCTCCTGAGTGCTAATAGAATGGTATTTGCCTTTAGTAATTTATGGGCACTTTTCTCCCAGCTATCGATCACATTTAAAAAAAAGTAAACTGCATTAACATTTTAGGCAATAATGGCTCCAGAAAATGTCTGATTTTTATCACTACCAAAACTGATGTAATGATACTTGGTTCCTTAGCAAAGGTGAGAGAGTGGTAGTTCTCAGAGCGAGTTTGTCTGCCTGCGGTGCACTAATGGAAGAGCACTGAGTGAGCTGGAGCTAGAGCAATGCTTGGAGCTTGGTTTCTTATCTGAAAACATAAAAAATATATTGGTGAGACAAATCAGGAGGCTGCTGTGTAGCAGCACAACGAAATGTCCAGAGGACCTTGGGGTGCGAGGATTGTAATGGCCATGGTAAATCTAAGCAGGAGGGAGGTAGGGAGAGCTGCTCTCTGCCACCATCTCCTGGCCAGTCCCTCTGCAGGCTTCAGACTCCTGTTGCCTCTCCAAGAGGACGAGCGCAGCCATTTTAGGCCAGCTTGTACTTGAACAATAAAATACTTGCTTAAAATTTCCAAAGGACGAATGGGTCTTAACAAACTCATGCAGATGTCTACTAAAGTGGATAGTGCAGATTGCCGGACTAAGGGAGCTGAAAGCTCTGAATGAGTCCAGAATGCTTGTGCTGTGACTTTTTCTTGGAATTAAGGACAAATGTTGTTTTGTCAGTGATTATGGCTCTTATGTGGTCAGATAGTTCTGAAATGCTCCTTGAATATGTGTGTTGTGCATGATGGTGATTAGACTAGAATTCCTGCAGAGTATTTATATGTTTTGACTGGAAACAACTTCATTTCAGTAGTTAACATTTTTTAACATTAGGGTTGATGTGGAAGCAGTTCCCTGAATGCAAGCCCTTGTGGGTTGCTTTTGCTGAAACTCTGCATTGCTGTATAGAGATAACTTGAAAAACAAGATCTGTCTGACCCATTACTACATTTTTTTTCTTTCTTTTCCTGACATCCTTCTGTTTAATTGTTTGTTACTCCTCCGAAGTATTTGGAGACTGCTTATAGAACTTACAGCTTTGTTACCAGAAGGCATGGCTGTAAGGTACGTTGACTCTGAAAGTAGAATTAGATTTTAGATTCAATCTCTTATCACATTCCTTGTTTTACTGTAGGCCTTTATCATTTGCAGAAATCCTCTGTGATCTACGGAAGTGTGCCCAGGTGGCCAAGAAGACCAGTGGCATTCTGGCTTGTATCTGAAGTAGTGTACCCAGCAGGAGCAGAGGAGTGGTCATCCCTCTGTACTCGGCACTTTTGAGGCCACACCTCCAGTACTGCGTTCAGTTTTGGGCCCCTCACTACAAGAACGACATTGAGGTCCTGAAACGTGTTCAGAGAAGAGCGGTGAAGCTGATGAGGGGTTCCTGTGGGGAACAGATGAGGGAACTGGGATTGTTTACCCTGGAGAAGAGGAGGCTCAGGGGAGACCTTATTGCTCTTGACAGCTACCTGAATTGAAGTTGTAGTCAGGTGGGACTCAGCCTCTTCTCCCACATAAGTAACGATAGGACTAGTGAGAATGGCCTCAAGTTCCACCCGGGGAAATTCAGGTTGGATGTTAGGAAATACTTCTTCTCTGAAAGAGTCTTTAGGTACTGGAATGTGCTGCACAGGGAAGTGGTTGAGTCACAGACCCTGGAGGTATTCAGGAAACGTTTAGATGTTGTACTGAGGGACACGGTTTAGTGGGAAATATTGGTGATAGGTAGGCGGTTAGACTGGATGATCTTGGAGGTCTTTTCTAACCTCGGTGATTCTATGAAAGTTCTTGTTGTTGTCTACTAGCAGAGTAGATTGATATTTGATTCCTCTATAATTGTGACAACAATGAGTATATGGACTTAATTTACAAAATGCGTCCAAATTGGACTTGCTGCCCCTTTAGTTCTTTGCACTGTGTCGTTTGTTTTGTACTTTTATCTCTGCAGAACTTTAGAATTATATCACCATTTGTCCTTATATCAACTTAATTGGGACAAGTTAACATAGATTTTAAAAAGAGAGCTCCTACATATTAATTAACAGCTGATTGGTTTCTTTTTTTTTTTTTTCATAAGAAGTAGAATCATGTATATTATGAGTACAAGTAAAGATTAAGTATATTAATGTACTGGAAGAAATTCTATGAATTGAAGACCATGTAAATGACATAATCTTTCTACATGATCCATGTTGAAATTAATATGTTTTCTTACATCTTAAGCAAGTGGCCAAACATTTTCTGGAGAACTTGTACCCAAGTGCTCTTTCTTTAACAGAAGAAAAGAACTTCAGAACAAATGTACCTTAAAAGGACTTTTTACATCATGGCAAATAATATAAAATTGTCAGAAGTATATATTAAGTTTCAGTATATAGTTTATACGTACCACTGAATCTGATACTGGTGAATAAAACTTATTAGGGAAATCCATTTGCCATGCCTGAAGACTTCACTGTGAACGGTTTTACAGATCTCATTTTTCAGATCTTTGCAGTATTCTCACTACTGAAGATTTGTGGGAAGGAACGCAAAAGTTTTTTCAAAAAGAAATAAACTTTCAACTGGAATTTTGAAAAGTTGCATAAATCAGCTAGTGGTGATATGCCTGTGCATGTCAAACATGAGAACACATGCTCCCTGAAACAAATTGAATCTTTTATTTGGATCACTTATTCAGTGGTCTTGAAGTTTTGACTTGCAGTTTCAACCAAGTAAGATAAGGTGGCCTGTTCAACCCATGTTATTAAAGAAATTGGTTCACCTATTTGATTTCATGTCATTGTAGTTCCAGCCATTCATTTATTCGATAAACAGTTTGGTGTGTTCTGAGAAGTAATGAATATTGATTAAAAAATTGATCACTTATTAAGAAACAGTCTAGGGGAAATTGTTTATCCAATCAATTTTATTTTTTTATTTGTTATTTATATTTTCCAATTTAATCTACCCCTCCCCTAGGCTCCCAAACTGCCAAGCGAATCAGAAGGAAGGGCAGACACTGCCCACGACTTTGCAAAGAACACAAAACCTAATGCTTTTGTTTTAGGTGTTGTTACTTGAAACTGGCCATAGTAGAGAAGACGATGATTGAAAACACTGAATACGTTACCTCATGCACCTTTGGCTATAGGACTGAAACTTCAACTTGTAATAGGATTTATTAGGCTTCCTGTTTCCTATATTTTACATCAGTCAACTCTGATACTGTCAAAACACAATAGTTACAAAAGTATTATGGGTTTCATCTAAGCTGCCAGAGATTCCAAGCATGGAGGCTGACTGCAGAAGGCAGTGAGAGAATGATGTGCACAAGTGCTCTAGAGCATATACTCATTCTTTTAAAATGAGATCTAGGCCATGAACATACTCACTGAGCAGTACTTTGTGCATGAACAGACCGCCCATCTGATCTATGTTTTATCTGTGCACAGTAATTCTAGGTTTGTTGTTCATTACACTAATAAATAAGGATCATTAACACTCACAGGCAATAGATAAATACGATAAATACTTCTGCATTCCTGGTGACTTACCCTCTTTGGGATTTTGCTACATAAGTTGGAAAATTTTGTGTTACTTTTGTCTTTGAATTTGCACACAGATATGGATCTTCCCTCTCTGCTAATGGGAGTGGGACTGAATGCAGTTCTCCTTTTATTAAAACAAAGGTGTGCTAATCTCTTCACATCTATTGACTGTGTTTTGCACACCTGATATATTCCCATACCTAAATTCATGTCACAATGTTATTTTTCAAGAAATACATATATATATGTATATTTATATATATAAAGCATTTGGGATATACCTTAGGGATGTGAAGCCTTGTTTCTGGACATCTCTTTAGGGCACCCACAATACTATAACCAATAAACTAAATGTATATGCATCTATCTGTTCTTTCATGGGGAAGGATGAGGAAACACTGTGCACATGCAACCAGTTACTATTTCTGCAGGCTTTGAGCTTATAAATAAAATCTCACCCTCCTCTAAGTAGCTGAAAGATAAGATTGCTTCTGCAAGAACAGGATAGGCAGTGAGAGGTCAGGGCTACATGCTCTGAGAACTGCAAGGGAGAGAGGGCATCTTGTACAGGATACCTTACAAAAGGAAAACCCTTTATCACTAAGAATAGAGCAAGAAGTACTTCTTTAATGTATAGCAAATGAGATTTGTATTATGAGTAAGGGAAAGAAGCAATCTATCAGACAATAATGCTAATTGGGGGATGGGAGCAGCTGTTTAAGGAGGCTATGTAATTGTCATAATTTATATGAAACAGTTATACAGATATTTACAGGTTATCACTTGTTAATAATAGATCAGGCTTAGAAGTACAGAGCTGTACTGATTGACCTACTGAACTTCTTTTCTTCCCTTCTCTGCTACAATATTTTTTGTTGGTTGAACTGCTGATTACTTCTTTTAGGTTGTATCTGAATAAGAAATGGTTCAATAATTTGGAGACTATAAGTTGCTACAACCTACCCATCATTTCATTCATTTTATTTCTTTCCTGGTATGTCAGGCCAAATGGACATGTCATTAAAAGAACAGACATAAGTATCTGATAGGACCGTTTGGTATAGAAGTTTGGCTCAGATGTTTCTGTGGGCTTATCCATAAGGCTAAGAGATGCTGGATCCGAACTCCCAGCAATTAATTTCTGAAACTTTAGATGTGATCACTATAGTAAAATCTAATCAATATTGATTCTACCTGAACTTCCATTTGATGCCATCCGAGAATAATCAGCAAACATTTAGGGAAACTTAACCAATGCCTAATTGCTTCATTCGAATGAAAAATTAACAGCATTTAGTTAATACATTGACTGAGACCACAGGGGTGCTGCACATAACCACACAATTCCACAGACAGACATTTTTATAGGTTGCTATGCAAAAAGACTTGAGAACAAAGTTCTCTAACCTCTTTCCAAGTTTGCAAAAGATTTTCACTGATTTGAGCAACAGTAAACACTGTTTAAGACAAAGCCTGACCACTCTGTATATTTGCCTGTTCAAGGCTTGCTAAGTTTAACAACCTTAAATTGCCACAAAAGAATGTATCAGCTGAGAAAACTGGGTCCTCTGAGTATGAAAGTAAAGATGATTAATTTTCCAGGGTTTCTATCATGTTGTAAACCCTGCGTATGCGTTCATTCTTCTATCGCGTAACTATCCTGATACATCTTGTAGGGTTTTTTCCACGAGGGCTCCTGGTTATAATGCAAACTAGTCCTGTTGCAGCCACTCCTGAATATAAGAAGCGGGGCCTGTTGTATTTATAGTATCAAGCTTGAGGTGTAGAGCAATTAATTGACGTTGCATTGGGTAACTTTAAAAGTTATTTGTGTTAATACCTTCATAAAAATTTGTAGAGCTGGTAAGAAAGCGTGTTTGCTCTTCATGATCAGCCTTCATGCATCAGGGCTAAGGGGATCCCTGTTTGTTAGTCTCTGTGTACCAAAAGAGTCTAGACTCCTTGATGTGTGAAATGAGTGGCTGCCATTGTGAACTGTTTTATTTTATCATATTTTCTATGTTACTCTAATCTTATCTCTATGAATTGAATTGCAACATTTTGCATGGCAGCAAAGATAAACATCAAGCTGTCCAGAAGGTAAAGTGCCATTTTGTTCTTCTTTAGAAATTCTTGGTGAGATTGGCAAAACATCAGCAAAAACTCAAGAAAAAAACCTACAGACTCTCCAATTATTCCTGATGGCATATTTAAATTTATATATATTCATATTAATTTCCTTTTTGAGACATATTTGTGTCAGAACAAAACAGAAGACCCAACCTCAAACTTTATTTAATTGCCATTAAGTCAGAACCTGACTTTCACAGTAGTCCTAATTTAAATTAAATTTGTCCTCAGAATATTAGTTTTTCCCCACTAGAATCCTTGAAATTAAAGCAAAGCATTTTATACTAAAATCATTATGTTAAAATGGCTATTTATGATTGTTTTAAACCAAATGGCTAAAACCAGCTTTATTCCCATGCTCACATTAGATAGCATGCACACTGCTGCTGTGTAATTGTGGCAACACATTTTAGAATGTTCCTCATGTGTACAGAATGGAGAAAAATCCCATTACCGCGTTATTCAACATGAAAAACTATTAGAGCCTCCAATTCAAATATGCCTTTTTGAAACTATTGAATTAACGGAGCTAGATTAAAATATAAATGCACTTGTTAAGTAATATTTTATTTTCAAAACCCATTTTCTCTTTATATTATTTATACAGTTGGTATGTTTGACCAAGAGAATTGATATATTGTCCTCAATAGGGTAAATATCCACTGTGATTGCTTCTTTAATTGCCGGAGCAACCTCTTTGCTTTCCTAGAAAGCCGTAAGTCACTGTTTAAGAAAAGAAGGCCATTGCTGTTTCTCCAGGTACAGTGCTGTGTGCAGAAGATGAGCCTGTCCTTCTTGCTTCACTGTAAAATCACAAACCTTATCCTTTGTCCATTCAGTAAGTCACTGTAATGGCAGAGCGTCAAGGCACCCTCTCCCTCTGCTAGGAAAGAGGCAGCCAGGATTGCACAGAGCTGCAGGCGGTGCATTCTCTTGAGTTCATGGCTGAGTATCTTGATAACAAGATAGAAATATTGCATGGTGTTAAAAATACCAGAGATCAATTTAAAAGGAAGGAAAGTATAGTATTTATTCACATTTCCAGGCACAAAACTGAGTATGTTCACCACACAGTTTGGGGGCTTAATAAGCCCAAGTCCCAATGAATTGGTTCTTGACAGTTATGAATGGTAGAGTAGCTGCATTAAAGCAATGAGGGAGCTAACAGCAGGTTTGAAACTGGGTTTGAATAAATCATCAACCAAACACATAACGGCATTGTAACAGTAGGCCAAAACCTCTAAAGCCATGTGATTGCTAGTTGCCAGGAGACCATGGATCTTGGGCATTCTGAAAATACTGAAATAATTTTAGCTCTCCCAAATTTATAGAACCTTTGGAAACACATTTAAATTTAATACATTTAAATCTATTAAAGTATAACTACTTTATCAGATTGCATGTGAAAATTTTAAATGAAATACAACTTTTTAACTAAAACAGTATACTTTTCACATTGGTCTGTGCTTTCTTCTGTATAATTTATAACGTATTTAAAAAGAATATTTGTAAAATGCAGTTGGGTATTTAAAATCGTTGCTGCAGTGATTCAGTGCCTCTAATGAACACATACACTAATGCTGTGTAAAGTGTCTGCCTTGCCTTCCCTTTATGCAAATGTGTATCTTTAAAGTAGTCCATGGGAGGTCATATGCACCAATTTCGTGTTTAAATTTAATCCCATTAATGAGCCTTTAGAAGCTAAGATCTAATACTCTGTTTGCATTTACCTTATCTGTGAAAATATTTGTTAGATTACGTCAGTGTTAGAAACATTACATCAAATCCATTCTTTCTGTCTCTTTCTTTTAGGAAAGATTTTCCCAAATGTTCATATGTTTGTGCTATCCACATATGCAGTGTGTAATTGATAGGCTTGATTTACAGGAGAGGTCTGTTTTCCTATCTTTTCGATGAAATTTTGAACTTAACTGAATTGAATTAAATTGGTAGATGTCTATTTGTCTGATTTGTGGCCCCAGAAATGAAAGAGTCAGCCTGACTCCCCATAGGCTGCTCATCTGGCTCAGGGCCATCTTCTGAAAAAGAAGCAACATTCTCATTTCTAGCATTCGCTGCACAACTTGGGATAAACGTGGGACACCACAGAGACTTCAGAACAGCTGAAAGATGGAGCTGTCTTTTCTTTATTTCTAGTTCTGCCATGGATTTTCATTTGTATGACACCGGGCAGTTGCCTAATTTCCTCAATAATAGAGAAGACTTTCTTACGAGGTTAGGAGAGAAGCACGTGCTGTTTGTAAGGCTATTGTATTTTGTGATTATAAATACTCAAAAAGTTGTTAGCTTACTGTAAAAGAATTAACAGGAGAAATATTTAAATCTGATGATTTGTGAAGTGTAAATTCATAGTGCATTTAAATTCTGTCTTAAGTAGATATAATGAATACACTAATTACATTCTTTATGTGAACTGCCTTAACGCAGATAGAAGAATTTATTTCAACACAATACATTTTTGCAAGTGTTCAATCAACTGAGAATTCCTTTTTTAGAATACGTTAAGATGGCAACATCATAAAATAGCACCAGGCAAAGCGTGGGAGAGAGAGAAACAGTGAATGAGACTAAGGGC
The DNA here is from genome assembly GCA_016647715.1 of Pavo muticus. NCBI lineage: Eukaryota > Metazoa > Chordata > Aves > Galliformes > Phasianidae > Pavo > Pavo muticus. The sequence continues at coordinate 32,110 of JACDJE010000308.1, forward strand.
ATGTGAAGAACAGTCACTATCCAGCAACAGCAGCAAAACAGTTTCAATTTTCTGGATTATTAATTCAAATTCACACGCACATGCCAGTTAAAATTAAAGGCCTTTTTTTACTGCTCTAGTCTAAATTAAAGATTATATTCTGCTCCACAAGTCTGAATTAAATAGCTTATTTTGCACACCAAGCTCTCATTTTAAAGCTAATAAAGAAAAGACATAGCATGTACGTGCAAGCTCAAGACAGGAAGGGTCTAAATTACTACACCTGTTTCACTTGGGAGCTACTTTATTAGTGTTACAAAACTTGGCTTTCAATTTGGCAGTCAGAAGCACATTTAGAACAAGCATTTCTTTGTTTTGACAGAAAGGCTGTGGTAAATGAATGACGTTTGAGCAAGGTGTGAAATGTGAAGGTACAAAATTAACTGGTAAGATAATTACTGTTCTAATTCTGCATAAACAAGCGTTTTGAAAATCATTAATAGTTCAGGGAAATAATGTTAGTGATTAAATAAGGTGGTTTGCATCACTGAGCACAACTAAGCTGCTTTAATTACATTTGAAAGCAAGGGAAAGCAGCTAATTAAAATTAGCACAGGGTTCCTGAATGACCAGCACTGCATTGTTGCCCTAACCTGTTTAATTGCTTGTTTATTAATAATATGTCTTTATTTTCCCCACTTCTGCATGTAACAAAATTATTTAAAAAGTTAAAATGTGTAAAGACAATCTCACTATATATACTTACCAGATATGAAATGCACATATAGCCCAGGGAATTACAAAGCAAGCTAACATCATTCAAAAGTCATAACTTTTTTCATATTAATAATGTTTTCTTCCAGAGTCACATTCATATGTCAATCACGTCCATGGGCAAGAAAAATGGTCTTTGGCACAATTGCCGAATTGCAGCATTTTGTAGCTGTTTTATTTTTAAAATCTCTTGAATACTAAATTGTTAGCTAAAATATAGGCAATAAATCTAAGACTAATCAATAATAAATTATGGAAAGCGTGAGCAAAAATGCCATCTAAACTAAAGGAAAGTTTTATACCGTCTCAGCCATTTTAAGCAAAAAATTGCACTAAATTGACCATCTGCAGTAGGTAGCTCTGTTCTGAGGAAACATAAGACAGTATTCCATAGTTGCTGGCATATTAACCTTCAGTTAAGGAATACTGATTATATATGAATGTATTATGCGGCTGACTTTTTTTCCTGGTCCCTCATTTTTATGTATAAAATTATGTATATTTTTAAGATAAGTTTCACTTTGTTATTATAAAACCATAAGAAGTAGTGGGAAGGGTGTCAATCTATACACTTTACAGTATAATACATCTAAAAATAGAGTAAAATATATATATATTTTATGTTTAGGTATAATCAAAACAGACATGATGTTTTACACATTGATTTAGTATTTATGCTTCACCTCTGATGTGAAAGGCTCAGAAGCATAATAATTTACATACATATACATTTTAAACAGTAAAAATTCATTAAAAATATGAAATTTTATATAGAAAGGTATCAGATTCCAAAGAGATCATGGGAATTTTGTTTATGCAATTGATAAGCAATTAAAACAAGAAGTTAATTTTAACTTCATGAATAGAATCATAGAATGGCTTGCATTGGAATGGAACATTAAAGATCACCCATTCCCGACCCCCTGCTCTGAGAACGCCCAAGTTCTTCTCTGCAGGGCTGCTCTCTGTGAGTTCTACTCCCAGTCTGTATTCATGCCTTGGTCTGCCCTGACCAAGATGCAGCACCTTGCTCTTCGAATTGTTGAATCTGAATCCCCGTCCAAGCTTGTTCACATCCCTTTGAGTAGCATCCCTTAATTCTGTTGTGTAAAAAACATGTAAAAAAGCATCAGCCATGTACTGCCCACGTGCCACTCGTATGCCATCCATATTCAACAGACATTATTTTGTAGGTGCTTGTTTTTATGAACAAGGAGATCAGGATCCTGCCGTGTGTTATAGGATGGTAAAGAATGATCCAAGCCACAGTTTTCAATGGAAATTTTCTCCTTCATGTCTACACAGTGTCAGATCAGCATTTTGAATCACTGTGTATAACAGAAATAACCTTGATGCTTGTGTAGAGAAAGTATTTTAAGTGGATAGATTTTCAGTATTCAGAAACATGCAAAGGCAGAGGAAGATGTCTGGTATAACTTACATAAACAGTCGAAGTCCTCAAGTAATTAAAAAATGTCTTCCTAACATTTTAAAAGCAAACAGCTAAACAAAAAACTGGAGAAAAGTGAAAAAAGAGTGTAAAAAAACCCCTATCAATTTAAACAAATATCCTAATTAGGTCTTACAAAGAATTTTTAGTAGCATCTCATTGCCACAACAACCATCTTGCATCATCAAAGAGATACATGACAACTTCTGGTAATCAATGTGGAATATAATTAATGGTGGCATTTCTTCATGTTCTAGCAATGGGATAAATGGAAGCTTGATATTATTTTTTAATTGCAAAGTTCCTTGGCCTTCTATTAGGTCATGGTCATTGCAATTATGACTAAAACCTTTCATTAAGCTTTATTTAAGTGTTTTGATATCTCTATAATGTACTTCCTCAAGTTGATATCTGTAAAATTGTAAAAGCTACAAAAAATCTGCTATATGAAGGACAGACTAGCAAAACTATCAAATATTCTTCCCATAAGTGATTTAAGTTATTCCTTTTCCCATTTTTATTCTTGTATGGCTCTGATAAATATGGTACAGTTAACTTGCAATGATTTAAGATGTGGCAATCCCCAAAATACCCACTCTAACCCTGCTCCAGTGCTGGGAAACAGCCCCTCTCAGCTGCCATAGTCCATAGCCTGTAGTATTTTTAGGCTAATAAGGAGTGTAGGCATTCATAGTTGGAGCATGTTACACTACATCTCTGTTGTGGGGAGGTAACCTCACATGGATGGTAGCAGCAACATCCTAAGCCTACCTAAATCCACCAGATCCTTAATGTAGCTTACCTGTCTTCACCCAAAACATGATTTACCCATCTACTGCTAATGGGAATGTGTTTTCTCCCCCTTGACACATCATGCCATAATATCTTACTTTTCAGAACATTTTTATTATATATGAATGATATAGATAAAATATATATTTTTAAATGGATGGTGAATCAAATTGAGGAACACCTTTTTTTTAAATTCCATGTGTCGTTTTGCTGGCTTCAGTTTAACTTGAAGAAATTCTCTGCTATGATCCACCTCAGGGCTCTGCCAAGGAGTTCGGGGCATAGAGTAACTAGACATTAAGGGGCAGAGTGTGACTGCTTCTTCCAGTACGGGCTTGTCCATTTAAATTATATTTGAAATCAAGGCCTTTTACTATTTGCAGTTTGACATTGCAGGAAAGTCAGTCTCACTGGTTCTTGCACAATCAGGCAGTCTGACTTCCAGTCACTGCTTCTGCATTCCTGCCAGTTCTCCTGCCCTGGCGCAGGAAAGCCTTCTGGCAATTCAGCATCCAGGGGCTCACTGTGACTCAACATGGCAGTGCCTGTGGTTGCAGGCTGTACCTATGGTAACATGAGTCCAGAACCAGTCTGTGGGGCCATGACAAAAAGTGTGAGTAATGTATTTTGTGATAGTGCACAAAGGAAAAAAAGAATTTCCTTCCTTTTTATTCATTGATACTCCAGCTGACTTGCAGTTTCCTTTGGGGTGTTTCTGTTACTAAAATATATAAAAGTGCCAAAATGTTTTAATTGCTTAACCCTGAAATACCCTGGAGTTGCAGTTTGAAGTGCTCTTAACCTTGTTGTGTAGAGATAATCTCACACACACAACCAAGGCATGAAGGGAACAGTGACTTGAACAGTTTTCTACATACAGATCTAATGCTGTTACAGATCTATTGTCTTTCTTCTTCTGCAAGCTTAAGCTTTTTTTTTTTTTCTTTTATCCTCAGCAAGGACTTCAGAGCATACTACAGCAAAAAGTGGTGTTTATAGGATAACTTATTCCTATGACATATGCCAGATCTATAAAAATTTTGCAATTGAATTTTCTTGATATGTAGACAGGTCAAATCCTAAAACGTGATGAAACCCTGGGGGAGGTACTCAGATGTTTGCCTACAACTTAATAGAGTCAGAGAAATAAATACTTGAAGCAAGATGATGTATTAACTCACTGTGATGTAGAGCCAGACTAGCTTTTGGCTTTCAGTGAGATAGGAATACTTTCAGCATACACTGGAAACTTGTACAGCACAACATGTCTGTTAGGTATGTGTAGAAGTAGAATTGAGATTTACAGGGGAGTAAGGAGTTGATTTTACATTTATAATGCCATTTTAAAATATCAGATTGAAGAAGATATGTAAGTCCTATATTTATAAATAATTAGGGATCTTAATTTGTATGACATCTAATATGCTCTGCCATTATTAAGGATTAATGAAGAGCATGATCATCTTGTAGAACATCCCAACAGGGCAGTCACAACAACTTTTTAACACAGAGTGTTAGCAGTGAGTGTGATCTGATTAACTGTGGCATTTCACTGTGTTATGGCAGTTGTGTTAAAAGGAATGTGTTGAGGGAGTTTAATTGTTAAAGCTGCCATTTCTCTTGCCCCTTTGCTTCGGATTGGTCACTGCAATCATGACTGGAACCTTTCATTAACCTTTCTCAATTTAATTCAATCTTTTGAGCTAATAGCATTAGAACACGAGATCTACAAAATGTTTGTGCTATTTTACACAGCAAAGTGCCTCCCCTCCCTGCTCTCTGTAGCTGAGGAAAAAGGCGCAATACTTGGCTTGTTAAAAGCGTGTTTTAATGGCATGAATTTGAGCACACTGAAAAGGCAGGCTTGTGAAGTAAGATGGTCCTGTACTGCTTTTTATTTTTTGCCTTTTACAGCACAAATAAGTATGGACAAGCTGAGTTAGTTTTGTGGTAATAGAAGGTGTATAATTAGTGAAGCACTGTGTCAGAAATATTAAGGCTAGGTGAGAAATGATACAAAAAATTACTTTGAATGTACAAAATCACAGAGGAGTGGAGAACTAGTGCTGATGTGATGAGAAACTATCATCCTAACAGAAACAAGTGATTCAAAGTACCTTAGGAAGGCAGGCTGTCTGTAGCTGCCTACTACCCTTTGGAGGCAGCTGTGGCTATGAGCCGCAGTTAGGAGGAGCTCTCCTCCAGCTAGGAGGAGAAATTAACATAGTCCTAAATACTGTTGGAAGCTTGACAGATTTTGTGGTAAATGGAGCTCAAATAAACAAACAGCTACTTGTGTCTACTGGCTTAGAGTGGTTAAATGGTAGTAGAGTTAGTCACCCCATGAGAGCCTTATTGCTCCTTGTGGTAAAAAACTTTCAAGATGTCATGAAGCAAAGTGTGAGCCTTAATAATCTACCACTGGCCAACTGCTGGCAGTATTCTTAAGATCTAGCCAAATTCCCAGTTTATATAATTTGTTGCCTTTAACAGTTTTACCATGCATTATTATTACTTTAGGTTTGTAATATCATAAGCAGAGATCAAGGAAACCTTTCATGTTCCTTTCTGTAGGCTTGCAATGTAAAACTTCTATTCACCTCGGAGTGCATTCACTTGGGAAGGAAGAATCTAACAAGGCAAAATGTTTAGACCCAATCACTGTTATATATTAATTACACTGTATAAAGATATCACAAATTTCTGTAGGCTCAAGCAGCAGTAATACATGGTATATTCTGAAATAATGCACATCTGTTTTTGAAATAAGTATAAATATCCATCTACTTCCAATCTAGAGGCAAAATAAATAAATAAATAAATAAATAAAAATGTATAAACAGAATAGCTAAATACAAATAAGGTTAAGTAAGTGGAGGTGGTGGTCACACATGAAAGACAAGAGTCTGAATCTCTTGTAAACGATACCTAATTAATATAAAGCATATAGGTAATGAGTGATATGTGTGCAAATGCCAAGGTTAAAGCATAAACTCTTTTAGCAACCAGATGCCCTATAGCATGACATCCACTACTACAAAGAACAGCTTGTATTCCAGGTGGAGCAAGTGAATATGAATTTATTCCCTAATTTGGCAGCCAAGGCAAACATACACAGGTCTTCCTGAGGCTGAGACCTAATGATGCAAAAATAAAATAAAATAAAATAAAATAAAATAAAAAATAAAATAAAATAAAATAAAATAAAATCCCATGTTCTGACTCATGATCCTAATTCATTCGCATTGTACCTTGAGCAAAATAAGATAAGGGTGAAAACAAGTCATATCCTCATTTCAAGGAGGACTTGTGAAACTGTTTGTCATACATAGGCAGAAAAAGTTAATGACTTGCCATTTTCACAGCTTAAGGTTGTTTAGATCTCATCATTTGAACAGACAGGTTTCCTAAAAATGAAATGGAAAGACTGTAATGAAGCAAACCTGAATGTATTTTGAGACTTATAAACATAGGTTTCTCTCATATGATTTGATAGGGGGAAATGGAAGAATTCTGATTGACTTTATGGGGTCAGGATTTTATTCACAGAGAAAACAATTCCAAAAAAAGCATTTTGTAAACTGGTACAACTGTAACAACTGTGACCCATTGCTGCCATAACTCCTTTACCAAATTTGGTTCACAAGGTAAGATGCTAATGTAGACATCTGATAAAATCAGACCATTGTGACTGAATTTAGAAAGCTGAGTCAAAAACTGTGCATTCTAAACAAATCAAACATAAAGTGAAGATGGTTCTTAGAAAACCAAGCAGAAGAAAAGAGAAGCCGCTTTATTCATGCATTGTAAGTCAATCAAAATGAACAAGTTTATCTTCTAGCAGGCAGAAGGCTCTCCAATACAATGTGTATAATTGACTAGAGAAAAGTTAGTGCTCTAACATCAGTAGAAATATTTTGAAGAGAATGAAAAATGAGAGAAGAATCATCATCGTGGAATAAATGGTAGGCTTGAGTGGGGAAAACAATGTGAAGTCCTGACTTTTCTTGGTGAGTTCTCACTTAATTGAGTGAATACACAGTAAGCACAGAAGCAACAAGCAGATGTATGCTGATTTGCTTACCAGAGATTTGTAAGTATTTTCCATGTTAAAATTTGAATTACTTTTTTTGTGTTCTAAATGTTAATAGTGTTTCTCTGTGTGGCATTTCTTAATCAGTATTTTCTTTCAGTCTACTGCCTAGCATTTGTATGTACTCCTGCACTTTTTGAAGTTGTTGGTAGAGCTTCCAAATTAGTAAGCGATTATTAGTGATGATCCCTTAGAGCTGTGATGAGTAATTTTAATTAGGATTTTATACATCAAATAATGCCACTTACGATGGTCAATTTATGTTGATATTTGTCTACCAGTAAATGTATTTCAACTACTAGTCCATCTGAGAAACCAATGAAAATTTTTTGATATTCAACCAAAATTCTAGATCATCTGCTTATTTCTCTGCTAGTAACACAAATAAATAAACATTTTTTTCTGTAAAGACATAATGGTATGAGTTGGACATGTCTGTTCTGAAATCACCTGGCTTTGGGGCTTTAAGTAGGACCTTTAACATTGTTATTTGTGTTTAATTTTACATAACATTGAAATGTTACCTTGCCCTAAGCTGTAGAAGACACTGCTGTTCTTCCCAGTAGCTGCCTTTTCGCACCCTGTCCTTGACTTCATAATCCTGAAATGCCAAGCTTGGAAATCTGCTTCTGGCAGAACAAGATCACTTCATCTTCGAGGTCATGTTCCAGGCTTTTGTTCAATCACAAGTCCTGTTTGGATTCATCTCCAACGTGTCTACTTGAATATTCAAAAAATCATCAGCTAGTCTAATTTGTTTTTTTAAAAGTCGTGTAAAAGACTGATTTGCTTTGACAGGTGGATCAGAAACAGAATTGGAGCTATTTTATCTGGACCTAATTAAACAAGCTTCATTACTGGTAGGTATGTGTTTATGATGACTAGAAATTAGCTTGATTGGAATTAAAACTCCAAATATAAGGCATTGAAATTGCTTGTTTTTTAAAAATAAATGGTTTAAAAATATATCTGTGAAGTACATATTTAAATGTAGTAACTGCATGTCTAAATTTTAAGTATCTCATCATGCCAAATTCAGTTTTGTATTTTATGTTAATGGCTCTTGTCATAGGTATTCATGAGAATATTGCCAACATTTATAAAATGGCTCCACATTTGTTCAGAGCTATGTGACTTTAGTAAAACAGCAGCAGCAGACCTTTTTTTTTTTTTTTTTTTTACCTCTTGCAAGCACAGAATTTCTGCATTATTTTGTGTGGTGTATTTAGGAGTAAGTTTTAGTCATCTAAATAAGGCCAGCATGAGGCAGATGCAGTGCTTATGTCCTCAAAGAGGGCTTTCAAGTAATGCATGTGTGTTGGTTCTCTTTTACCTTCACAGAGCCCAATTATTTCCAACTGGTATGATAAAGTCTATGCATGTCTGTAGAATTAAGGAAACTTTTTTTTCCCCTGCCCCACCGACACTCTCGCCTGTGAAACAGACAGGTTTGAATGGCATGCTGAGGTTATTAAATGCTGTGATGAGTTCTGTCTGTCCTAGTTGCCTTCTTCTGTGGTGAAATCATTTGTAACTTTTCAGTAAAGTCTTCCAACGACTCTAACTATTCACCCAATCCAAATATGCTGTGTGAGGGTTTCAAAAGCTACCATAAAAAAATAAATATACACAGACAGTTTGGTAACATACTTTTCTATGTCTGTTCTGATTATGTAGAGGTTAGGACGAAGCATCTTAGAAGAGATTTTTCAGAGCAATTATACCATTTCTCTGAGTGAGTGCTAAACTATGCTCAGCTGGTTCAGCAGCTTTTGGTATGGATATGATGTAGCTGTGAAGAGGAGGGCATCATACCTGAGAAGGTGAACTAGCTAAAAAATAACTACAGCTTTCTTCCACATAGAAATAATAGCGGAGTAATGTTATCCATCTCAGTTTCATGAACCTAAAATGCTGCAGTGTGTTAAAAGTCCAAATAATATTTCAAAGAATTGGATTTTATGTCTTTCCGTATGGAGAACAGGTGTGAAAAAATCTCTATTAGAAAGGTGGCTGCCTATGGGCAGGAAATAGAAGGTTATATTCTGGTTATTGCCAACGCTAATTTAAGAAGACTATTTTGCCTTTCAGTTTCCAATGGTGGCAGACAAATAAGGACTATGTTTTCCTAGTTATACCCTATAAACTGTGTTGTGTGAGGGGATGCAGTAACGTGTCAGTTACATTACCAGGAGATGTAATTTGCCCTTGTGAGGGACAAAACTACAAATACTCAAATCCTTAGGTCCCATTTAGCTAAGGTGAGGCATTAAACATAAACAGAAAATCAAAGACTAGCTCTATGAATCCATAGAGCAATTCTGCTGGATAAAATTAGGCCCATTTACCAGTTTGGGATTTAATTGTTACCAATTAAACAAAGAATATGCCTAAACTTTGATTTTCCAAAATGTGTCTAATTAAAAATCCCAGGATGAGAGTACATAATAACGTAACAAATTACATTTTAAATCAAACATGAAAGTAACATAGCAATAAACGTTATCCTGATTTCTCAGTCAATGACAATGAAGTCAGAATAGGCCCTAAAGAGATAAAATTTATTTCTTTCTCAAGAAGAACTTTTTACTTGTCTTAGATTAGTGTACATATGAGTCAAGCTAAAGCTGTCCATTAGGTCTTGCTGCTACATTGTTTTCTCTGTATAACTTCCTATGTTTGAAACTAGGAAAATTTCTTCATAAGGCTACCTGTATAAGAGAGAGCCATGTACAAGTTGCAAAACTTTTCCCTTCAGAGAACTCTTGGAATAAGGAAGCCCAGCAATGGGCACTAGTGGCAATCATCTGTGGATGAAATATGTTTCTGTGAGTAAACTGGAAATACCAGGGCTAATACAGAAGCAAAATGAGAGCAGGTAAAACGGTTCTGCAGTTTGCCAGTCTAGGCAAGAGCCTTGGATCTTGGTTTTGTGTCTGTTGCTGGATGATCTAGGGAAGATGCACCATGTGGTTCTATTTCCTATCAATATAAATGGGAATGACACCTGACAGCTTTTTTTGCTCTGCTTTGAGTTCCGTGTGTGTGTTAAATATCACTATTATTTTCACTTACTGTTAGCTATTCTGCCAAGTGTGGGTTGAATGTTTTTCAATATTTACTGGAAATGTAAAGTGCTTACGCATCCTTGCTGGGTTATGAAAAAGATATTTCACATATTTTGTTAGACAGATTTACATGCCTTGACCTTGTGCAGCCAAAAGTATCTGTTTTCAAAATTCCTATGCATTGACTGCATTCTCCTACACAGTGGTCAGTGCCTGTGAGCCTTGTTCAGTAAGGCTCTGTACCAGTCAACAGGAAATTTACTTAGAAAGGGAAGAGAAACAGAAAAAGAGTATATGTATCATTAGTTTTATCCCTGAGATAGTTCTCCCATATGCATTTGGCTTACTGTACCAGGCTATGATCAATGCAGAGACCATGAAAACAGATGAAACCAACTGAAAAAGCAACCTTGTGCCTCTTTAAGAAAAAGTGAAAACTTTTCCAATTGATTTAGTACTTCATAAATTAGCCCAGGGACAGCTTTAAATTATGCTCTTATTATGCATACAGGATTCTACTCATATAATAATTTTGCTATTCAATTAAAAAAAAAAAAAAAAAAAAAAAAAAAAAGATGTTTTGAATAGCAACCAAATATGCCATAAAAATACACTATCCACATTCTGCAAAGACTGGAAATGTAAATGAATGGAGTGAAAATGTCCCCAGTATGATTTCTCTCTTGTTGACTTTCCAATTTAATTTTTCATCGGGAAAAAGATGTACTGGGAAATGGAATGCATGATCTACAAGTAGGAGTTTAGGGAAGTCATTATATACCCATTAGTTATGTGCATTTATTAAATCTGTCTGGTAAAATTAAGGGAGTTAAATTTTTATGTATTTATTTCTATCTAGTGTAACAAGTGTATCTCATATGCCAGTCAGAATTTAAGGTAAATGAATTAACTGACCATATTAGAGAACAGAATCCTTGAACTGGAAGGGATACATCCACTACAGAAACTCTCTTGAGATTCTGTAGTTATGGTCCCTGTGTGAGTTTGGGATACTATCTATTTCATTTTAAGATCAGAGACCTTTTTATTACTGTTTTTCAAAAACTGCAGGAAATATAAACAACTACTTCCTCAGCATTTTCATTCAAGCCCTAGGAAATCCTTCAGGCTGTCTTGGAAAGGGGCACTGAATCTGCCTGCTGTAATGGTGTTTGGCTAGTGCGCAGTCTTAGGAGCCTTTACTAGGGCTATAAGACCAGTTATTCATCCCTTAAGGCCTGTGGTGGTAAGCATATTTATTTACTTAGATACTATCTTAATCAGAGCAAAGCCAAAAGAGCTCCTTTAGACTGCATATCTTGGCCTGAGTCTATCCAGTTAAGGGCCCTAGGGTTTTTAATAAGTACCCCAAACCCTCTTATATTAACCACTTCTCCCAGTTTAGACTTACTGAGATTCTTGGGAGTTGCCAGGATTTTCATCTTAAAATTTTACTGTTTAAAAAAGGGATACAAACAGTATCAGTAATAGATGTTTATTTTATCTCTTTCCCGTAGGAAAGAGGACTGGGGACTTCTGCTAATACTGTTCCTTGCTTTCTGTGTGTCTGCTTTCTATTATAGAAGCATCCAAATGTGATTAATAAGGACAGCAAAAGGGAAAGCAATGGATGAGTAAATGTTTGCTTGCCGCAGACCACCTGGTTCACTCTGGCATGGTGGAATTTTAGCTCAGTAGGGTTTGAACTAGATTTTCTTTTAAAAGATCTTAAGTGTACATGCTTCAGTCTTGCTTGGTCATCTGTCTAAAGATTTGGTCAAAGAGTGAATGACTCACAGTCTGGAAAGAAAGAATCAGCAAGGTTACATGTGGCACAAGTTCTACCAGATGCTGCCACTTTTGCTGCTTCTCCTTGCAGGCTAGAAAGAATACCTTAATGAAAGTGACCACAATGATGGAGGCTGATGTTGTAACAGCGTGGAACTGTTGCCAAAACTGGAAACATTCCCCAGATGTTTCGCATGTTCCAGCTGGAATAAAACATTTGTAGCCTTTCTGGTATATGTTATCAGCAGCAACAGGGTTCTGGTGCAAGAAACTAAAGATTCCTTCGGAAACTGACAAACTCGCCTGTCTGAGCCTCCTATAAATAAGCTAGTTGCAATAAAGTGCTCTTGCTGACTGCCCTTAATGGGCAACAGTTACATTCCTACAAGAACTGAGCAAAAGACAAAGACCGAACCATTCTATAAAATAATCTTTGAAAGATCAAGATTTGGAAGGAATCTCAATTTTAATGGTGGCAATCAGAGCAATAAGACAAAGTTTATAGGAATGGTAGGTTAAGATTCTCCTCCAGTCCTAGAAGTGATAGTCCCAGTGCATTGTTTGGTCTTTTGTTTTTAAGCTCTCTGGAAAAGAAGATGTGAAATGATAGACAAATGTTTGTTGCTACTCTCATTCTTATACACCCTTCCCTTCACTTTTGCATATTTCAAGTTGATTGACTAAGTCAGAAATTTTCTTAGGAAAGTGTAAACCCTGGCTTGTTTATATTTCACTTGTAAAAGTTTTCCCTATCTTTTCCATCCAACTTTCTTCAGCTTCAGCTTACTTCTGGGTATCACTACCTTTGCTTGGGTCGGCCAGTCTGGTAACGTAGCTGATAGAGTTGCTCTTGTTATGTGGAGTATGTCTTGCTGTTATTTTAGTTGCCTTTGTGACACCACGTGTGTTCTAAAGTTAGGTCCTCACTTTACCAATGATCTCAAGTGTTTGCTAAAGAGAGGTAGTTTTTTTTCTGCTGGCAATCCTGCTTTGATGTTATGCTTTGAGGGAATGGTTTGAAAGATGTGGGAGAAACTCTGTGTGAAATAAGGAATGCTTGAGTTTTTAGGGGTTGTTCTGGCTGCCAGCCCGTAGACATCCTACATCTTTTTTTTTTTTTCCAAAGAATGTTTAAGCAGTTTTAACAAAGTACAATAGCCTCAATGAGAAATACTGAGAAAGACTTCCTCTGAAGTTGTTATGTTTCCTAGGAGAAGAGAGACCTAAACTCAGTCATTGCTCCAAACAAGAGCAGGGAGTTTTTCTAGAACATTGCAGCAGTGGCCAGATTTACTAGGCTGAGCAGCAACATGGAACCTTCGGACTGGTGCTTTCTATTTGGGGTTGTGAGTTCTTTATGGACAACTGCCTCAGGAATTCTGCTGAGATGATGGATAGGTGTCTGATATTTGAGGGCTGTGAGGTCTAAGTTTGGGTCAGTCACCAGGTTGCTTCACATAATCAGGCTTTAGCAGTTTGCTATCAGTAGAAACTTTATGAATATATTGCAACAGAATAATGATTTTTAGGAATTCCAGTGGCACTTAAAGAATGGATTTAAGAATCTAAATCACTTTTACCCTCAAAGTGTGATGCCAATAAGGAAGTAAGAACTTACACTCTTTGCCTGATGTATACTTAGCAGTCTAAAAACATTGAAATGCTCCTCAAGAGGTCTCATCACTAAGAGATGCAGAATTCTAAGTAAAATTTTCATGCTTCTACCCATTTTCATAAGTTCTAAGGCTAAACATGAAATGTAGGCCAAAAGATTTCTCTGAATTAATTCTTCTTTTGAGCCCTATATCTGTGGTAAAGCTAGAAAAAATATTTTAGGAGAACATCCAAACAATAATCCTCCTTTCTCTCTGATGCTCAGAGGGAGAGAAAACAGTATTTATATAGTAAAAGATTCTTATAATGTAAATTCTCTCATAAAAAAAAAGACTAAAGAAAATATAGTTAGCTGTCTACATTGGGTTTACAGTGATGTTTTTAGGATATGGAATAAAATTCAAAAAGTTTCAGGAACATTTTTCAAAGATAGTTGATTACTTAGCAAACAAAGTTAGGAAAAAACTGTTTCCTGACATCATTCAGACACATGACTCTTTGCCAGTATCTATTTTACCTAGGGTAACAGGAATCAGGGAATTCAGGATGAAGGTAAGAGTCCTACGTAAGTTCCTTCATATCTAGTGACATGGCCTCCTGAAGAAGCAATCTCAGCTGCAGAATAAGAGCTATAGCTCTTTAAATATTTTATTTTATTTTTATTTTTATTTTTTTATCTTTTTTCTGCTGACACATCAAAATTAACTCTTCTAAAATTCAGTCAAAAAGAGGTAAATAAAAAAATAAAGAAACAAAAAAGGAAAGGTATGAATTTCCACAGTTGATAGGAAGAAAGACAAAAGTGAAATTTATGTTTTCTGAATGTGTAGAAGACAATTAGACTATTAGGCTATAGAAACATAGAACAGACAATCTGGGCAGAGATGGTGTAAGGTAAGTATATATAATTATATGTTTACATATGCTGTCAAATACTTCTAGTAGAGCATTTTATGCTATTCAGTCACTAATACATAAAGACACTTATGGCATGACTATCTTCACTCTGTCTGCTAAGCTCATTGGACTATCTCTGAGAGACTACAGAACTTTTCATGATATGGTTGGAAAATCTGCCTGTGTAGACATAACGTTACTAAACTAACAAGTAAATTCTTTCCCTTCATTTTCTGCAACTATAGCACAGAATTCTCTTTTCTGAAACATATTCAATTGAAATAATGGTGCTGAATGATGAACAACTCCACCTCCACTACTCCTGCTGTATGTAGTTAATTTGCATCCCTAATACCTTAGTAGGAGTTTACTGGTAATTCGTATATGGGTAATCTACCTATTAATTTCTTCATTTCTAGACAGTCTTTAGTTAATAATCAATAGTCCTCTTTTCTTCTGAGGTAATGGCCTTGACATCTTGGCCTTTGTGCAGTCTTAAAATAACATTGATCGTTATCATTTTCATATGTCCTTGATATATTGTATAAGGGCGAGGATATCAGTCTTACTGTACAGGAACAACTTGTGAGCCTGGAAGAATAATTGAGATTGGCCAAAGAAGTATACATAGTTTCCTGGTCAAAGATGTGTGTGGGAGAATTAATCAAATGTTGTATATTAGCAGAAATGCTGCTCCAAAAGTAACACCCCATCTTATTATTTTGGCCCACAATGTCAGAGCTGAGTGTTGGTGGTATGGCACATGTATGGTGTCTGATATGGAAGTACATATGAGGCAATGTCACTGAATTGATCCATGCTGAAAAAATAGCACCTGTTGAATTTTATCACTGCTTGTTGAATGTTTATGGGGACTAAACAGTGGATGTGAGCACAGCGAGGCAGTGGGTGGTGCATTTCAGCACTGGTGACAGCAACAGTGTGTCACCTTGTCTACTGCAGACTTTTACAAACATGGCATACGGGCCATGACTAGTGAAAATTCATAGCTAATGGTAGTGAGTATGTTGAAAAATAGTGCTTTGTAGCTGAGAATTTGCACTATTAAACAGTGTTCTTTTGCTCTTTGTATCTGTAGTAGTTTCCATGGAAATAAATAGGAGGCATTAGTTTCAGACCTAAGTACCATCTCAAAATCTAGATTGAATACAATTTCCACAAAAGTAGATGGATAATACGTGAAAGTTCTGCGTAAGCATTCTGTATCAAAGAACCAGGCTGGAGGCAGGGCTTTGTTTATCTTCTTAATGTAGTGAACATTATGGCAGACTAGATATTCCTCACTGTAGCTTGATAACCTGAGTCATGATTTCTCCTTTTGAGATTACAGTGAACGCATAGCAGTTTTAGTGCGAGAGTAAGATTGAATTACACATGAACTATATATAGTAACTCAGTTTCCATTTTTTGTTTCTACTATTTTCTGTTAGTCACAGTCTTATGAGTCTACTATTTTCCACTGTTACTAGAGCTTCAAAACTTCTATCGGTTGCAGTAGCTTCTTTTTTTTTTTCCTTTGAGAAATCAAAATATTAATTGTGTCTTCCTGGTCTCTTTAAGTAGACTTGAGGACTATTTTTCATCAATGACATACAGACCAGAGCATAGTTGGATCTATATTTGGATCTTTTGACTAAGGTACAGTGTCTAATTTCAAAAATAATGGAACGTAGATTTCATTTTACTGTTCTTCCATAATAATAAGATCTTTATCTGCTTCCAGAATTTATACTCTGCTATTAAATAAGGAAAATCTTTTGTACAGTAGGTTTAAAATTACATCACTCTCAAGACATCATTTAAAAAAGAAAAAAATCAGTTCTCTTAAGCTTAGATTAAAAATTAGAAATGAGCTACACTTTAAAATTGTATTGCAAAATGCTGGTATCCACCAGCAAGTTTTCCACACCAGCCTACAGAAACCCAACTTTGTCTATATCACAGACTTAGTTATGGTTGATATTTTTGTGTTTTGAATATCAATTTCAAGAACAAGGCTTGTAGAAATAGCATTAAAAAATACTTTTGAATTCTGTTGAAGTAGATTATGGGAATTCATGCCTTTGTTTTGGAAAAATCTCCAAGTACCATTTGTTTTGTACCTATAGGTACATAAGCTGATGTTCATGGAGGCAGAGGAATTTTAGCCTTTTTTTTTAATTTTTTAATTTTTATTTTTTTTGAGAATTGATAGATACCTTTATAATTATACCCACCTGCATTATATCAGCTCATGTTCTCTACCCCTAGATCCAGAGCCAATTTCTTCTTCTTATCCAAGAGTGTGGATAATACATCTGAGTTCCTTTGTTGCAATGTGACCTCTGGACTGTGTCTGGCAGTGTGGATGAGACATGAGTGGGGAGGTCATGGCTGCCTGGTCAGGTCAGTGGGTGCCTGGTGAATGAAATGTGCATGTGCTTCCCAAAATCTCTAAACCTGAGTATAGCTTTTTAAATTTATGTTCTGTAATTTGTATATGTTTATAAAGCACAGCTTACTGTTTAAAAATACTGAACCAATTTTTATTGAATGTGCAGAATAATATCTTATATGTGGGCTGAGTTATCAGTCTGCTTATGGTCTGCTTTTCTCTTCTCATTTATGTGGCACTCCTCTGCAGAAATGAGTTACAATAGCTATCTGCTGTGCTCCTTTCCTGATTATCATAAGAAGGACAGATTCTTAACTGTCATTAGATTATTTTAAAACTCAAAAATATTCCATTTAATGCTTAAGCATTTTGTACAAGAATTTTGTAAAATCTGGACACATGGAAAGTGTTTAATGTTAAAATATAAGACACTTGAGCCTCTTTCTTCAAACAACGTTTTGGCTTTCAAAAGGGAATAAATAATGAGATTCTTAGCACTTGGTTTTGAATCTTCTCAGTGCTATTTATAAGAGGAGCGAGAGCAGCTATTGTTATCTTTATAAATATTTGGCGCTGCGTGGCTTTGATACACATTTGTGTCCATTCAAAGAATGTCTAGTGAACAAAGGAACAGATCTCAGGGCATGAATGTTATCCTGAAGCAACTAAAAGATACAAGCCTTGTCACTTCTTGTCTCATTTTCATTAAGAAAATCATGTGGTTTAGCTTTAGGGGGGTGGTGATGAATCAACCATGTGACTAAAGGCAGGTGGCCATCTTAAAGCAGCTCTTATCCCTACTAAAAATAAGAACAAAAAGAGTGAGATGAGGGGTTTTCAGCTCCATAAAATGTTTGCTCACTGGCCTGCCATGAGGTAAATATTTTTACAAATGCATTATTTACTACAAGGGAAGCTTTTCCCTGAGAACACAGATAAAGGCGTTTGCTGTGGGAGCTTTATGGCCATTACAGGCCCCACTGTCATTCCTTGGGTACTTCCTGTCAGTCTGACTAAACTCTGTCATCCTTCAACCCAGTTTAAATTAACAGGTAATTTGTAAATGTCACTTCAGGTTAGGCCGCTCATTTTGTTTCTACTCTACCAATGCAAAGTCTAGGACTAATTTTTCTTGTCTTCTTTTAATAGGATTTTCATTTATAAATAGAATTATGTTCTGAAAATAAATTACAGTAAGTGATGCACAGAACTGGTAGCAGCAGCACTTTCATAGAATTTCAAGCACCTACATCAGAAGAGATTAATAAAAACACTTCAAAGGCTAAATTCTATTTAAGCAGAAGACAGCTTTTGGTTAATATTTAATCTGAGTAACTGAGATCTTGGTTGAAAATATAATTTTTTAATATCTAAATTAATTTGCAAAACAAAACCATTAATTTTGCCTGGGAGCTTTCATAGTGCAAAAGTTTTGGTAATTTATTAAAAAAAAAAGTTAAAAATGCATTTCTGTAGTAAAAGTCCCTATTTTAATATGGAATTTATTTCTAATTTATTTATATTCCTTTCAAATATAATATATTTGATCAGCAATATTGCTTTAAGTCTATACTTCTTAAATGAATGCTGGTGTACTCTATTGAATAAGAAAAGGATTCAGGTTTTTCATGAGACTTTTTAACAAGAGATTGCCTTTAGGTTCAATGTTAACAAATAAGCATCACCTATTTCTTAAAATATAGTATACATATGAAACAAGTGCAATTTCACTACTATATAGGCATTGTGAAAGGAGCTGATGTAATACTTTGGTATGCTATTTTTCATTTACATTGTTTTTGAAGTGTTGTGGTTACAACATTTGCTTTGATTGTTTGCCTTCTAGCAGTCTCATACCCAAGTGAGCAGGGAAAGCTGTTTACACAGTGACACTGTTGTGCCTCTTTTCTGCTTCCTGGTGCTAGGAAGCATCTTCTCTTCCCTGCACCCCTTAAGGAAATGTTGCATCTTTCCAGCAAAAAGCAAAACCCGGTTCATGTGTGGAAAGAAATCGTAAAATATTCTGGTCCATTTAAAGGATTTCTGGGCTTGGTCAGGACCTCGACTCTCCCTGCATGGCAGGAGCCATTTTTAAGCCACTCTTTTGGCATCAGTAGTACACTAACTCAGCTGTGGGCAGTGCAGGCCAAAATCCAGTTCTTGATTTCATTAACCTTTCTCCATGTTCATTTTATGCTCTTTTGCTGTCCTCCCATTCACTCTGTTACTGCACACTACATTTGTGCTATTTTATTTTTCCTCTCATTCTTTCCTTGAAGTGTTTATCTACATTTTTGTAAACCCTTTTCTTTTTATAAATTTATCTTTCAATAAGACCATTATCCTTAAAAAAAAATATTGGTGACGAGACCAAAACTGAAAGTTAGGGAGTGAGAATTCAGGACATCCTGAAATGCTTATGTGTGTTTTAGTGATAGGTCAAATGTTATGGAATTTGCGGGAGGAAGGAATAAATAACATTATGATAATTAGCAAATAATGCAAAATAAAAATTACAGAGTCTAAATTGTTGCTGTGTTTCCCTGATGAGTAGTCTGGCAATTGCTAAAACTTTTTGGTTACTTTGCTGTGATGATTCCACTACTCCCAGGTTTGTCAGGCTGTCCTGGTGATTGATGTGATTGTAGAGAAGCTGACAGAGAGCAGAGCCAGAGGATGTGCAGAACCAAAGGAGCCAATTCTCCTCCTTTGAGATCAAGCTTAGATGTCCTACTTTGATTTGGTCCTCTTAAAACTTATCATGAAACGTTATGCACAGTTTCTCCTTATTGTTCTCTTCATACGTCAAGAGGCAGCAGATTTTCTTGGGTGAATATAAGTTTGTCCTGATTAACTTTGAAGGCAATTAAATGTGAATCTGGTAAGGAGTGGAAAACTCTTTGTGCAGCAGAGATCCCTAGTTGCTTCTTTTGATACTGTACGTAATATAGCCACCATGCAATGGCAGATGACTGACGTGTTCTTTTTTCCTATATGAAATTATTCCCTGTATAGTGAAGTAGAATCAGGGATTCTTCTCAGTGGCTTGGTAACCAGAAATGCAAAAACTATACAAAAAAGTTTTAGCACTGGGCCTCCAGTGATCAGTGATTTTATTGTCTGCTGCTCTGGTAATTAACGTAGAAGAGATACCTACATGGGAGACTGCAATATAATACGACACATGTTAACTAACTCTCAGTTAAAAAGCTGGATCCTATCAGTTGTCTTCTGTGCATTTATGCCTTAAGGCTCCACTCAGACAATATTTTTATTGTTTAAAATCATGTATCTGCATATATTCTTGTTAAAACTTTAGGCATAACAAGATTTGCTTATGGTGTCACTGTAAAAACTACTTCAGATGGTTTAAAAATGGTGGTTTTGGTGACATAAGCAGTATCAGAAACCACTACAAAATGTTACTGGAAAAGTAATTTTCATTGTGCATTACTACAGACTTACTGTCAGAAACATAACTTTTCTATATAAATATTAACCATTTTGTTAATAATTAGCATTTAAGATGCTTCTTTATTCTGAATGGCCAATTAGCATTCACACAGGATGAGTCTGGAACTTGAAAAGAGAGTTCTGATGTATTTAGTACTAACTGAAGTGTCCTCACCATGTATTCATTATAATTACTAGGAATGCATGTCTAGGTGGAATATTTTCTTGTACTTCAGTGGATTTTAGCTGTAACTGCGGCATCAGTCCAATTTTCCAGATAACTTATTATGGTTTCACTAGGTGATCAGCTCAGGTTTGTTACATTTTCCCTCTGTATAACACACAAAAGATTTTGTGGTGAAACAGAAGTAAGCTTGGGTCTGGTTTAAATGGCTTTAATGTGAATCAATATAAGGGAGTATGATTAAAGTAAGAAAGCTGACCTTTATGTGAACCAACTCTGGTGTTCATGAAATTTGAACTAACTCTCAGTTCTAGGAAGACTGTGAAACAGCTAATACTCTGAAATGCTGACAAAAAGGAATCCACTGTGATATAAATGCCTGTCTGCCTGTCTGACCATCAAAATTAAAGCAGAGAAGTAGAAATTTATTGCCAACTGTCCCAGAGAAAAATATGTGAGATAGATGTGTGCTGCTTTCTCCAGGATGACATCTGGAGGAGCACTTATTGTCTATCAAAGTTATTGCAAAAAGAACTGCTGTGTCAGTTGCCCTAATTCTACTTAAATACTTGGAGATTCTTTCAGCAATTAACTGTGCGGTACTTTAGATGATTCTTTGAGGTGTTTGGGTTCACTCTACTTCAAAAATTCAAAAAAAGGAAAGTAGGATACAGATTTATCTTTTCTTTTTCTTCCCATTTTTCATCCTATTTTTGTTTACGTGAGAAGATCAGATAAGTGAGAAAATTCCCTGGAAGTCTATTTGTGAGGCCATTACAGAGTTCATTATTAGAATAAAAAAACCTGGTATTTCTAAAGTGTAGTCCTCGATCCTCCATTTTACAGGCAGGAGATTAAGCAAAAATTCAGATTATTATTTCACTAATTCAAGAATCTACCTTTTTAAGCCTGAAGTTTTCTTTCCATTATAAATTTTCTAGGTAGTATGTTTCCTTATGCAGAAGATGTGGTTATTTCAAGGAATCACATCATACAACATTTGAAGCACGCTTGAATACAGGATTCATTCTTCTCTAAGGAAAACATAGGCCAAGATTATCTCAAGTTTGATATGTAGTATTGGTGTGATTTGAAGCATTCAGTTCAGCAAATAGCTAACACTTGAAACAGATGAAGGCAATCTTCCTCAAAGCTGTTGCATTAGACTGAGACAAGATGGCATTCTTGTAAAAATGAAAGTTTATCTTTGCAAGCAGGAATGCTATAGTTTGACTATTTTTCAATTAAAAGTTGGATTCCATAGTGCATTGAATCTGTCACAGTGAAAAATGTAGGCTGATTGGTAATAATACTGCTCTATAATTATTACCATTATATAGTCCAGATGTCTCAGGAGAGCATGATCCCTTGATTCTATTTGGTTTTGTACATACTGTAGAAGAAGCAATTCCTGAGCTGTAAGGCCAGTACACTAAAGTGTAAGTCTGATGCAAGTAAATTCAGGAAGCTTTTCTGTAGTGGTTATTGATGGTGTTGCTGAAAGCAATCTGTCACGCTGAGAGCTACCTCCTCTTAGGCTTACGTTGCATGCCTGTTTTCTCACTTTGACGTTTCAGGTGTTGAACAACTAAGAGTGGACTTTCTTGTTAAAGAAGATGATTTTTCAAAAACAGATTATTTTTACAGTATTTTCTTAAATTAATAGAGAGTTTAGTGGAAATAAAAATATTGTACACAAAATTGTTGAAATACATTCCTTTTTTTAAAATAAAGAATTTTCAAAACCCTCTTCACATTATTCTTAATGCAATTTCAGAGTGAAATAACTACTTGGAGGTGCCTGTGGTACAAAGTTTAGCACACTTTTTTTCCCAGGGATTTATTAATTGTGGATTGAAGAGGAATAGAAATTGGTGTAGACAGGTGTTCTCCCGCAGAATCATCCCCCTTAGTGGACTGATGACAAGTGAATGCCTCTAACAGGAGGTAAAATTCAATTGTAAATGTTTCTTCTCCAGCCAGATGACTCATAAAGGTGTAAAACATATATATCTTTGTCAGACCATCTGTCTGTCTGCTAGCAGCACACCAGTTGACACTCTTGCTATATTAGCCACAATCTAGACTGCAAGTATTGATTAGAAGACACTGTTTTCAGTTGCTAATTGTACTAATTAGATTGAAAATTTCCATTCTGTTTCAGAAGTTTTCTGAAAGTGTTCAGCTTTTTGAAAAAATAAGATGAAGCCTATGCAGGATATTGTTTCTTTGCTCTCGGGTCAACTGGCAAAAGTTCATGTTGTGAGCATAGGGCCCAGGCTTCCTTACTGCTCTTGCAGCCTGTACAGATGCCAGCATGATTGCTAGCACTGGGTTTTTTTTGCTTCTGCATAGATCTTCTTGAGTTGGGAACCTATGAACCACACACACACACACACACACACACACGCACACTACGTTTGATGAGTACCTAACACAAGTCCCTTCTGCATATATGTTATGACAGAGTTTTTATTTTCAGGAGTTCATACTTTTCCAAGAGACTCTCCATCAGTGTGTAGTGAGTCTGTGTTTAGAGTCATGCGTGATGGATGCTGTTTTCCATCGAATTATCTGCCTCATATATTGCATAGTCTGCAACATCTGTAATGAAAATTCCTCTATGTAATGGTAATTGAATGTTGTGCTGGAAAACTGGATACTTATGATATCTGTTAAGCTGTAGAAATCTTTTTTGAAGGCAGGGCAAGTGAAGCCTACAGTGAATACAAAAACCTCGCATTCCTCCTGCCCCAAGAGCTCCTGGGACAGAGAAGCTGGGAAGGAGCCAGGGGGAGACAGGCCTGCCATGGGCTGCTTCCATCCTGAAATTGGCTGGGTTTTGCATGAGGTCCTTTATGATGTTTAACTGACATTTCTGCCAAGAGGGACTTGTGTCTTTAAAGGGCACAGATTGGAAACTGGAGGATGGTTACTGAGGAAACCAACAGAAGCCCAGGCCTGCTAATGATCTGTGTGCGCCTATGGGAGGGAAGGGGAAATAATGGTGATCTATAGCAGGTCTCCCATCCTGATGTACTCACAAGAAATTTCTGTGGGAGAGTGTGTTTATCTGTCATTACTTTGTGACGTTCCTAGGCATGAAACAACAGAGGCTGCAGGTAAAAATCCCAGAGTCAGCTCATGCATCTGTCAGTGAGGTGAGGAGCAGTGCGGGCCATGGCTGGGCAGAGGGGCAGCACCAGAACAGCTGAAAGATAGCATCCATTCCCCTGCCCTGATCCAGTCTGACCTGGGTCTTGCTACAACAGCAAGAACAAGGGATTGCAGACCATGTACTGGAGGGGAAAGCAACTTACTGGCTCTGCATGGGAAGGAAAAGTGTGGAAAGAGTGAAGTTACCGTCATCTGTTCTACCTTTAATGAAAATAGGGTTTGTTAAACTGCAGCTTTACAAGCAGAGAAATTGTTTCTGATTTTAGCATCAGAAAACTTTGTGTAATTATCTTTAGTTTCGTTGTGATGGCTTGTGTTTTTGCTGTAATTCCCATAAATGTAAACTCAATTGGTGTTGCTGCCTGTAACAACAGTACTACGTTTGTGTCAGCTGACCTGGAAGAACTGTATTTTCATTACCCCACAGAGATATGCTCTGATTTAGTGAAGTGCTTGGTAACTTCAACAGGTCAATAGGAAATACACTTGAACAAATACTGTGTTGCATAATGCTTAACAGTAAGGAGAAGCAGAGTTAGGCATCTCAGAAGAGCACGAGATGTGCAGGTATTTTTAACCTTATTAGCTCTGTGCCTCAGCTTCCCACTTGTAAAATAGTTTACAATTAAATGAATCAAAGGGATGTTCTGAAAATAAATTCATTAATGTTAGTAAAATGTTCAGATAGCATACCATGGAGAGTCATAGAGTGTCTCTCAAGTAAATGAAAATTTCTTGTTCTGTAGAATGCAGCTTGGAGAAAGTGTGCCTTGAAGAAGTAGGACTCTGAACAGTGAGGAAAAAAAAAAATGGATACTTCACAAAATCTTCAGGTAGAAAAACTAATTTTAAGAATATTTTGTCTAAGTCTGGACTGTATTAGCCATGCAGACAGCAATCCTAAGAAAGGAAAGAGCAAGATAAAATGCTTGTCAGGGATCCCTCAATTGTTTTTCCTGAACAGCTCTTAGTCTGTATTGGGACCTTACATACTTCCTTTATATCAAAAAATGCTTCAAATGGTACCAGCTTTGTGGCTGTATGCTCTGGAGAAGCATATTAAATCCAAGAGTCATCCTCTGTCCCCAGAGCAGAGACAGCACTATGAGCCTTCATCCTTTGCTGATGGCAGCTGTGAGGTGGAATGGGTGAGAGTACCTTTCAGGTGACAACATAGCTGGTGTTTCTTAACAAAGCTTGCATTCTCGCTGGATAAATGAGGGGAGGTGACTGACACATCACAGTCATTTTTATGCCAACTTAAAGTACTCTTTTTAAATGGCTTCCCTCAGGGTTTTGACCGTGAAAACCTTCTCTTAAAGATAACTTGATTAATAAAGCAAGGGCATAAGCTGTTAAAAGGCAAGTTATCTATCAGTTTGATCCAGGTAGATGCACTTAAATAGACATGAGAGGCAGCATTTAACAAAACAAAACAAAATTTCATTTATATCCTGGTGTCCTCGTGTGGGTTTTAAATGAAACTAAGGAAGAAATGGATTGTATTTCTCAGGTTTAACTGTGTTAAGACTATGCAGTTGCATTCCAGGTTTTGTATTGGACTTTATGGATTTGTGCTACTGTACTGTTATTAAAATATCATATTTAAACTGATAATGAGATCAGATTAGGCTATTTAGTCTTCCTGACACATAATGAAACACCCTAGAATTTTAGATGGAAGACTGAAAATCCAGGTGATTTGATTCGTGAAGTGATGAAAGAGAGTCTTACCCCTCCAAAGTCTATGCTGAATAAAAGCAGCTCAAAGGGATAATGTATGCAGAGAGCACAGCACAGCTGAGGAAATGTTGGGCATGGGAGCCTGATATCTGTTGGCTTAAGGTCCACAGCTTTACATGCAGGAAGTGCTTATAGCTGGATTGGCTGGAGAAGCCCTACGAGTGCACCCAGAGCAAGGTAACGCTTGAGCTCACTGCACTGAACCTATTCTGGAACTACCTCTTGGGTGCTTCTCAGAAGGATCTGGCTAATCAATGTATTCATAGCTGTGAGAAATTTGGTAACTTCACTGAAAACATGATCTGATTATGTTTCACTGGTCATTTCAGGTGAGTAGAGTCCGGTATCATGCGTGTTAAGAGAGCTGTCTGTGAAGCAGCTACTTGTGAGAAATATGTCACCTGCGTAAGAAACTAACACCGTTCGAGACTAAAATACCATACTGCATTAGCCAATTTGTTCCAGGAGGTTTTCTTTCTAATTTGTTGCTAGCCCATGCTCAGTAGATGCGAACTACTGCCTAGTCTGGTCTCCTGAAGCGCAGGTATGTATCTGGAAAGAACAACTTGTATCAGCTGGGCAGATATAATTAAAGTTTTAGGCTTACTTTATACCCAGGTGGAGACTTTGAAAGACTTAAGGGAATTTAGTGCTAATCCAAACCTAGTATCATCCAACCGACGGCATGATGAGCAGCACAGAACTGTAATTGGAAGGGCATTGGAGGGGGACTTCGAGAGATTACAGAAGAGAGAGAAGAGAGGATTAGACAAGCACAGGAATAAGTACAGCAACTTCAGAAAATTACCTAATGCAATGCAGTTCTTGTATCTTTATGATATTCAGGATTCTAGGCTTGTCAGAGAGTACAATACTACACACCTTTCAGTTCTGTTATAGAAATCTGCATCTGAGAATGCAAACTGTCAAAGCCTTTACAAACTAAAAGCAGCAGCTTAGGAAGATGTAGGCAGTTCATCTGACAATGTCTCCTGTTAATCTTGCCACATATTAAATTGTCTCTCCTTATCCTCAGATCTACTAAAGCAAGAAAAATGATCAAAACTCAAGATACTCTTTCTTACATCATGCAGCATCTGACCTCACAGATGTGGGGCCCGTGATCTATCTGCACCCGCAAATATTGCTTTATGTTCAGATAGCCTCTTTGAAAGGCTTTTTTGGGAAAGTTCCCATTCACTTGAATGGCATCTTCCAGTGCCACGTACTTCCTCTCTGTCGTGTCATACAATCATTTATTCCAACAAGTACTCAGGAGCTACAGTTAGGGATTAAAGCAAGCTACAAGTATGTGCATCCTCTTTTTTTGACTTTCCCTCCATCTTCTTTCCTAATATTGCTTTCACAATTATATTTGGCTCCTCACAGTTCTGCTTTCCCTCTCTTTAGTTTTACTGGTACTTTTCTCTTTGATTCTAGCCCTGCAAACCATTTATTCTCTACTGCTGTTTTAGAATGAATCTCTGTACTGTTCTTTCATTGCCAGCCTTCTTGTTTCTACCTGATGGTTAGTGGTATTCTCTAGCCATGATGTGAGTAGAATTTGACAGGCAGCAGAGCACTAGTCCCAAGGACCAGACTCTGCCCAGAGAGAAAGCATGGCAAGTATGACCTCCTGATATTTAAGTCAGAAAGGCAGATTTTAAAATTAAATGTTGTTTTGCAGGGTAAGTAAAGGGAACTCATGCCTGAGTATGAAGTATAGGACATATTTTATTCTTCTGATTTTATTCATTATTACAATTTTAAGGAGCAATTGCAGATGAAAAATGGTTTCACTTTAGTTGATCCAAGAAGACAGAAGGAAACCTAGGATTTTCTGGTAGCTCCTGTTTGGGAAGAAACTGAGACAGGTAATTCTGTGAAGGCATCAGTCAACCAGAAACTCTTTCACCTTACCAAACCCCTTGTAGCAACATTGCCTGGAGAACTCTCTAGGCTTTTTTTTGTTGTTGCATTGATGACTACTTACACAAACTAAGTCTCCTTCTCATTTCTTTCACTTCACATTGCTTTCAACAAAGATCCAACGAAGCCACTTTTTTAAGTCAGTTTCTTTTCTGGATTCATCATTGCCTTTGTTAAGACTCTTTCTGATATCCTAAGTGAGCATAAGGAATTATGCCAAAAAAGACATCCAGTTTTTCTTTACTATGTCCTATCTTTTTTTGCCTTTCAATGCTGCCTACATTTTATGGATATCTTTCTGTTCCACATACACCTTCAACCTCATAGAACACGCAGAACTGATTACTCAGCCAGAAGCGTGTTTCCAGTAAATGTCTCTTTTCTGTTTTCTGTCTTCTACTTGCCTTTTATGTGCACTTCTCTCACATCCTGGCCAAACAAAAACAATGCAAAATAAAAAGAAAATCATGCCATCGTAGAACAGCCAAGGTTCGAAGAGGCTTTGAAAACGAGTGAAGGCTTACATGTTTCAGTTTGTATTTATTGCAATATTTTAAAAAATAATAATCACAGTCTGTCCCATGTCTGAATAAAAATGGTTCAGACTGGGGATATTTTCAGAATAAAAAGCCTACTATCATGTCAGTAAATATCACATCTGCAGAAGTCATCAGAAACCACAGCAAGTGTCATCAAAAAGTACCTGCAAAAGCAAGCAACCAAGAAAATAGTAGTTTATGGCCACAGTAGCAGTGATATTAGCCAGAAATGGAAGAAAACACAAGGAGTTTAATTACAACATCCAGGATGGCCAAAGTCCTAAGAGGTATTCATTTCTGCCAAAAGCCTAGATAGCCACAAGCCCTGGGAGGAGCGGAATGTCTCAAGTAGAACAGTAATGATTGCTCTGATGAATTAAAGGACACATTCAGAGGTTCTTGTCCAAATCCTTTTGGTAAAGGGATGACAACACCAAAATGGCTCTTGAGTACAGCCTGGACTTAAAAGGAAGGAGGAGTCATGATGAAAACTGGTTAAATGACTTCCCTGCAGAGGAAGGATGTTTCCTAGATTCCGGTCCCTGCTTGAATAAATGGATGAGTAGGTTACACACTTTAGGCTGAGCAATGATAGAGTAAGCAATATTTTTTAGCAAAGAGAGAAGTCTCCAATTCCCTTTAACTAGCTCTAAGCTTAACTGCAGGTCTATGGAATGATGTTCCTTTTGTAATGCCCAACAGATCTTGATATTTATATATATATATATACATACATATATATATAAATATTATTTATTTATTTATTTGCTATGCTAACATCCAAGCTTTGTCAGAAAAGACAGTTTCCACTCCAACCCTGACTGATACACCTTTGTTTAGGTAAGCTTTATAGGCCTAGACGGATGGGGATGTTCTCATAAATACTGGCACATTACTCTATTGGTAATGATGAAATAGCTTGGCTAATTAAGTTCTAGTATTATGCACTTACATGGCTGATCAGTACTAAAGCTATTCATTTGATATCATTTTAATCTTTAAAATGCTAGAAAAGCTATTTGTAATGAGTAGCTTACTGTAACTGAATAGACAGAGACCACAGTCAATAAGTAAAGTGCTCATTCACCAAATTGCTTTAGCAAGGTTATATTTTGTAAAAGATTTTGAAGCTGGACATAGTGTTGAATTGAAGCCTATAAGCCATTCCCATCATTTATTTAGATTTGCTAAATAATCTGAAAAGAGATGGGTAAGAGGGCTACCAGGTTAGTCCCCAGCACTTCCACTGTTGTTTTTTGGACACCAATGAAGATTAAATACAATACAACAAATAATGTGACAGAAAACATTACATCTAAACTTTGCCTTTGTTTTATGTTGCTTTCAATGTGAGTTGACACAGAAAGTGTTATGTATTGTCCTATAAGAAGATAGAACACAATTCTGTGGTACCTCAAATTCACACTTAGATGATACTGGTAATTGTTTGGAGAGCAGCTGTTTGGCTTGACACCTTCCTCAAACTTAAACAAGTTTCCTGCAGTTAACAATCACTCGCCAGTGACACAGGAGGTAGGAATATACAAGATAAAGCAAGTACCAGCCTACACCACATAACTTTTCCTGTAATATTTATTAAACATTGTCTTTGTTTCAAAGTAGCATCCTGGAAGAACATCCAAACAATGGTGAAGCTTTGGGGGTAAATTTATATTATATTTTAACAATGTATTTTATCACTATAGCTTGCTTTATATTTGCTTCAAATATTAAACAGACACTGGCTATAGTATTTAGTTGAATTGTTTATGGGATCAAAATCAAACTAAATGTTCAGAAAATTTTCAGCAAGATTTTCCAGTTAATGAAAGCACCATTTGTGATGTGCTAAAACATGTATACACATAGGTATTGCCCCATTTATCAGACATGAGAGCTAATTACCTCATCCACTGCTATATTTCTTCCATCCTCTGCATTTCAATTCCCAATATTAATACATAGGTGGTCAAGCTGACCATCGAATAGCCTACATGAGCATGAATGCATTAAATAATTTAATGTTAGAAGAGTTTATTAAACTGCCACATTCTAATCAGCATGCGTACCTGCCTTCATTAATCTTGCACTGGTCCATGGTGTGTCTCTACAGCCGACGCAGAGTGTGCTAATGTTAATAGGAGCTCTTAACAAACAGGATCAGTTAATCAAGGAAAATTTACTATTAGCCATATGACCATGCATACCAAAATCTAATTACAATCAGATTTAACCTCTTCATTACCGCATTCATCCAAATATTTTACTTATCGCTTGTGATACTAAAGTATTTCAAACTAAGACATGATTATGCTCATTTGAACAGGAAATACTTGCATCAACTCACTAATATTAAGGAGGGAGTCTTTCTGTTTTTCTGTGTTTTTAATGTACAGTGTGATATGGGTTGTTATATTTATTGTCAAAAGCAAGATATGTAGTACAGAAAATAATTGCTTGAATGGAATGTTGAAAAATGAGCCCTAGTATTCTAGATTAATTCAGATGGAATTCAGTGTTTCGTAAATTATCAGTTAGCAGTGGGTGGGTATAATTTAGAATATACAGTTATTTTAGCAGCTGAAGTGTTTTAAGTTGTTAATCAGCATGTTTCTGATCTCAATTTAACTACATTATTTTAAAAACTTAGCTACTTTTATTAGATCTTAGACTGTGATAAGCAATTAAGCTATATCAGTGGTCATGATTCTTTGAGTCTTGAGGAAGAAAGAGACTGGAATGGTCCTAAGAAATTGGTTAGACCTCAGTTTGATAGAAATAGGGTAAATCGAGATGGTTCCATTTTAGAGATTTTATTTGTTAATTTATTTTATTTATAAATGTCGTTTTCCTATGCAGAGAATAGACAGAATTAGTCCATAGCAGAGGAGGTTATTTTCTTTAGGAACCTGCATTATATTTTGGTTCAAAGGGCAATGGATTTTCAAATGATAGTAGAGAGCAGAATACTGAACTGAAATTGCTGAGAAGGTCACTTGCATGAGAAGTTTATTGTCCAAGAAGCTCTACATTGCTGCACATCTCCTTCACGATAAAAAGTGTTGATTGGGCCATAGCAGTGGAATTTGCTGACTTTGGTACCAACCATCAGCTTTGGAGGCACTACTGGTCCCTGCACTAATCTCCATCACCATGTAGGCTTTTGTGCCACTACTCCACCTGTCACTCTTTCTCATCCCTTCTCTGTTATTCTCCTCTTCCATTTTAGTATTTAAACTTAGTAGTTTCAACAAAGGAGATAAAGTCCTGACGTGGTTTCTTCCTTTGTGAAACCTCTTTGTTAAAATCCTGCCATTTGGTACAATCTGGTGCATTTCAGTGGTGAAAAAAGTGTATTTTTTGTGATCTAGGGTAAAGGTGAGCCCAAGGCAGGATG
The DNA here is from genome assembly GCA_016647715.1 of Pavo muticus. Lineage (NCBI taxonomy): Eukaryota > Metazoa > Chordata > Aves > Galliformes > Phasianidae > Pavo > Pavo muticus. Next base: position 63,382 of record JACDJE010000308.1, read on the forward strand.
GTACTGAGTCCAGAAAGGGAAGTGGACTTACTAAGGCAGGGCTTAATTTTTGTTTGATTCCCCTCCTACTCTTCTAGTATTGTCTCTTTTCTCCTATCTTCTTTATTATTTAGGTTTATTAGGCACACCAGTTTTTGCATTTTCTCCCCTCCAGTTCTTCCAGCTTTTGGACTTTTTTCCTTCTCTCAGCTTCCTTTTTTCTATTTCCCTTTGTTTCATTTTACTCTAGGGCTACTCTTACCTTCCTACTGTAATATCTTACCTTACCTTTAATGCAAGGTACATTAAAACACTCCTTTGTGGATGTGTGAGATTTTGAATGTGCCTTGCTTTGTTCTGTGAGAACTGTCAGAAACAGTAATTTTTATTTTAGCAACCTGCTTACTGTGCTTGATGCATGGAGTCTTGCATTGTACATAAAGCTGGGATAATCAATTAGTGGATAAGACTGATGACAGTTTCTCCCCAAACTATTGTAGATCTTTTAGTATCATCTTCTGTCCTGATAGTTCAGCTTTATCTATGATGAAGTCTGACGAACCCAGTCAACTGAACTTTTTCTGTATGCCAGAGACTAGTTGAGTCCTCATGTTTGCCTTGTCATAGCAGCCAGTTTCTGCTAAACTATACACTTTTCAAGGTATGTGATTGCATTTGAAATGAAAGCATGAGAATATTGAGAATGCTGCAGTATCCATGCTCTCAAGGCATCATGCACAGTACTTGTCGAATCTGGGGAGAGAGCAGCACATTTGTAGGACACTATGAAGCTTGTAGGGAAACTGTAGGATAGAAAGAATTTGATTACTATGAATGTAATGTATTGGTAGTGGAGTGGGGAACAGAAGATATTTCTTCCAGCCCAGCTTTTTTATATTTAAAATGCTTTTTTTTTTTTTTTTTACAGCATATCTAATACTCTGAATTATAACATTTCGGGACTGTATTGTTATCTGGTGCTCTGAACAAACCCAATAATATTGTCTGCACTAAACAGAGGAATAAATAACATAACAAAATCTGACTCTTCATTTGTAGAATACCCTTCCTCTGGTCTGCTTTCCTTTTATACTTCTAGTGCTTTTGATTGCAACTACTGTACAAATCTAACCACAAAGGAGAACACTGATAAGTTAAGTTGCTAAATGTACAAATCCAGCATGATAGAAGAATTTAACGCAATAGTATATGACTCCAGTATAATGTAGTTTGGAAATGCCATATGATAATCCTACATAAAACCTTATTCATCAAAAGGCTTCTGCTGTCAGGTCATGATGATGCTTTGATTATTTTACACATTATTTACACTGGATAGAGTTAGAAGGCAATGTGTGATTCAAGACGAAAAGTAATCCTTTAAAGGAGAGGATGTATTCTTTGTAGAGATGTTAATTTTGATTGTAGGAAAGAGGGGAGATATATTAATAAAATTGGTAGGGACATAACAGCATTTTGAAATCACTCTTAAAAAGTGAATGGATGTATAACATGAAAGTATTTTTAAAAATTTAACATTACATTAAAGTGGCTGCTGGAGTTCTGTTACTGGGAATTTGTAAGCTAAAGGAGATATGACATTTACTGTAATGAAATCAGGATGGCCAGAAAAAAATGCCTGAAAAGGGCCTAGACTGGAGAAAAGAAGGGCAATTCAAAAAGATTTGTGGCATAATATTTTGAGGAACAATACTGAGCTCATATCAGCTGTTTAACACTGGGAACGTGTGTTCATCAGTCCAACTGAATAAACAAAATCAAAAAGAGGGAAGGGAGGAATTGGGCAGAGTTCTGGAGCTGTGTGTGCCGAGTATTGCTGAAAGGAGCAGGCTGTTGGTGGCAAGCAGTGTAGGGAGGTACTGCTTACGTGGTCCATGAAGGAGCACAGAGGTCTGAGAATTACAAGCAAAAGTTATGAGTAATGAATGCTACAGATGGTACAGCACATTTTCCCTTCCCTCCCCTTTCCTTCTTCCCTTCATTGCCCTGCACTGTGCTGCATTGCGCTGCTCTAAAAGGACATGATTTTCTTCCAGCATCTCCCTGTAAGGAGCAGGTGATATGAGTTGTCCTAAAGATTCAGTACTGGCCTTTTCAGATGAACCCACTCCATGGATTCTGTTGCTTTCTGCAGGAAAATGAAAAGGGCTGATGTAATTTCTTTATAGTTTTAAAGGAATTCAGTGTTTCTCTCTATCCCTGGCTTACCAAGCAGAATTCTACTCATGGGCTGACAAATACTGATGTTGTATTGATGATGCTGAAATTCTCTCTTACCAGCGTAAGGATTTCAAGTAAATATCCCAAACTTCAAATTGTAATCTATATATTGGGAGACAGCGGTAAATTAAAATCATAAGAGCTTTTTCTTAATTTTATGTTAGGGTTACAATGATCTACTGCCACATTTTACTAAAGGAAAACACTAAATAGTATTTGCCACTAAATATTGGTGTATTTTTATTCATTTTTTTATGTTCCTTTTTTTTTTTTTTTTTTTTTTTTTAAGTATTATCATGTTTGCTGAATTTCCTACACACATCAAATAGCAGAGAAAATAACATGGGGCATAAACAGTTTTAGAAAACTAACATTAGAGAGAATTTGCTGAAGGAGCTGGAAGGCCAGATTAAAACATTTTCCAGACCTGCTGAGAGCTTATCTTAAAACATGACCAAGATAATTGTTCTATTTTCCTCTACTGCAACATATGGAATAAGTTCCTAAAAAGATAAGAAGTGTACGCACAAAGTGCAACTGCAGCATAGTGTTACACTCCCACATAGTTTTTCATTTAATGTGTTCCAACTACCACCTGGCCAAACAGAGATGAGAATTTAGTAAAACATGTTCAAGCTCGAAGAAGCGTTCAGTGTTTTGCTATTCCTTACCACACTTCACATGATTTGTCTCCTGCTTCTTTTTCTCAAGGGCTAAATGTTCCAAGGAATCACAGTTTCTAGTAAGTGGAGTAACCACAACAAAGCTCTTCTGGAAATGAAAACTACATCCAGCCTCGTCTGCTTTTATCTGTAAGCAAACCCACACTTGTAAGCCCGTATCTGCTGTTGTAGGCTGGGATATCTAAGGGAGTTAGGCACTCGTTTATAAATCCCATCTTGGAAAACACATCTGAAGAGATTTATTTCCTTATTCTTTGTAATTACTTGGCATTAAAAGATAAAAGTGTTTTCCCTGCAATAACTTTTTTGTTGCCACTTTCCATTAATGAGAATATGCTGTTTTCCATGTTGCCTGTGGTTCACAGGCTGAAGATGGAAGTGCATACAGAATAAAAATATAGAAATACTTGTATTCAAAATAAATTATAGTAGATTTTAGATTATCTGTATATTGTGAGATGTGAAAGAGGTGCTTCTCAGAGAGAAAGTGGCATCAGGCCTTTCTGCAAAATATGATAAAATTTCTGCAGTGGTGCTTACATTATGGCTGGTTTTTGGTTTTTTTTTTTTTTGGTGTTTTCATTTTGTAGACCAGCTTATCAAGAACTGCTCAGTTTTGAAAGTCAGAATATTTGTTACATTTCAAATATTTTAAAAGCAGAAGGTTTTGTGATTTTCAAAATACTACTATTTCACTGTTGTTTGAATATCCTTCTATTTTAAGAAAATTACTTGAATGAGGCAAAACAAAATACTCCTTTAGTGCTTAAACGCCATATAAAATTTACATGCGGTCTAAACCAAATATTTAACTTCTTGATTTGCTGAGCATTTTCTTTTCTTTTCTTTTCTTTTCTTTTCTTTTCTTTTCTTTTCTTTTCTTTTCTTTTCTTTTCTTTTCTTTTCTTTTCTTTTCTTTCAGGTTAATCTAAAAAGAATCTACTTCCAGCCTTCTTCCCTGCCCCACCCTTGTAAATGCAAGTGAATCAAAATCATCTTTCAACTTTAGGTAACCTTAACTTTGGATATCTTATCTATTAGAAGAAAAAAAAAAAAAGAGAGAAATGAAACATAGATATAACGCACACAGGGGTAACCAAGAGTAACAAATATTCATAGAAGTCTGTTTCAAAGAGTCAAAGACAGACATTTATATCCAGTGCCAGATCATATGTCCTCCGGATCTCAAAGGAAGGAAAGCTCTGCCTAGACTTGGGGTTTTTTTGAAAGCTCATTCCTGGATCAAAGTAGATGTTTGACATGATTATAATTCAATCAGGTGATAATGGTCTCATCTGGCAATAGAATTGCAAGTCGGCTGAGACTGATGAAGGTGACATTTTACCTTCTCCAAATTCTTCATTCAAGAGCTCAAAGGACCTATAAATCTGATATCCAGCTCTTCTCCTCACTTTCTGACAGCACGTCCAGTTTTAAGCCTTTTTCTCTTCTCATTTTTTTGCTGTGACTATTCCTGTATTTCATCTCCTAATGACTGTTATAAAATCTTACTTATTTCCTTAAAGTTCATAATCCAGTAACTTTTTCCACCTTAAGATGGCAACATGACAATTGCTCATCTGTGTTTTGGCCTTTTAATTGTTGCCTCTTCTTGCTTGTTATTAGTCTCAACCGGAGAAAGAGTTCAGGATGCACTTGACTGTCTGTACCATTTCTGTAGCCATTTCCACAATAGGGAAATCATAACAAATGCAGCTCTACTTTTTAAATACCACTGTTAACTTTCCTAGAGATAGGGAATTGCCTTGTTTTGACTAATATTTGAATATGTTAGTACTTTCTGCTTAATTAAAGTAAGCGGTGATTAAAAGTCTGATGATGCTTCCTAATTCAATACAGATTCTTTTCATAGGTAATGAGGTTTGCATGCAGTTCCCCTGCAGTTTGTGGTCTTGCTTCTTTATGCCATTTTGGCTGTGTCTGTACCTCTCACTCTAATGAAGCTGTAAGCATTGAGGGGAAAAGTTCTAAACCCAAACCATTTTTGACATCTGTTTCATAGGTCATTCCTTCCCTTCTAAACAACTGCCAGTCAAATAAGATGATATGGATGATGATTTAGGAGTTGGAAAAGTCAGAGCGTGTTCGGAAAGGGTCAGAAACCTCTTAGACTGGCTTAATCTATGACAAAACTGATACTCTGAAACAATAATAAAAGGAGCTGTGCTCCAAAAGTAATGCCTCCTGTTTTATTACGTTGGCCCACAATATCAGAGGCAGATATTGGTGGTATGGCAGTAGAGGTTGAACCTTCCCAGCAGTATCCTTTTTATATGTAGTTCCCATGTGTCAGTCAGCAACAGAGGGGCACTCTGACAAAATGGTGTCTGACATGGACATGCAGATAAAGCAGAGGTGTGTCACTGAATTCCTCCATGCGGAAAAAAAATGGCACCCATTGACAATCATTAATGCTTGCTGAGTGTTTATGGAGACCAAACAGTGGATGTAAACACAGTGAGGTAGTGGGTGGTGCGTTTCAACAGTGGTGACGGCGATGTGAAAGGCAAACCATGTTCTGGATGGCCATGCAGATTTCTACAAGCATGGCCCTTCTTCACTGCTGTTGAAAATTCACAGCTAAGATTATGATGAAAATAGTGCTCTTAGCTGAGAATTTTCTCTATCAAATAGTATTATTGGAGAGGAGCTCTGCAGAGAGGGACCTGGGTGTCCTAGTGGACAACAGGTTGGCCATGAGCCAGCAGTGTGCCCTTGTAGCCAAGAAGCCCAATGGCATTCTGGGCTGCATTAAAAAGAGCGTGGCCAGCAGGTCGAGGGAGGTGATCCTCCCCCTCTACTCTGCCCTGATAAGGCCTCATCTGGAGTACTGTGTCCAGTTCTGGGCTCCCCAGTACAAAAAAGACAGGGATCTCTTGGAAAGAGTCCCGCGGAGGGCCACAAAGATGGTGAAGGGCCTGGAGCATCTCCCCTATGAAGAAAGGCTAAGTGAACTGGGTGTGTTTAGCCTTGAGAAAAGAAGACTGAGAGGGGACCTGATCCAGGTCTATAAATATCTAAGGTGTGGGGAGCAAAGTGGCAAGGCCAGATCTTTTCAGCAGTGTGTGGAGACAGGACAAGGGGAAACGGCCAGAAACTGGAGCATAGGAAGTTCCGCACCAACGTGCGCAAGAACTTCTTTACGGTGAGGGTGATGGAGCACTGGAACAGGCTGCCCAGGGAGGTTGTGGAGTCTCCTTCTCTGGAGATATTCAAGACCCGCCTGGACACCCACCTGTGCAACCTGGTGTAGGGAACCTGCTTTGGCAGGGGGGTTGGACTCAATGATCTCTGGAGGTCCCTTCCAACCCCTACGATTCTGTGATTCTGTGTGATTCTGTGTGATTCTGTGATTGTGGTCTTTGTATCGGTTATTGTTTCCATGGAAATAAATAGGAAGCATTACTTTCAGAGCTACCTGTGTATATGGTAGAGAAAGATATACTATTTGCTGTCTTACATTACTGGAGATACAGGATGCTTATCTAGCTACTAACTACAGGTATATGTTCCCTGCAGGATGCTTGTGTTATTGGTCATTGTTCACCCAGAAGACAAGCCTCTGAAGGCAACAGCCACGACAACCCATAGTACTCTGCAAATTTCCCTATGAATTTTTCAGCAAGTTCTTCTAGGCTTTATTTTCTATATGCTGGCAGCAACAAGCCGTGAAGCAGGTTTTTCTGTCTGACACTTCTTGCTCATCCCAATCACTATATTTATCGACACACAGATTTGTTTTTTCAATTCACAACTTCAATCATAATCTTTTTATCATCTCTGAAGATTGCTTGGCACTAGCCTGAGTTTAGTTTGGTTTGGGTTTTTGTTTTAATGAAGCTTCAACAAAGACCGTCGAGTTTCAAACAAATAGATGTCATTCCAGCCTACTCAGAAAAACATATTGCAACATAACAGAGTAAATCTCCACCTCATAGGGTCACTGGGAGATAGGCAAAATGTTTGCGCATGCCCAGTCCATATGTAGTGAAGACTTATCTTTACTCCTTACAACTGCTCACTGCCAGATTTTGTTATCCTTATTTTACTGAATGATATTTTATATCTCTGGTCTTCCTCTACATAGAATGAGAGCATGAATTTATGCGCTGTGCATTTGCGTAAAAGAATTTGACCCATACTACTATTGGTTCGCTGCTGCCAATATTGTTGTGGATTTTTTTTTCACATTTTACTGTCTATGTGGTCAATAAAACCCCACAGAATTTTAAGTCTTTTGAGGAACTAAATACTTTTAATCCTACCGATTTAATGCTAAACTTGTATAGTGTATAAGCAAAAACTTGATTTTTTTCTAAACAAAATATTGTGATGACATCTTAGTGCAGAGTCAACAGCTCTAAGATATTGAAACAATATATTTAGCAGAATTTCTTCAATCAGTCTGCAGTTCTACCTCACGGTAGATGAGAAAGGGGAGGAAACTATTGAAATGATCTGGGAATTTCTTTTTGGTCTGTCCTTCCTACAGATGGTTTTCAGGAAGGGAGGAGGATAAGTGCTTAAGCTGTGGAGTTGCAAGTTCCACATTCCTATTCCTTCAACCTTTAGGAGATTGCTGTAAAGATTGCCCTCCCTGTGCTTGGTCTCGTTCCCACACTCATGTTGTTGACACCATCACCTACCTACTCCCAGACTCCTCCTTATCTGCAGCAAAATGCAAATATTGTTCAAATGGTGATAGCGATCTCACACCAAGTAATAGCTATTTTGTTGCAAACCATCAGTCATGTATCTCCTCTGCCCAGCTTTGTCACCAGATGCAAAGAATAGGCAGGTCAAAGAAGCTCTCTTAAAACTGAGACATTAGGTCAAGCCTAACACTGAAAGTCTGGGCTCAGCAAATACAGTCTGAAGTTAGGCTGACATCTTCCATTTAGAAACGCTCATTCTGTGTGAGCTATAGGGAAAATATTCTCTGGGGGAGAACAGAGTTTGTCTAAAACCAGTGTTAGCAGCAACATATCCATCAGTGAAAGTCTTTTCCTCAAAGTAATTTTCCTAGCACCTGATTAATGTCATTCCACAACTAGCAGGATAAAGATGGCTGGGCACATCCTGTCTGTCTGGCCTCCACTGCCTCCTGCAGAGAGTGCTGCTTGCTGCCTGCACGCATGTGCGAGCTCCCAGCAGCATAGCCTGCTTCCCGCTACGGCTTCATCCCGTTCCTGCTACGAGGTGTGGTCTGTTAAGTACAGAAGAAGTCCTCAGAGGAATTCACTGAACTCTGCTGTGATCCTCTGAGATGACAGTAAAGACATTTCCTCTTCCCCATCAAAAGCCATCTCTCCATCTCACTCTACTACAAATCCTTCAGTTCATGAGAGATTTTTCTGAAGCCTTTCCAACAGCATGAAACTCTGTGGAGAGAATAAGTTTTACACTCCTGCAAGTTGTATATGCCAAAATCTAGCTGCAACTTACCCCCCCCTCCTGACTCCCCCCCATCCTTTTTTTTTTTTTTTTCGTTTTTCCTCACTGTTTCCCTGTCAAGCCAGTGCTGAGTTTGGGCAGTTTTCTGTCTGTTCTCAGTGCTGCTACCAGGAGGGTGGACAGAAAGGTGATGCAAAGGGAAGTCTTCCCATACCATCTTCCCAAAAAGAGCTTCTGCCATTCTGAAACAAATACTTTATGCAAACAAAGAAAATCAGTGGCAGCTTGTTCCTTCGATATCCAGTAAAGTGGGGAGCCTTTTGTCTTGAAGACATAGGGCTTCTACCTGATGTGTATTGATGGTTCTATTTTCCTTCTTATGTTGAATATAACGAATGATATGGCTGAATTTCCATAATCTGTAATGACAAAAGTACCATCTAAACCATTCCTTTAAAGTAATTGGATTTAAATGTATACCACAAATACAGGGGAAAAAAAAACACCTGTTTTTTGCAGATTTTGCAGCTCATTCAATATCAGCTGAAGGACTTGGGTGCAGTGGTTTGTTTTACTTTATAAGGTTTTTGAAGGAATGCTGTTAACATACACTCTTTTAAAATAATAAGAGAAATATTATATCTTTAGCTAAGTGAAGAATGTAATGATTATTAGATTCTGTCCTGAAGGCAGACAACCATATTTACAAATTGGTATGATCTCCTCACTAAGTAGTTGTTCAGGTTTGCCTTGACTCACTGGTCTCAGTACTAAGTGGACTAATAATTTACCTTCTCTCTAATTTCTGACTATCTTGACCTTTGCACTTTCTTTTTATGTTGCTAAACCAACACAACGTTTTGTATGCACGAAATAATGCAGACAGTAATTGTGTATCTCTATTGTAATAGGGAGATGTTAGGTTTTTAAAATAATTTTATTACTTTCTTCCACTGTGCATCAAAGTTCCACATAGAGTGCCTGTTTTTACTTAGAATTTTTTTTTCCCACTGAACAGAACTTTTCAACCTTGTGTGATCTCTTTACAATTCCCTTTAGAATACATAATTGTGCTCGATCAATTTGTTAAAGGTTTTTGAAGTGTTAAAAAAGCTGCATTAAAATTATTTTCTTTCAGGTTTTATGTTAATGAACATAGGTGCTATTCAAAGCAAAGTCAGTGTGTCAAGGGAACTTTAACTAAAGTTATTCATACATAAACTAAAAAAGGAAACATCTTTAGTGGAGGAAAATACATTTAATGAGTAAGTGCAGCACACAATTCCTCCTTTCAAAAATGTCAGTTCATATTGAACCTCCATTCTAGATATCTTACAATTACTTTGTCAACAGAAGGTAGAGTAGTGATGGATGATACACTGGTTCTTGAAACCAAACTTTCTGTGAGTTACTTAGACTGAAACTAAGTGCTTTTACATTCCAGTCTTATTGATGATAGTGGTTTTATATTTATCACCCTGTCATTTCAGTTGACTGTATCAGCCTCTTCAGTGCAGGAATATGGACACTAATGGAGGTGTGTCCTTAGTGCTCTAAAGGGTCACAGATTCATTCCACTAACACGTTCACAGCACTGTTATAAGCTCAGAAATTGTTTTGCCATTTTAGACAGTAATCTGCAGCTGTAGGTGCACGAAGCTTGCAAAAAACTGTTTCTTACTGGTCTTTTTAGACCATGCTACATGTTTGACACTGAATATGCTTCTTTCAAATTTCACTAATATAATGTTACTGTTTTGCAACCTGTCCTATAATAGTCAGAATTCTACCAGGGCCTTGGGAGTCCAGGATCAGATTGCAACATTTATTTATAAGAAATTCTGTCAAGAATCAATAATAGTCTTGGGTCTCAAGTTCCTTCTTTAATAATACTTTGATATGATTTGTCACAAGCTAGCCCACAGTATCCACCAGATTTTATTACTTAGCTTGCAGCACAGTCTCTCATCTTTGAGTCATGAGATCAGCCATGGGGAGACCTTTAAAAAGCTATATTCTTTACTGTTTGGTTATTACAGAAAGTCTATATTACTCAATAATATCTTTTATAAGGTGTGCTGTCACATCTTCACATAGATGTTTAACCTCAATGTAGATATACTGAATGCCTGGAGGCCATTTTAGTGACATGGACATTGTTTTTCATGATTGGATGCCAAATGTATCAACAAAAACAACAGAAGTTGGGCCTTATTTTCACAGCTTGGTAGTTCAGACTGAATTTCATACTAACTGTCGATAGCAACTAAGATTTTATTTAGAGTGTAGAGTGTAACATTTTTATTACTTGAAAGTAGCAGAAATTCTGTGAAAGCAATTTAGATTACTTTCCACTGTAATATCAGCTCCTTAGGTTCTACTGTGTATCTCAATAAACAAGATCCTACTGTGTCACTCGCATATTATGGTTCTAAATATATCAGATTTAAGTCAGACCTGAAATTCAGATAGTTACAGTTGGCATTTATTTATACAGGCTGGTTTACAAAATGAATTATATGTATTGTTGACTTAAAGCACAATATGCTTGATTCACTGGAACTTTCAGTAGTTTGTTAAAAAATACCCTGTGTGAAAACTATCTAATCAACCTATAAAAATTCAGATCCATCCTCTTCTGTTTTTGTGAAATTAAGAACTGAAGGATCATAGAGGAAAACAGAAATTTTCTCTGCATATCTTCTGTGTCATCTGAGTCATGCACAAATTAGTACCATTGAAACAAATAGTAAATATATATATTTATAAATGATAACGCTTTTTTTTCCAAACATGTAATTTGAGAAAATCATATGCTAACAACGTCAAATGCATTAGTTCTTAAATTTTTCCTATTACTAGTAGGAAATGGATATTGTGTACTCTGTATTTGAAGGTTCTTTTGTTTTGCAGTGTAACTTTGTTGTTATCAGAGCCTTTAATTAGGGTGTTGTTGAAAATTGAGTTACCATTTTTGGTTCAGGCAAGTTTTCTTCAGGACAGAAGAATGCACTTTGTTCGACACTATTCATAGTGAGTATGTTAGAAAGATAGTAGGTGTGGTGATGTAATTTATTGGATTTATCTTCCTTGTTTATTGTTTTTTAATGTCTATTCCAGTAAAACTTGTAAAGCAGGCAGGGCTTTGTGAGTGCCAGTCCTCACGTACAATAAAGTTACACGGCCTGTTTCAGCTCGGAGCTAAGAATAAAAAACTATTAGTAGATTGAGGGAGGATTGTAATACACATACTGCAAAATAAAAATAATTCTCAATCCTTTATTAAGAGCTAGTAGTAAATTTTGAATTACACAGAGGGAACCTTGAATTGACTGTAGAAGTATTGTGTGCTTTATTTTGGAAATGTGACATTTTCATAGAGTATAGTAATTCTGAGAATAAGAATACACATTAGTTAGACAAAAAATTTTCCATGAAAAGCTACCAAAATTCTTTCCCTAATGAGAATTTAATTGATAACTGAAGATATTTCCTTCAAAAGACCTTGCATGTTATCCTGAAAGAACTTGTTTAGTACTACATGCACTAGATTTAAAATGTTGTAATTCAGTAATATCTAAACCAATGTTTTAATTTTTCAAATTGTATCAAGTTCTGTCAAAAGACTTAGAAAGGAAGTCCTCAGGAAATACAGCTATGTATAGCATTCAATTGTAGCATTCATTTTCAGGAATCCTTGTCAATTAATTTTAAAACGTGTTTAAAAAATTGTTGTCTAATTATGCCTCTGTTGTTTGATTTATATTGAATGAATGAACTTGAAAAATGAAAAATATATTTTGCAATGGATATTTTGGAAAAATTAATGTATCTGGTACCACAGGACAGTTAATATACATGCACATACACACACATGCATACAGCCACATATGCACATGCATACACACGTATAATAAACAAGTAGTGCAGCTATTTTCTTTATCATTTTTACCATATGCTTTCAAATATCTGAATAATCTACCTGCAGGTAGCATGGACTGAAGAAAAAAATACTAAAAAAAAAGCCATTGAAAAAGAAACCTGAAATAACCTATTGTAAAAAAGAAATGGTACAAATTAGAATCTGGACTTGAGCAGTATCTGTGTAAAATAAAAGAGAGTTAGGGTTACGGTTATAAGTTACTAAGTTTATGAGAAACAGAGAATATGCTAACCCTGGACGTGTCTTTTCTGGCTTGACCTCAAGCCCACAGGCTGAATCTGTCTCATCAGAGCAATTTGTACAGCCCATGATCTGCTCTTTAGAGCTGTTACCCTCCCTCAAGAATGAAAGGAAAGGTGCCCATCACATGACCAAAATGCGGATGTTCCTATAATATGACCAGATTTGTATCTGCCGCATCCTGCTCAGCACATATTTTTCTTTTCAATAACCTCCTTTGCACACATGTACACATGTTTAGCTGGCCTTCGGTGCCTCCAGAAAAGGGTGTGTTATTAGATGCATTGAGAAAGCTTCCTGTTTCCAACAGAGAAAGGATGTTCTTTTACAACATGGCTGTCACCTCTGCACTGCATTAACTATCCCTCTAACAAGAGCATGACAAATGCTTATTTCTTTGCACTTTTAAATAGCACACTAGTAAACAAGAGGCAATACTAAAAAAAAAAATGCAACACTTAGCATCTTAATAATGTAAATGCATAGTGGATATGTGCCTATTTTTAAAATTAGTATTAGAGTCAATCTTTTCAAGATCCTTCATTCTTATTGGTTCTCCAGACTCTTATCAAGGTACTATCTCAGATGGACAAATCTGATCAGACTAACTCAGCTTCTGCATGTCTTTTTCCTTGAGCCGTGTGACTTAGTAGTCAATCCTGACAAGCCATTGGCTATTGCCATAGTCAGTTAACCTTAACATAACAAGGAGTCCTGTAAAACCTCTTAAAATTCAAAGCAAAACAACATGAATGGTCACTAATTGTGTGAGCTTGATGATTCTATGAAATTAATTGTTTAAAGGCATCATTAGTTTTATTGGTTGCAGGCGAACTGTGGCAGAGGTCTATTTAGTGGGTGATAGGAAAGAAAAGGAAAGTGTTAACTTGGGTTTTGATCTTATCAGCTTCAATCACTTCCATAAATCTGTGTTCTAGAAATGCATCTAAGTTTGTCTTAACTTCCCTGGGAAGCCCATATTTCCCTCTAGTCCCATCAAAGTTCACTTTATTAACCCAGGAGTTATAGGTTTCAGTAGAAATAAATTCTTTTAGCAGCAACAAAATGTACTTGTCGGGCTTTCCACCAGATTCTCTGAAAATCTTTCTTTTGTGCAGGAGCCACATTTTGTATGCTTACCTCTGGCAGCTGGTGTTCTGCCGTACATTTGCCATCTCTTGCACCCACATCTAGACCTGTAATACTCATGTGTTCATCAGGTTATGTTTGTATTCACCTCACTTGGGCATATAATTCACAGAGCCCATAAGGGATGGTTGCCATTTTTTTGAACATAACTAGGAAGCTACAAGAGCTCTGAGGAAATGACAGATTCTGTACTCCTGAGAATTTGCAAGAACTCTGAATAGTGAAAGAGAAAATAAAATCTACAACTGAAGAATTCTAAATCCTGCATATACATCCTTGACTTTCAGTTGAGCAGAATAAACAGTTGTAGTTTAGATAATGACTTGTTTGCAGTACTGTTTCAGCTCTCTTCTGTTATGCTTAGTGGAAGTATTCAAATTTGAGTTCTTTTGCCTGTGAGTAGAAAACGCCTTTGAAAGGACAATTCTCCTGAATAATCTTTTGATTTGTTTCTTCAGCATATTTACCTGAATTTCCCAGGTCTATCAAATGCTCTTTCTGATGTTTTTCAGGAATATGTATGATGCCTATATTAAGTTTATGAATGTTGTATGTACATCTCTGTAGTTGCTACATAGCTTCTAACAGACCACTTCAAAGCTGAATCAGCTGATTGGCCTGACTTCTGAAGAACAACATCAGTTAACAGATTTTGAAATTCTCAGTAATATTCAATGCCTCATAGTTTTTGAATATTTTCTTTTTCTCATGCAGACCTGGGAAATTGTTGATCATGAGATGAGAGGTTAGCCAGGATTGCAAGAAGACATTTTCAAATTAAGAATTTGAAAGGAGTTAGAGAGAGGATAATCTTCTGTTGACCATCTTCTCCCATGTAGAACAAAGCAGGGGAGGGAAAAGACACCAAAACAAGGAAACCTAATTTCAACTGTTTAGTTTCCTGAAACGAAGCGCTGGTATGTCTTTAGTCTTCTGTTATTTCTACCCCTTTTTATTCTGAGGTGATATTTCTATATATAATCCTATTTCTCTCTCTGAACATCCTGATATCCTGATGATTGTAGAGGGACTGGATGGGCAATTTACATTGCACTGTGCTGCAGAAAGCAGTAGGGCTATACCAGCATGGAGCTGTGTACTTACAGGGCTGTACTCCCTCCAGAATGCAACATATCTCATTTAAATTTAGCTTCAGGATTTATAGTACCTTATGCTGTTCTGTGACCAAAGATAAACCCAGCCTACCATGTTGAGATTGACACAGTTGATAATCAGGCTTTTCTGTAACATTATCAGTTCAAACTAAAAGTTCCATTCTAGGAAGTAGAAGGTTTGTGACTTCTGGTTGGAAAGAGGAGAGAATGGGAGGAAGTCAAAAGGACAACTTCATCTCTGAGCTACAACTGTGAATGACTGGGAAGCACATTAAATGCACTGAGTTTGATCTGAAATGAGCATTATCTTGTGAAATGAGCATTATCCTGGGACTTTACTGTGCCATGATTTTGCATCAGGTTGTTCAGCGTACAGACAAACATGGCAATTATTGACTCCTCTTGAAGGGGAATTACTGCATTAAGATGCTTAGAGCACAGCACTGCAATGTGCACTTCCGGTAACTCATTCATTAGCACTGAACACCCTGAGAAGGAACATGCTAACTGCACATTGACAAACTTGGGCCATTTGGCAGGTTCTGAGGCTTTTTGCAGGTTGACACTGGGACACAGACTGAACTTTTAACCTCGCCCACAATATTAATAATATTTAAATTAAAAGAGTATGTACTCCATGTAGGGAACATTCCCAAGTTTGTGCCATGATCTAAGCCATGCTGTACTTCAGGACTCTGAGCTCTGAAGTGCTTATTAATTTTTCCCTGTAATTCTTAATAAAACTGTATTGCAGCATGCAAGCAACAAGGGCCTCTTTGATAATTTACTGTCTGCAAGTTCAAATCCATGTTAGTGAAGGGAACTGTCTGCCTTATATTTCAAAAGTAATGAATTCGGATTCTGTTGGGATTGCAATTTTATTAGAAATTCTACGTATCTTTTCTTGTTATTATTTCTGGGTCAAATGGATCATTATATTGATTGATCAACACTTAATTTGTTATTATCTATAAGTGCTCAGCAAATAATGAAAATATCCTGTCACTTTGTTAAAGAATGAACAAAAGAGACAGTATTAGGTTACTTTTTAATTAATTTTTTGCATACATGTTGATCAAGCTTATATATCTCTAGGGGTTTGGCTGGCCTCTCAAACATCTGGCAGGAAAAGCTGAATAGTGAAATAATTCATTTATATATAGTAAAGCCTGCATTATTACCACTGTTCACCGTAAAAATAAACAACGTGCAGGGTAGTAGTGTTCATGATAATGCTGTAAGCTAATGACAAACTTGTAATGTTGCTGTATGTATGGGAACTGTTGAATCATGGCCTGAACCTCTGATTGACCACCTGAGGCAAGCACTGAGTCAGCCATGGGAGCACAGGTGAAGGCAATTCACCTGTGTGCCCGGAAGGGGTGGAGCCAGGCTCCACCTCTCCTAGACCCCATTTAAGGGCTGACTTCCACGAAGGAAGGATCTCTTCCTGGAGATTGCTCCTTCTGGGGTCTTGTGAGCCTACAACACTGGTGAGCACCTTTCCTCTCTGTTTGACTATTCTTACTAGCCTAACTTCTCTATATACTGGTTAACCTTACGACCTGTTAACCTTACACTGTACTAACCAAGCATTTCTATAGCATAATCAGCTCAATCTGAAAATCAAAAATCGTGCAGCTCGATTCTAGGTACAAGAAGTTCTGTGCCTTCTCACTGGAAAGAGGAGCGATTGGAAATTTAGGCCTATTTATATTTATTGATTTATGGTACTTTCTGTTTTATAGTTATGACTGACTCTCTTGGATTTGTCAAACAGATTTTATCACAACTTTCACTAGCTGACATCTCATACAGTGTGGAAGAGAGAGGACTAATATGCAACTTTCAGCACATGTAACATATGTGTACATATCTACTATACTGTTACTTACAAATCTTGATGGAAGAGCACTGGGCTTCACTTTCAAACATTCTTAGTCCATACTAATCAGATTGAAGCAATGAAAGGTGAAGTATTTAGGGTTTCTGAAAACTGGAACAATTTTTTCCAGGTTGAGTAACCAGCATCTACTTTTGAGAAAATCTACAAATTAATCCTTCTCTGTCTCAGCTTGCCTATCTACTGCCTGTCTAAAGCGGGAATACTCTTGCCATGATACAAAGTAGAACTGACCAGGAGAAGGTATTCCTTCTCCTGTACTAGTTTTCTTACATGTACCTGTTAGATACATTGAAGACTGAAATTATTATTTTATGTATTTTATTGACAGTGCAGTAAGCATTAGGCATATCAGTGGTACTTTTTTCTACTGAGAAGGTTGACAAGCATGCTTATTTTATACCACAGTGTGTTGTCCATACACATCACCATTAATTTTATTTTTTTTTCCACATTGTACCCCAGTTTCTTATACCTCTGCATCAAAACAGCTCCGCATTCCTCTCTGACTCTATTCCATGATGTGCTTGCACATGGGACTTATAATTGCTTCATATTTCTCATAAATCCCTCCACAGTATCCTTGACTAATTACAACTGGGCATGCTAATGTATTGTGGTTGGCACTGAACTACCCACAGACTGGCCAGCTGAGAGGCCAACAGAGCTGTTAAATTCACAGTTAAAGCCTTTCTTTCGTGGAAGCACTAATTTGGCTTTTTCTTTACTATGCAGGTGCCAGTTTTCATGAAACTTATAGTAAACTTTATATCTTTACAGTTTCTACAATTTTTCCTCCTCCTCAAAGAAGGTGAATTGGCAGATGGACAAAACAGCAAACAGTGCAATTTTATATACTACATCCTGTGAAAAACAGGCTATAGTGCTACATAAAACTTCACTCAGAAAGTTATGAATATCAAACAACACTCATAGCAGCACTCATGAAGTTGTGACAAACAACACTCACAGAGTTATGAAATAGAAATATGAAATGTCATATAAAAGGTGAAACTGATTTATGCCTATAATCTCGTCAAGCACTAATGCTTATCAAATGGATTCAGTTACCAAAAATTATTATATATACTACAGAAAGCATTAGAATTTGGGATTCACCCATGCCATTATATCAAAGCTAAAATTATTCCTGGAGACTTTGGAACATTCCACATTGGTAGATAATATGTGCTTTTAACTAAAAGCTTCTCCTTTCACTTTACATCAACAGAAGTGGAACAATTAATGCTTCGAAATACAAGAGAGGCTTTTGTTCTTGTTTAAATTTTTGTACCTTAGCTTGAAAGGTATCTTGAGCTCCTTTGAAGTTTTCCTTTAATATACTGCACCCAAACCACTTCTTTATAAGAGCCTCATTTAACTTTTACATTTTAAAGATCTTTCAATGCAACTCCAAATGTAACAAAAGAAAGTGATAATTGTTGAAACAGGCGGAGTTGTTGAATAGTGTAGACGCTGAATCTTATGGAAGCCATATCCTGGAAGCACTGTGTGCAACTCTGGCTCTCACACATAGCTGGCAGGTAGGTCACATTGTACAGAACTTGCTTCAGGCTCTAGGCTAATGTTTTCTTGAATTATTCATTGAGTTTAATAATTCATAGGGACCCCAGTTCCAAGTGGCCCCTTGCGGAGAGCCCCATTTGCCTTCTGTGGCATTCCCTCAGAGGTCTGCTTGTGCAATTCTCAAACTCCGGCTTAAATGCTAATTCCCTGTGAAGTCAGTGGATAGACTTCTATAGATTTCACTAGGCATTGGATGAGACTATGTGTTCTTTGATAAAGGATTGAGTTTTCTGCTCTCTGGGTTTGAAAAAAAGCTAACACAGCTGATAATAACATCAGCTGAAATCCTGGTTTCAGCGAAGCCTCTCTGGACTGCAGACAGAAGGTCAAGACCATGACAGTAGGACTGTTAATTCCAACAGTGCCCTGGCACTCTGGCTTTATGTAGTGATATCCCTGTTCAAAAGCCAGATGGAGCATTTAGAAGTCTGTAGAATTTTGAATGTATTCATGCCTTTAATTTATTTCCCCGAATTCCTTGTAATTCCTGATAATCAGTGTAAAGTGTACTTCATTTACTGTATTGTTTATGACATGCCTGGATTTGCTGCTGTCATCAGATGCTGTCATCAGATGCTGTCACAAGTGAGCAAATGTTGATGTCATACTGTGGTTTAAGAGCCACAAACTCATCATGCATGTATTTTTGCTTATTTTTGTACTCCTGCCACTGTTGTCGGAACTTGCGTGCCATTTCAGACCCTTGCAAGTCTCATATTCGTACAAGTACTTTTTTCTTTCTGAACTGGGGCTGATGTCCCTTTCTGTAATAATTTAATTAACACGTCAGAATAATGATGCATTAATTAATGCCAGATTACAATGGAAATGCTACAGAATTAACACTTTATATCAACATTCATGCAAAATGAGTTCCTCCTGGATAATATATCTTACAAAGAATACAAAAAGAGATAATACTAATTAGGCCATCAATTTAAATTTACCATAATTTCCATCCATGTCACTTATCTGTTCTCTAGCACAAAACCTTCTGTTCTACCATACATGTTTTGCTGGATTGATATCAGCATGGCAGCCAGACTAGGAGTCATTTCGTCATGTACATTCCTGCACATCTTAGAATGCTCCTGTACTATCACCCTGACTATGGTGCCTGCGTAGTGAAGCATTAAACTTAAAAAATCAAGCATACACTTAATAATGTTCTGATGTACATCTGCAGGTAAAGCAACTGAGAACACAGTACAAGATTATTCTACTTCTTCCTAGTGTGGCCCACATGCAGCAGCAAATATGCCATCATTCTTTTGTAAGCGTTTTTATTTTAACTGCTTAGTACCAGAATGTGAGATAAAAAAAAAAAAAGATTCCTGTTCCCATATATCTTCAGTGTCAGTAGTAGTATATTCCCACTTCAGAGAATGAAACATTCTATTTAAAGCGTGTCTGATCTGCACTTACACTTTAGTACTGTTTTCTTTATATGACCATTGCCTAGATGCCACCTCTTCTGCAGGCAAGAAAAGACAATCAGAAGGGTAAATTCAGCAGTGTAAAGCATGAAAAGTATTTAGCAGAGACAGTTCAATTTCAGTGAGTATCCAACAAAGTTTTTATTCCCTCTCAGTTTAACCTCCTGACTGCAGTCTGCAAAGAATTTGCTAGGTCATGATAATTTCAGGCTCCTTGCTCTTCAGCAACATGTGTCAAAGACCAACAGAGAGCCAAGTCACCAGAGACAATTCAGGCTAGCTTGCAAACTGTGTTGTTCATTTGGCATTCCCAGGGCTTGCAGGGAGTTAGCTACACTTCGGTCCAAAATATTTAATGAAGTCATGAGCCTAGACATCTTGACTGTACATAGCAGAGTTTGAGAGTTCTTCACCCACCATGAAATACTTTGTTTAGAAATTATCAAATAATAATTTTTGATTTTCCAGAATGCAGTTTTTTTCAGAGTTTGCTGCATGATGAATTTCAGTGTATTTGAGCTGTCCTATTCTAAATACAAACGTAGACAAATTTTAAAATTTCCTGTGAAACAGATTGCCCCTTTTTTTTTTTTGCACAGATCTATTTGATTTCTTCAAATAGAGAAATTTCCTCCTTTATGATTGGCTCAGTAGATTTTAATTGTATGCTTTTACACTAGTCATTCATATCAATTATATTGCATAATGTTGAATTATTTAGTTTGATACAGAAAATGCTGATGCCTTCGTGGCTTTAGAGGATTTTCCCAACATGGGAATTTCAAGAAGCATTGTCGCACAGCAGATCAGATCAGGAGATAATAGCTGTGGGTAACTATGGAGCAGTGGTAGAGTTCAAACAAAACAAAAGTGCACATGGCTGATTGTGCTTTTAGATAAAGTGTTTCAACCCAGATAGTAGTTCAGGTAGTTCTTCTTTTGGCATGCTGTGTGCCTTCCAGAAGCGGCCATTCTCTTTTTATATAGGTCTTGTATGAAATATGTCACATAAAGAACAAGCAACATGTATCCAAATGACATTAGCCCTAAACTAGGAGTTATGCAGAACCATTACAAGTCTATATGGTATTCTGCACCAGAATGAATTTCACACACTATACTTTAGCATACTGCTTTCTCTGGAGAGTACCGTTCTGGACTCTCTACCACATGGGCAAAATGAGTTAATGCAATAGCTCTTCTCTTTTACAGAATTTATTTTGAATTTAGAAAAGGTCAGATATGTAAATCTGTGTGATTTGTATTATGAAACTACTTCTTTATTTGGGTCAGTTCACCGCATCTGGCTATCACTGCTCAGGACTGATAAAAGAATGTGTAGTTAGGAATAATGAAGTGGATGGATATTTAAAAATGTGAAGAAAAGATATTTTCTGAGGAGCTATCTATTAGATAGTGGAACAGACTTTTTAGAAAACCTCAGTAAGTCCTCATCAGTAGCTGAACATATAGTTCTGTGCAAGGTAGACAATGTACTAGGAAAAAATATGATAACTACAGGGACTGAACTGATGTTAATCCCAAAGTTCTGGAATTAAGAAATCTCACAAATCTTTCATTTTCTAACTTCTGTGAGGACTTGCAGAGAAGGGCTTTTGTAGATCAGGTCTCCAGTATAGTAAGACAGCCTTGTGTAGTAAAACAGCCTTGCTCTGAGGAAAAATTTGCTCTGTGCCAATCTACACTGTGCTTTCACAACACGAGCTATTAATCCCTTACTTTCACAAGCAATGAAGTATGTGAAGGAAAATTTAAAAAAAAAAACAAACTGAAGATTATTTTTAGATTTTATGTGTAACATCAACTAGAAACTAATTGGATTAAATATTGTATAAGAAGAGCACTATTTTCCAGACTTTTTCTTTAGGTTGCCAGTCTTCAATATGTGTTTTTCTCTGTTTCATTCTACATATTGTATTTTTTTAATTGAGTTTTATTGAGTTTTTTTAATTGAGTTTTATTTTTTTTTATTGAGTTATATGGTCTTAAATTAAAGAACTTTTTTAGAAGATCTTAATGCTTGCTAAGAATAGTATCATGGAGTTACAAAAATATCTTAGTTTGATGGCTATCTGATGATTGTCTTTGGCTGAAAATGCAAGTGAACATCTAAAGGGAATGCTAATAAGGTCAGATGCCTCCTTTGAAGACAGCATCTTTATGGAACATAATCTAAATGTGTAGATGTCAGAGTTAAGTTCAAGTATTTTAGTACCTATATTAAGTACTAACTTAGTCATGTTTTGTTATTATGTTTGTTTTTTCTTCTTCCTGGCACATTTCCAGCCTTAAATCAGTTGTGGAATACTTGTAAGGGAGTGCTTGATGGGGAATTTCAACAACTTTTCAATTTTAACTTTATGTTTAAGGCTTCTGCTGGACACCTTTCTTGTATGACAGCGCTGATACATTGGTAACATCTGCCTCTTTCCACTTGATCACAGCTGTTGACACTTAGCGCATGCTAACAAATCACCTAATAACCTTTTCTGGTTCTCTTTCATGTGAGTTCGGAGCTTTGTGCATACTGAATTATGATGTACAATATATTCCTTATTTTAATGGATTTTATTGAGTGTCAAACCTATTTCTGGTCATGTTGCTTACTACATCTTTAGCTCAGAAATAGTAATTCAAATAAAAAGTTTTTACAGATTGAAGTTATTTTTGAATAATACCTTTCTTTGACTGTCCTATGTGTTACTTGTCTTTACATTTTTTCCCAGAATAGTAAGGCAGTTCATGTTCATTTAACGCATATGAATTTATATATATGAAAAAGTCCTAAAAGATCTGACTTAGAAAGCTGTGACAGTAGCCAGAAAACACAGTACATTTATCACAGTGCTGCATATAGGAGCACAATGCAAATAATATTCAAATTAATTCCAGAGGGGATAATACATCCACAGGGACTAGGATGACAACATAAGAGGTTACTAGCCTGGATTGTTAAAACAAGGAATCCACAGCCAAGTGATGCTGCAGTCAAGTGATGCTGCACCCAAGCTAACACATCTGCTATCATGATAGTGGATAATCAGGGACAGCATCACGCTGATTATGCTGTGATGATTCTGGTTCTGGTGTGTTGGTGCATCCAAGTATGGTTGCAACTTATTCAGAAACCATTACAAATACTAATACCACCGAAGTTACATACTCAGATTTTCTGGTTTAAAAAAAAAAAAAATAAATCACGAAAACACCCTTCTTGAAGAAATGTTCTCAGTCACATTCATCAAAATAATATTACACAGATTGTGTAATGACTATAGAACACTTGAAGTGCAGAAGTTCAAAAGCAATGAGTAAAAGCTACAACAATCAGAAAACATTGAATAAGTTCAAAGATATCATAAACAACTCATGGATATTTGGTGAACAATAGTTTCCTAAGTAATTTGTCATGCATTGTTTATTCACCTCTAATAAGAATCATACGGTATAATTAATATATTTATTTCAGCTCCTAGAAGATTTAAAAATATGTGGAAACTAGTTGAGTGTTTTGCAAGCATACCTGACTGGCAAATAAACTGAGATAAATTAGAGTTTATGTTCCTAAACATATTGTACAATCAGTGGGTAAGACAGAGTTTAAATACAGATTGAAAACCACAGGGTCTTAAGTATCTAGGAATATTTTACCTTATAGAGTTGAAGGCTATGACTAAATTTAACAAAGAAGTAATGTGAAATACAGTGAAAAAGTAATTGCTGGGTGGTCTCTGCCACATATTGTATCTTGTGGTGGAAAAGGCCGAGAGCAATAAGAAAGACATTGGGACCAAACCTAACATATTGTATATATTAAATATCTTGCTATTTACCTTCTGAGAAAAATTCTTAAAGAAACTCATGGGTTTGTTAACAAAAACTTTATGGCATTTTAGGAAGCCCAAAACCTGAGATGAAAATTCGAATGTCAGCCAAACCTTTAGGTGGAGCAGATTTTCCAAAGTTACAAAAATATTGGGTTTCTTTGTGAAGCCAAGGAATGGATACCATGTAAGTAGATCTCAGCCCATTTGGATAGCCTTTGAAAAAGCACAAATGTTATTTTTTCATTTGTTTTCATTAACAATGCTGAACTAAAAAGAGCTGGAATCTGAGTTCAGTTTTGAAAGCCATAACTAAATAGATTTTTATATTGTTAACAAAAGAGAGTGGAAAATGCAAGGGAAGATACAAAATGAAAACAAGGGACATCACTATGCAACAAAATAAGTGTAAGATTGTTGCTTGTTTTCATGATTTTTTTTTTCTAATCTTAAATGTCAGGGCCCTGAGGGCACCACCAGGCCTCGCTGGCATAAATCACCCCCCTCAGCCTGACAGTCCTCTACCAGCAAGCCCCCAGCAGCACCAGTCTCCAGCCGCCCAAAGCCCTGTCCTGCCACTGAACCCAGACAAGACCAAGGCACATGTCCAGGCCTGGCCTTGGCCTGTCCCCAGCTTTAAGTGAGCTGCCAGTGCTCAGGGCTGGGGCTGTGCCCAGGCTGCCTGGCTCTTGGAGGGGGCCTGGGCATCCTAGGCATGCTGGACCCTGCCGGACCACCTGGGCAGCCCTGTGCCTGCACAGAGCCTTCATATTTAACAGTTAAATGGGAGATCTGCATGTTTTAGTGTTACAGAAGACATCAGACACACTGAAGTGTCCGTTTCTTCCCTTTCTATTTGCAAAGTCACGTAGGTTCAAATCAGGACTTTAAATCTATAATTGCTGCCTTCCTGTCTATGTACAATGAAAGAAGTGCAGCAGAAAGCTGCTCTGCTTCTTCACTCGGGCTCTGATGCAGAGGCACTATAAGTAAAACATAGTCTTCTGTTAATTTCTATTGGATTTGAGTCAGGACCCTTAACTATATGCGTTATCGTCTCCCCTCCTTTCTGCTCACTTCAGTCTCCTCACATTTACCTTTCATACCTTAATGAATAAGCACTGCATCCCCAGATGCTAGAGGGAAGCAATGGAGAAAGATTACTTTGAGTTCAGAAAAGGAATTCTAGTGTGCTATTTTATTCCTTCTTCTTTATTTTTTTATTAATGGAACAATAAACATCAATGAGAGTTGGTGCAGGTAGTTTAAGAGGTGTGGACGGATGCTTGTCTTGTGACTCTTCAAAGGGCATTTAATACCTTAAATATTCTATGATTCTGCAAGTTTGGTTGGAAGTTGGTGACTCTATTCCATTTCAAAGTTGTATTCAATTACAAATTAAATATTTGCACTTGACAGCAGTTTTAGACTACATACATAAATGAAAAATGAACAAAATGCAGTACATACTCTAGTAACAATCAGTCGTAAGAGAATTTTTGAAGAACAGCTTCTGACCCACCAGGATTATTAAACATCTTGTAGCATTTTTTGTAAGATCAGTCACAGTGTCTTTTCTGAAACTCCATTTATATTATTACATTCTGCCCCCATAAATCGCCCTACAGTATCAACTGGATATAGTATTCTTCCTGTCACATATTGTTGTAGAAACTTAAAAAGCTGTCACATTCTACCTCAGAAATGGGTCCACTTTGCCCGGATGTAATGTAGTTCCATTACAAGATTTGGAATTTTTTGTTACTTTACAATTTGGTACATATGCAAGAGAAGCCATTATTTTTTTCAGTGCTTCTTTGTGTCATAATCTGCATCAATGAATATAGGAATCTGCTATCACTGAATACAGAATCTGCAACTCTGCTACCGCTTATTTAACACTAGTCTTTTGACTCAGAGGGGAGCCAGTAGCCCTGCTACCCTTGATAATTATTTATTTCATGATATGTTCACCAGAATAGAGATATAAACCTAGTGCTCTATCCAGATACAAGTGTGAATTCTGCCTACCGTAATTCCCACTACACTTTCTTTTGGGTACAGTATACTTCTTCATTTCCTGCTATAGGGCCTGTTCTGGCATCTGTTGAAGTTAATGAAAAGTTCCATAAGACTTTGGTGAAGGAAAAGGTCCATAAACTTTGTGTAATTTTGTTGTGGTATTAAACAGCTTGAGTTGACATAAGTAGAATCCATAGTTTTTTATAAATTCCTTGCACTGTATAATATCTTCCCTAGTTTGGAAAAATCTTCATATCTCATCAACATCAAGTAGATTTCACGTATATTCAAGATACAACTAGTAGCAATTACCATATTATATATGCTTTTCACAGGAGACATAATATCTATTAACTATGCAGATATGTGTGGTTGATCCCAGTGTCATTGAACTTTCTTTTGGTATAATGAGCATGTCTAAGATATTTCTTGGAGGGGATGGAGAGAACACATCTCCATGAGCAACTCCAAACAAAGCTAGACCAAACTGTAAAGTTTGTTTTCAGATCTGAGCTTTCCTAATGTTCTGGGGGGTATTCAGGCCCATCTTTAACCTGAACTGTTTTTATTTGTCATTTTAATCAAGTAAGAGTCACTGTCTAATAATAAAAGGTGATAAACTTCTAGTTTGGAAGACATTTGGTACAGACAGGCAATTCATCTTTTTGCTGCTCATGTAGAGTCTCCAATAACACTATTATTTCCTATATCTGACACAAACAAATTAGCTAGTAAAAATTTGGATAGAAGTTACTAGAGAACAGAGCTAACATGGAATAAAGTGGAAAGGAGATCAGGCAAAAAGATAGAAGCGCAAGATGTTATGACAGGGATCTAAAATACAGATGAGAGATAAGCAGTATTTGCAAATATTTAGCTCGTATTTTTTCAGCGAGTCAGGTTGGTTTGGCTTTCCCCAGTTAATCTCTGGATTCCCTGAATTAATTAGACTTATTGTAACTTTTTAAATCATAGCGGAAAGAGAATTACATCCACCTATCTGTGCATATCCATCTCCTCATGATGTATCAGAAAAAAATAGGAAGATAAACATTAACCTACTCTTCATGAGCAGTTGATTAACACAGATCTATTTTGGACTAGAAAATTTAAGTGAGTTTTAAGAATGAATATTCTTATCTATGGATATATTCATATTCTCATGAACCAGGCCCAGGTTGGAGCAAGACACAGGCCATCTGTTTATTCCTCCACAGTCTACATCATGTACATTTAACTTTGGCTTGAACTATTCACATGGAAATTGCCAGTATCCGAAGTATACAGCATTCCTTTTATTTGGCCTTAGATGTAACCAGGATAGTTGGTGTAGAAGTCAGTGATGGCAGCTTCATGTCTTCTCTCGGAAACCAGCAAAAGAATTCCATAGTGAAGCTACAGCAGTGGAAAGCTCAACTATCTAATTCTGTGATTCTTACTGTGACAGTGGGAGGTCATTTTAATTCAAGAGCAAAAGCAACAGAGAGTCTTGCAATATCACATACAGCATCTCCAATCATTTAAAAATTCTCTATGTCAGAAGTGTGGTACAGGTGATCAAGCTGGTGAAAACTCTCCTTACAAGAGAGCTGTTTTCATTTTATTTAATTTTTAAATCTTTCTACAGCTTGCTAGATTCATAACCTAGGGCAAGTTTAATTAAAGTCAATGAAGCAGTTTAAAGTGAAGAAAAAATCGGCATTAGAATAAGTGTTGATTGTTTCCTAATTATGCTGTGGACTTTCTCTGTAATTGATTCCTGCCTTTTTAAGTCTAGATAAAGCTACTGATGTATACCAGTGTAGACAGGAAACCTGGGAAATTCCTTCATAAAATTCCCTTACTATTCACTTACTTAGATATGTTAGCACTCCTGTTACATGATCCTTTTCATTGCTTTTTGTCAACAGTTAGACAAGATGGATTTTATTTTCTGAAAACTGTAATAATACAATAGTGAATCATGCAGGAAATTTTTGCATGCATAATTTGAAAACCTTTTGGTTTACAACTCATTTGGAGTGCAAACCTATTTGTTGTCATCTTCTGTGTCCAGATTCCACCATCTTCTGTGTCCAGATTCCACCTGAATGGAAGAATACGAGCGAATATGGAGAATAATCATTGCTATGAATATTACTCCCAACCTGTAGATGATCTCAGCATGATTTTGTTTGGACATGGTTGGGCAGCTTGCCTGCAGTCCATGTGCACCTCTCTTACCCTCAGTGGAGATACCAAGCCCTTCCTGGCAAGCGGGCTATGTGACTGATGGTTACTCACTGCCAATGGGAGCAGACACAGCCATGCTGGTATCATGGGAGGAGAAGCTCATATTGAGCTTTATTCCAAGCAGTTAGTTCAAGGGTTCTGGAGCAGAGTCCTCAAAACATAGCATCCCAGTATTTGAGTTCTAAAACCATACATAAAAATGTAGCTGGATTTTCTTTTAAAGCCCTATATAAAATCTGTATATTTTAAGCTTCTAGTTTTAATATCAAAAATAGTAACTATGATCAATACTTTTACTGAATGTTAGCATTTACAGATGGAGCCTCTTGGAGAGCTTTTATTTCCATTCTTATTTTTTGTTGTTCTCCCAAATATGAGATCATAATTGTAGTCGTATTAAAGCCTGCGATCCAAATTTTCACATCTGTGAAAATCTTCAGTGTGTGACTAATACCTGTCTACAAATTGAATTTTCCAAAGTATTTAAGAAAGCAAGCACATAAATGGGATGATGATTTGTTTTTCACTTTGTTTCAAAGTCTTGGTGCTTTTGCTCTGAGCAGAACCTTGTTATTCATATTTTTTTTTTATTCTGTAACATTCCCACTGTCCATGTTGACCTGGGATATTGTATTGCTATGTTAGAAGAGTCAGGCATCCTTTCATCCCTTCCGAGGTTCATTGATAACTCAGAATGGACTCCAGAAAGTAATTCCATTCACACTTCTAAACAGATGTGATTGGTTCTAGTAGGGCAAATCACAAGATCGGATCACAAACCTGGTTGGTGATCAACTGGCAGGAAGGCAGACTGCCCATTACCTGTATCAAGCCAGTAAATGTTTGGAAGGAAGGAGGTAGTAAGTAACTGGGAAATCAGAAAATGATATTTTTCATGACAGTGATCTAGGTAGTGACTTTACTAAAATAACTCACAGTGCAAACAAATTGTCTTTGTCTCTAAGTTTTTAAATAATGAGGAGGAAGTAGAGGTAGAGGGTATCAAGATAAACACAAACCTCTAGGCTCCCTTCTGGTACATTTAGCATCTCATGTTTTGGCTTTTCTGACACATCCCAGTTCACTTCATATCAGGTGGGCAATTTATGCTGTAGCCATCTTATCCAGAAATTTGCCTTGAGGTTTTATATTTTCAAACCCATCTGCATATCAGTCAGTATTCCCACTGAGCTGTTATGAAAAAGCATGTGCTGTATTATAACAGCTACGGTCTAAAAGAAAAATCAGCTTTTTTAGCTAGCTCTAAGTACCCTTTGTTCAGTACTACACTTTAACTGAATAAGTATTACAACTTTTGGTACACTTACTCCTTTGTTTTATTTTAGATAATTTAAATTTATTCAGTTTTCAAAATCCTTCCAATCAAGATTGTTGCCTGATGACTGTCCAGAGTCCCCCTTAATTTAGAGCAGGTACGCTAAGTTCTGTATTTGTGGTATTCTGAATTGTCCTATCATTCTTCATCGATGTTTTAATGGGCATATTTCTGCTCTTGATGAAGAAAGAGCCTGCTTGGCAAGATGCAGTAAACTCAGCAGGAGCTTTGAGTGGGCTTGTTGATAAAGTCCACTAGAGGACTGTATCTTTTACAGAGAAACTGAAGTGCTCCTAGCAGTGTGCATTTTTTCTATGAGAAACTCACTAAATGGTCACAGATTTTAAGGTTACTGATGAAGTCTCTTGCATCCCTCTAGAGAAGCAATGAAAGCCTTTCACATTTATTTTGCAAACAATCAATTTCATAATCAGGTTACTTTTGTGAAAATTATAACTTGCTTTAACTCCATTAAAAAACACACTGCAAGTCATCTAGGTTGAAAGATCAGACACTTCCAATGTACAGGATGGACCTAGAATCAGGGAGGTCATCTTCCCTGAAGTATGTGTTGCAATAGCATTCATATTTACAAATCAAGTTATTTTTGCATCATTTTGCACGCAAGAGTGAAGATTCTCAGGGAGTAAGGAAGGTGCCAAACAGCTCTTTGTAGCTTCATTGCTTAGTCTATAGTCTTAGGCTCTATTTATTTATCCATTACACTGGATGGCACAGTGTAATTTGATGTGCCATCCAGTGTAATCCAAATCTGCACTGGAATTATTAATTTCTTTTTACTGTTTTCAATGGCATTCTTTGTTATGTATCTGAATACTTTGGGGCAACAAATTGTATTACCCTCATTTTATAGATAGGGAAGTGTGAATTAGCTGAGCAGTAGTAAGAATCCAATCTGACTAAAAGTCATTCTTCTACCATTCTTAAATTTTTATCCATTCAGTGACATTGAATGTCCTTCTATTCCTGTGTTATGTGTAAGGGTAAATAGGAAGCCTGATTTCCTGGCCTTCTATCCGTCATGATCTGGCCTGCTTTTGTTATTTTAGTATTTGGGTTGGTTTAATGGGTTTAAATATTGGTGATAGGTGGATGGTTGGACTGGATGATCCTAGCGGTCTTTTCCAACCTTGGTGATTTTATGATTCTATGATTCCATTATAGCATCCTTTATTTGGGCGGTCTTTGTCTTCTTAATATTAGCATGTTTTACCATTGGGCCCCTGTCATTTTCACCACTCATATCTAGACATTTATATTTTAAAGAAAACAGCATAAAAATTCTGTTTAATTGTCCATTAAAAAATAAAAAGGAGTATTTTTATCTGAAAGGTGTCTTTTTAAAGCCTATTACGGTCTACAAAATAACTACAACACAGACAGTGTTAACACTGACTTGCTGGCCATGAGCCTTGTTCCTAAGAGCGAGGAGTCTTTTTCAGGGACAGGCAGTATCCACATATAGGCTGTTAACCAAGTCTGACAAAAAATGCTGGTTAAGATTTATGTTGTTGCTGGTAGTTTTATGAAACAAAAGTATGACCAGTGAAAATTAGACTAAGCAAATCAGGCTTAGTTTGGGCAGACCACTGCGAGGTATGAAATGGTCTTTTGTGATGAATGGGGATTTATTTCAACAGCCAGGCACCAGCATACAGAGTGCGTATTCCATGTCTGAGCCACTCAGTGACTTGTATTTGTTATTCAGACTTGTATTCATGTATGTGAAAACTATGTATTTAGATTGAAAACAATTTTAAATAATTAACATAAATATATCAACTCCAGCAGCGGGCACCCCATACTAAGTAGCAGAGGCTGTAGACTGGAGACTGCTCCTGGCACTGCGGATCAGAGTGTGCCTATGGTCTGGGCCATGTGTGCTGCTGATGGCTATTTGCAAATGATGGTAATAGCTGAGAATTAAGCTTGAGGGCTTACCATTCGGGTCTGTCTAGAACAAGCTAACTCCTTGAGCAACTGCAGAAATTTCAATAAAGTGCCTTGCTACAATTTTTCTCTGGCATGATTTTGATTACTTGCAATGACTGTTTTTCTTTCCTAAACCAATACAAATTTGGGCACTGAATCATGTGTTGGTGTTCTGTCACCGTGCATTGCTGTGATAGAATGGCGGCTAATGGTGCACGGACTAAATGCAACATCAATGCTCCAAAACACATCAGCTGCTAAACTGGTAGGCAGTACAATAGGAAACTCCTGCTGACAGCAGGTATTTCTGTTTTATCTGAAAATAATTCACTGAGTAGATAATTGGCGAATTCCCGATGGGAAAAAACTTGATTCTGTCTGAGCATAGGTTACCAATGTACCACCAAAAAATAATTGATTTTGTGATATATCAAGTAGGGACATAGCTGAGACTACTGAACTTTTCCCTTAGGGCCTCAGGGTGAACTTGAACCGAGCTCCCAAAGGTGAAGAACCAGTGCTTGACATGTGTGGGGTTTTGCACTCTTAACAGACTCTTTAACTTTCATTTTCTCCTATTAATCTACTTTCACCAAAATCTAGATGTGCACAGAGTCTCATTAAGATGGTTGAGTTGTCATTGGAGATAATCACCAAAGGAATGTGTTATAAAAAGAGAAAAAAGTATGTCTCGAAAGTCTGAATAATTTTTTTATGCTGTTGTTTTAGTGAAGAGGTTTTGGATGCTGATAGGAAAGTTACTATAGCTATAGGGCACATTTAATTGCATTTTAGAAACTTCTTTTAATCCTGTAATAACAAAAAATTAAATCAGTGCTGACATTTTTTTGTTGCCAGAAGAAGGTAGTAAAAGGGTAAAGAAATAATTGTTAGTTCTGAGAATATAATTAGCAACTTTAATGCTTTAATCTAAAAAATGCATATTTTGAGCCTGGGTGAATGATTAAAGAAAAGATATTGAAAGCCTTTGAAATTTCTAACTGTTTGTTTTTAATTGTAAATTATGATCACTATAATTAGCTCATTTAGTACATTTATAATGTAAACAAATATGAATATAGAGAAGTTCAGTGATATATTTCAGGGCAAATAAGAGCAACACTGTAACCCTGGGCTCTATTTATTAAGCTTTTCTTGTAGTGTTTGGCACTGCTTCGTTCTTTCATTCTTTTTTTTTTTTTCTCTCTCTCTTTTTTTTTTCTGGAAGATAAAAGCAAGCCGAATATAATACTTGCAGGTCTCTGCTGAGATCTTAATGCATCTGAAACTACACTGAAGAAAATACAGATAGAAATCTGGCCCATTTTGGACTCCATTTAACCCCCGTTCTGAAGCTTTCATAGAAGTAGAGTGCTTAGCATGTTAAAAAACAAATACAACGTGTCTTCATAAACACCAGGCTGCTAATGCTAAGCAATTAGGTCAACTGAAAGTGATATTATATTTCAGGTAGACTTAATTATTTCTATAGTTAGCTGTCTGCAAAAATAAGTGTGTCTGCTATGGGCTGCTCTGTTTCTTTATGATGCACCCTGCACAGCCTTCTGGGACTGAAATCTGTTCTTTTCCTGATACACCCGCTGCCCTACACATCTCTCAGCAACACGAACAGGAACTGCCCAACATGCTAATGGAAACACTTAATAAGTAACAGGATGTTTTTCCCCCATCAAGTTTGAAGATTAAAATTTGGGGTTTAGTCTCACCATTATTTTTATTAGAAAGGCATCTTTTGTTACAATTCCAGAGCTCAGTTATCATGCTGCGACACACTGCATCCCGTTCTGATAAGTCATGGAAAGTTATGATTAGTTAAGCTCCTTATGAATAGAGAAGGCTTCTCTGAAGTTTGAAAGTGGCCTCCATCTTGAGATTTTAAATTGTTGTTGAAGTGTTTTGAGTAGTCTGCCTTTGTGTACACTAAACAGTTTAAGGTTACTTTTTAATCCAGTGATGTCTGTTTTATGATGTACACTTGCTGCAGATAGAATGCTGTTCTGTTCATCACTGCCAGCTGTCTCTCCTCTAGGAACTAAATTATTTTATCTCAGAGGAATGAATTGTCCATAACAAGCATCTAATAACTTTTCTGCTGAATACTCAAGATTTTTTAAGAAAAGCTCTTCTTCTGTCACACTACCCTTATAATGTGCTGTGCGGGCTGGTTGTCCTGTTCTAGCACTGTGAGCCTTCAGGAGTTAAAATTTTCATAGCATGAAACAAAAGTAGAAATGGTACATATTGCAGCACTGTATGCACCATATTCTGTGGATATTTTCTTGCAGAAGGAAGAAAGCCCTGGTTATTACAGCTGTCACCGTGACATCTGATATCTGAGTACCAGTGATTGCCTCACCCACCACATGACCCTGATCACTCCCGTGATTCTCTGTCCACTATTAAGCTGTGAAAGGTCTTGGCCCTCCAGGTGCTGTTTCAAGCCTGAAATAGGAACTTGTCCATCATACTCCCTCTGACTAACCTAAAGCTTAAGGACCCCACAAAAACGTTTAAGGCAGAACAGGGTCTTATACAGCAACAAAGAACATCTCTTATGCTGCAGAGCAAGGGCACTAAGTTTGCATCAGTGAGTAGAAAGAGGCAAACTTTGGAATATCTTTGTGGCTTTGTTCTCAACAATTACATTTTTTGCATTTCATTTTGACTTTTGGGAAATATGTTTGGGTCTTGAAAATCCTGAGAAGTATCTCGAGCTTTCACATGGAATTGGAAGCACACAATATCAAATGTTCACATGGAAGCACATAATATCAAAATAATTTTCAGGAGTCAGAACTGAAAAATTCCCAAGTATTATCATACAGAATTTCATATCTAAAGCAGATCTTTAAAAAAGTGTAGCTTTTCTTTCCACAGCAGAAAAAAAAGAAAGAAAGATGGAAACCTAGTTTAAAAACCTAAACCTATAAACCAAACTCCAAAACTGTGTAGCTGAAATGATTAGAACTTTCCACAATGCACTCACTTCTTTTCTTCCTAAGTAAAGACCAGTCAACACACAAGGCTTGAACAGCAGATTTTTCTATGTAAATAGATAAGGCATATCAGGCCTACCTAACGTTGGGGAATAAGGTGTTGGAAAGACTCTGTTCTTAAGACAACAAATCTGGCCTAAGATAACAGATTTGGCCTAAGATAATAGATCTGGCCTGACTACTCCTCTGTACGTTATATAAGCTTTGGCACAGTGCTGTGGGGCTGATAGGTGTTTCCAACCTTGAACGCTTATCTTCTTTAGCCTTGTTCTGTTACTAAATTCACACAAACTGATACGTGGGGGGTGACAGCCAAGAGTTTAGATATGTATATTGAAATTTACTGCAAATGGATTGTACCAGAAATTAGATAGATATAATGCCAGAGCAATAAAGAGGCTGGATAACTAGCTTCTGTGATTTTTGGACTGTGTTTAAGTTCATAAATATAGTTTTACAAAAATAATTTCTTCTCTTAAATGAACGTGCTTGCAAGGATCTGACCTGCAATTCCTCATCTAACTTGGAGGGAACAATATTTCTGCGCAGAGTGCTTCTGGTCACCTTTGCAAAGATAGTGCTGAGCTTCCTTCAGTGACCTCCATCAACAAACACAGCTATAGATGTTGTATTGGGAAATGTTTTTATTTGAAATACAACTATCCAAGCTTTCATAGCTTTAGTGGTATATTCTGGATTGCTGTTGCAAATACCGTTTCTTAGAGCACGAAAGATCTTTTCTTTTTCTCAGAAGCATATCTCCATTTGTAATGATACGAGTATTTAATATGTGTATATGCATACTTATGTGAGTGAATATATATATGTATATTGGAGATGTGTGTCTGGATCTCATGTTAAGGTGAGGAAAGGCCATTCTTCAAAAACAAAATCTTTCAGAACTCTAGTTGAAAACATCAGTTGTAGACTAATGTTATGAAGTTATATATACAAAATTCAAAGGTTATAAATGCAGTTCTGCTTATCTTAGTGGAAAAAAAAATAAATCAGAAATTATCAACAGAATACTTTTAGAAGAGTCCTATCATGAGTGAAGATTGAAAGCAAGATAGATGAGGATTTTACAGCTAATATGAAGAGGCAAAGAGAGAAGGGAGGGTATATTTTCCTGAGATAAAACCTGGGGAAAAAAATGTAAAAAGTGGGAAAATTGTGTCCACTCTGAGTGCACATTTAATATTAACATGTAACAGATAGGGCTTTACAAATTATTCTAGAAGTCTGTTAAATGAAAAACTACAACTCTATTGAACAAGGGAGACAGACATACCCAGCTGGACTGTAAAAAATCCTTTTTGTCCTCATATGGAATATCAGTAATGGCTGAACTATTCTCCATGCACCTATGATCCATTTGGTGTCCAGATCTGCACTGGACATTTTAAATGCAATATTTAATTTACTGTAAACAGAAATGTCATACTAGTGGAACTTTTTGGGTCTAAGTATGGGATTGTATGGTTCTACTAGTTCTCCCAAATCTTAAAAAACAAAGAGGAAAAAAAATTACTGTTTTGTTCTCTTTTAAAACAAAAATTGTTTCTAAAATCTGTTATTTGTTACTCTGTGCATGAATACTGGATTTGATCCTGCCATTGGCAGTCTGAGGATGAACGACTGAGTATTGTGCTCTCCAGAATACAACTCTGTGCTTATTCAGTTCTTCTTACAAGATTTCAATGCAATGTTGCATAGCCTTGATCTTCGCTATGTTCATTCAGTTTTCCACAGTGATTCTGGCTAGGGTCTTTACATGATACTGTAATTACCATTATTTGTAATAATGACTTATTAGTAATAATTATTAATAATCTTGATAATCCCCTGAAGGAAAATGCTGTGAGTGGAAAGCCACAGATGGTGTCATTATAACAAAGATGAACTAGTTCCTTGTGCCCATCTTGTAAAAAAAATAATTAATTCCCAGCTTTTCTCAAGACTGGTGAAGAGATTTCTCTGGAGACTTCTCTCATACTGACTCTCTCTGCCTACCTGAAAGGCCCACAAAATTTAGTGTGGATTAACGAACATGTCTCTCCTCTGATTCCTGTGAATATCTCAAGAAGCAAATACAACTTATTTTGATCCAGTTCTGTGTTCATCTTAATTTTCCTGGCCTTTTGTACTTTCAGAAGTTTGGAGAGAGAGCCGTACACAAAAATTACTGTATTCATTTGTTGATAGACACCTTGTTACCAGAAATTTTTCAGAAAACCTCTTTCTCACAGAATATGTTGCCAAAAATATATTGGTTTTAATTCACTTTAAAAGAATTTGCACAAAGATCTATGTTTATGTATGGCTTTAAAAAGAATAATGAAAACAAATGACATTGCTTGATCTTCATATCTAATTACAAAATCCTTATTCACTTACGCAAGTGCATCTCTGCCCAGTGCTTTGTCCCATACACAGAATGTGCCTGGAGCTGTTGGCACTATGGAGGGTGGAGAAAGAAATATTTCTCATTGGCTCCATGCAGATGAAGTAATATAATCCCAAATGGTACGCTCAGATTTTTTCAATAAATGTTTTTCGTCACTACAGAGCTTTATATAACAGCAGTAAAGGCAAGAAAGGAAATTAGAAACACAGCTGAGACTGCGTCTCATACTTCATAATGGCCTAAAATTCTTACTGTTTATTAAAACTAACACCCCTTCTCTGGGTGTTGATAAAAAGATCTCCACAGTCTCTTTTCTTTCATCTTTTCATTTTACAAACCACAGATATTTGTTGTCATTTTTTTGTTTAGTTTTATATCCACAACATTGAAACTCAAAACTACCATCCAATAGTGTTGCATGATAAGAAGTAATCCTGAATTCGATGAGCCAGCAAAGTAATCACTAGACAGATTTATCCACTCCAAGGAAAGGAGAACTCTGGTGTAATACAGAGAGGGCACCAGAAGGGAACCTTTCAAAAATCTGTCATGCCTCTGGACCTAATACTTCTGCTGCTGTCCACTCAGAGTACTGGCATAACCTATTTCAGTATACACGTTTACCTTTTGTTTCAGCAGCTCCCTGGCTCCTCCACATGCAAACATTTGAATTTCCTGTTGGCTCAGAGGTGAGATTTATAACATTTATTAAATTTGCTTTTCACTGTGAGTTTACTGGGCAGAAAGCCTAAGAGAGCCTTTTTTTTAAAGGGGTTTAATTGCTTGAATTTACCAGAGGGGTGAACATTATGCTTTATTTGCAGCACGGCTATCCACTAAGATTGCCAGGTGTTGAATTTCCCCAGAGGATCCCTATTTATTGAAAGAATTCATGAAATATCCACCTATCCAGTGCTGGGGCTCCTAGCAGCCCTTTCCCATTCATCCTCTTGATTTTGTTTCCTTCACAGCTGCTTTTGAATCTCTTGATTGATCCTGTTCATTTCTGCCCATCCCTCTCCACAAGTATCCTCCCTTCTCTTTGCTTGTCCACCTCAGCTGTTAAAAATGGGCCAGACATCTCAGAGTTGAGTGCACCTGTGAGCTTTGATGTGGGTGCTGGTGCAGAAAAAAACTGTTCAATATTGGGAGTATACAAGTATTGTTTAACAGGGTGGAATCAAAGATGGACAGAGGGCAGGAAAGACAGAATAGGTGGTGGTAAGGGTGAAAAGAAAAGAGACGTGTTGCGATGTTTAAAATAAAAACCTTTAAGTAGCCCTTTAAAACCTATGAATGGACTTCTCAACAGATGGCAGACCTACTGTCAAGCGAGCCCAAAGCAGGCAGACTATAATTGTTAGCAAGTGTATTGTTAAGGGAATTTACTAATTTATTGATGCAGCAGCCGCTTCAATTGAAGAATAAATTGGAATATTTTGGTGCATTTTCTTTAAAAAGTCTACCACTTTCAAGTCTATGTATTAAAATGACAAAGTCTTAAATGGGGGAGTCTCCTTTGCTAAATAAAAGATATGCAAATTACATTTCAAGATTTATATTATGATAAAAACTGGAACACAAAAGAGGCATTATCTTGCAAAAATATAAAAGTACATTGCTTCATGAGTCTATAATGATATAATGTGATGTTGATGTAGTTAAAGATGTCAGAAGAGAGACAATGACCTTAAAAGTTTAAGGCAGACACATTAATATTGATTGATTTTTTAGAGATTGAACAGCAAGAATATACCTATATATAGTCTGGATATTGGATTGTTTGAAAATTTGAGATGAGATACAGAACATTTTGGTCTTGTAATGCTTTAGACCTGAGAGCAAGAACATGCTTTAAATGCAGCCATTTGTACTATAATAATCTGGATGACAATTTGCCTTCAATTTAGCAGATTGTAAACCTATTTCTTGTAAAATTCAGTGATGTTTGACAAAGCTGGATGATCATTTCTGGCTTAACCACTTGTACAGATCCGTCATATGAGATGTCACAAAGGTATTAGTGTAGTTTGTTAGTTTTATTTTTTTTAACTGTTCTGTACATATTTAGATCTGCATATAGTCTTACAACTGTTTTGTACACACACACACACATTCCTATAATGTATTGTCCACGTTCTGGCCTTGAACCAAGTAAAGTACTACACAGCTATTGTGTGTCATTTTTAATTCATACATTTCTCCAAGGTGGGATAAAGTGGTCAATAACACCTTTTGTTTAAGTAAAGTTAGGATTTATTTTATGTCAATGTTTATGCCAGCAAAGTCATAAAGAAATGTGCCTCACATTAAGGTGAAAGGTGCTAATTATTGTGGTATTTTTTATTCCTCTGGAGCAGTTAATTTTGCCATATCAATTTGATGAAAAGTTTCTCTTCCTTCACTAATGAGATTTATTTGTAAAGTAGAGACTTCCACTGGTCAGAGAAATGGAGATACTGGTCACAGTTGGTCTTTTAGGGACCAGGCCACAGAATCCTTGGGAATAGGGACTAAAAATATAACTTGTAAGCATCTGCTGGCAGCATAGAATGGGTTTGACCTATATGAAATGGACCATCTTGCATTATAAAAGCAGGATATTTTCATTCAGAAACAGACCTCATGAAATATGCTGCAGATAAGCAAAAGATGGAGATATTTATAGAAAGTTTAGATATATGTACATATGTATATCTCTCCAACAAGTCATTAGTCTTTTACCTTATCCTCACATGTGAAGTGATAGAAAATCAAGATATGAAGGAAAGAGGACAGCTGAGAATCTGCAGTTCTGTGCAGATCTTTTCCATAATAGAGTACTATTTCCTTTAAGAATCAAAGTCAAGAAGAATTGCCATGTGGCCACTTTCCCCGCAGATTTAATTTTTTTAATACACAACCAGAAACAAGGAAGGATAGATGCTTGTTAGGAAAATTATCAAACAGCAAGATATCTCAGTGTCATACCTGCATCACTTAAACCTTTACTCAGTTTCACCAATGATCAAATCTGCTATGACCCTCCAATAAAGGAAAATAGTCCTAACTGTTTAGCAAATGAAAGAAGGCACTGTCTCCAAAGGGCCTGGCCTGAGTGAACATCCAGAATCCCAGAAAGTCAAGAAATTTAAAGGAAGTCAGACTTGATTTAATTCCTTTTTACTATAAATCTCATTTCTGAGAATGATTAACTGCACAAGAGACATAAATGGCAAAGTTTGATCAAGGGAGCTGCTGTCAGAGTACCATCTAGATAAATTAGGAAAAGAATGCTTAGGTTTCTATGAAAGAAGACTAATGATGTTAAGTCAAGATGAAATAGAAAGGAACAGCATTGCAGGCTGAAAATCATAAAAGACCAGCCTGCCCTGACAAGAAACCCTGAGAAACTTCCTGAACTGAAAAGTAACGTGAAATGCTAAGGAATAACTTTCTGTAAGTGCTCAGTCTTGAAGTTACTCAGGAACGAAAATGCTCCAGGCACAAAATTTGCTTTTCAGGACCTGTCAAGGCAAATGAAGGAATATTCTAGAAGCATCAGAATACAGCAGATGTTAGTAGCAGCTCTATACACTACAGGTATTCTGCATCTGATGTGCTCTCTACTTAATGGGGATCAGTCCTTTCCTTTAAATCTGAAACAAGCCCACCTGGAAGCAAATATACCAAGTGCATAAGAGGAAAGTGTAAAACCTACAGCTGGTAAATGTTTATGTAACTCATCAAACCCATTTGTAAGAAAGGAAGCATGGCAGTAATGTAGAGGGATTAATAGTATTAGCTGAAATTGGGGTAGGCTTTACAAGTAAACCAAGTGTATTCATGCAGAGATATTTTTCAGAAGGTAAGGTCTACCTTTAACAAAAAGGGTCTTTTTAAAAGAATTAAAAAGCAAAAGCTTTAGTCGTTAAACTTACATTCCCGGAAGTCTAGAGGGTTTAAATGCAAATAAAAGTCTCCCTTTATCAGGAAATCATGAATTATATCTTCATTGTTGGCTTACTGATCTTCCTTAGAAGGCTGAAGGAGCAGCTCTTCCATTAAAAGCTTCAGATCTAGATTATAATACAGAATAGCATTTCTGCAGCTAAGCACTCACTGTGGTCAGTACTAAATGTATGAGATTAGCTAACGTTCTTTTCTGTGATGGGCAAAGTGAATTCAAGGATTCAGCATTGTACCTGACTGCAGTAGCATGAAGTTATGCTTCAACAGCGTCCCATTGTAATATAGGATTTTGAAGGGAGAGAAACGGTCTCTGGAGTGTTTCACGTCAGCAAGAAATAATTTTTGAAAGTAGAAAATAAAGAAAGAGTTTGAGCCAGTGTTTAGAACAAATACATGGGAGTAGCAAATCATTCAGTATTAGCATTACGCCTAGCCATGTAACAATAACTAAATGAAGCATGTATTTAAAACTTGGTGAGAGGTTTTTCTATATTTTAGTTCTGTTTGGCTCAGCAGGTGTGCTGCACTTTAGATTTCAGTCCCCAGGGCTGTCAATCCAACAACTTCCACAGGCACTACATTCACTTAAAATCTGAAAGAGAAAAACAGAAGAGGATGATGTTAATAGTACTTAGCACTTATGCAGCTTTTTGCTTCCTCAAAGTACAGTGCAAACATGAAGTAAATAACAAGTACTTTGTCTTGGAGATGCACATGCATCTAAACAGTCTTTCAGCAAAGAGAATAGAGATGTAAGATCAACTTTTACCCAAATGCACATTTTCA
Source organism: Pavo muticus (assembly GCA_016647715.1). Classification (NCBI taxonomy): domain Eukaryota; kingdom Metazoa; phylum Chordata; class Aves; order Galliformes; family Phasianidae; genus Pavo; species Pavo muticus. The sequence goes on from JACDJE010000308.1 coordinate 104,622, forward strand.
AGAGTAAATATTGCAATGGAGTATTTGTTGTATCATTTATCCTTGTTGTCTCTCAGTGAGTCCAGCTTGTGGAAACCAAGAGTGTATATCTGTACGCAGGTCTCCTTCTTCATTATGTGAAGGACTTACTGTAATAATATCAGATTTTATTTGATGAAACACCTGCTATAGGAAACCACTGGCAAGTTATGCAAGAGGATGTCATTGAGTAGAGGAAAGATATACTGTTAGACTGCACAAATGCACTAGGTATTTATACTGCCTCTGGTCCCTGCAGCAATTCTGCTATGCCTACTTCTCTTCATTAGCTCCAGTGTCTACCTACCTTATATAAGATGCTCTGAATATGACCAGAATGGCTTGGACTCCTAGACAGATAACAGTCTGAACTTCTTGCTTAGAAAGTTTCAAGTCTTAAGAGGAGAGAACGAGAAAAGATGGATTCAGCTGGCTTTAGGGGAATTGAAATCTTCACATGGAGAAAAAGGGGCAGACTAAGGATAAAAGTACAAGTCTCAGACTCCTGTTTTCTAGAAATTAAGAAAGATGTTGATAGCTATGGTGTTGATAGCTATGTGCTTTTCTCTGGTGAAAATAAAATATAAAAAAGTTCAGTGGTGTTTTCAAAGCTGGAAGTAGACTTCTAAGTCAGTTTGAAAATTAAAGAGTTGAATTATTCTGGGCCGAGACCACCAGGGGCTAGAAGTGCAGATCAGCTAGGACTGAGAGCAAAGTCTGCTGGGAGAATTGGCCATCTCACTCAACTCTTCATTCTCAGACCATTATGCCTTTAGAATGGCAAATCTGTCAATTTTGCCATCTCCTCCAGTAATAGGGTTTTGGCAGGAGCTGATGGGGGCTTGTGCTGCATTGTACTCATGCACAGTTAGGTAACCAATGCACGCTCCATTTGAGTGAGGCACAGAAAGCATCTGAAAGTTACTACATTATAGTCTGGCTGCGTGCTGAACTCAGCTGCTGAGAACAAAAGAGGTGTGAAGACTTGTTAATAAAAGTCTGTTCAGATTTCATTACTGTGAGTAGCCAAATCAAGACAATACAGAGCTTGCTGAACATCGGAGAATTTCAGTCCCCTCTGGAAATTCTTTTCTGCACTGACTATTTTTCCCACTTGAACCTCTACACAATGCAAACAGGTCTCCTCTGGTACTTTTGAAGAATAGGGAATGGAGGCACCTTTCTAGCTGGAGAGATTATAAGAGACGAAGAAGAAGGGAAAAGAACAGAGGGGTTCTTGTTTCTCCTCATCACATGCTGGAGAAAAATCATCCAGCTCAATTTTGGTTTTCCTCCTCCTTTGCTTTTAAAGCTAGAAAGGGAAACTCCTTTGAATGCAAGAGAAGCACGGATGACTGGCATTGAGGATGGAAATCTGGCAGGCTGTTGTGGCAGAAGTGAGAGCATTCGGAAAGGGTGTAACGAACTGATGGTCCACGAGATAAGTAGTTATAGGTTAAAAAAATTGGTTATATTCCAGTCAGAGTTTGTGGATGCTATGTCCTATCTAGCATGGCCTACTGTGCCAGAAGCACCTTATTGACTTAGATATAGAGATGTCACGTATCAAGGCTAACTGGAAGAGACCCTAGAGGAACTTGCTCATTTCTTCACAATGGCTCTGGCCTCTGAGGAGTGAAGTAGAGCTGAGTATTTCTAAAAGAAAGTAGCTAAGGTGGTGTCTTTGGCTACGTGACCAGCCCTAGCGTTTAACCTGTTTGAAGAATTCATTGATGTTTTTCAGATGGTTAAGAAAGATGCATGCTAACCTATGACAGACTTGGCATGTGATGTGGGCAGGCCCTTTTTTGCCCACAAGACAAAACCTTTCCGCTTTCATCATTGTGATCTCCTTTGTTGCGGTCTTTTTAATGTTCTGCAAGTTTTACTTAGGTATTTATTAAAGCTTTTAAATGCTTAAGTCTTAATGACAGCAGATATAGGTCTCCTAACCATCAATGCTGCTCTTCCTCTCTGTGTCAGTCATCTGTAAACAACTAGTAATAAATGACACAAAATGCTTCCTGGGAAGCTGAGTCAATCCTGTTCACTATTACGCTGTTATACTATCTCTGTAATTCCAAGTAATTTACAAAGGTTAGTAAAATCTTTTTATTTTTCACATGACTTTACTTTTTCAGTTGTCCACTTATAAAATTTGATATGTATAAAGGAAATATATGATTAATGACCAGAGTTGACAGAAAGAAAAGTGATTCAGAGAACACATTTAAAATAACACACTGCCATACAAATTTTACATTATTACTGAGTGATAAAGTAATATAGTTAACGAATACCTTTCTCTCTACTTGAACTCCTTTGTCATCAAGTAGAACAGTCATTTTCACCTTGTATTATGTCATGGCTTTAGTGTTATGTTTGCATGCAATACTTAGTACCATAAGAAGATCCAGAAAGGTGTTATTTCATTTATTTCATCACTATAATTTTTGCTGAAGAGTTGCTTAACAAATCGTTTTGTTTATATGAATTGTTCAGTGTTGTAGTCATTGGATAAAATATCTATTTAATAATAGATTTCAACCAAAAGAGAATTTTGTTTATTGTGTCTGGCACACCAGTATAATACTAACACTGTGCCCTTTTAAATAATGTATTGCACCTAGATTTTAAAAAGAGATCATTTGTTTAAAAAAAAAAAAAAAAGTGTCCTGGAAATGGAAAGGGAGGGAGATGTTCCTGTTACTGCAAAATTTACAGCCTGAATTCCATTTAAAATTGTAAAAGAAAAATGCAGAATGTAAGGCATGTTCTGTGTATGAATATTTATTCAAAGTGTTTTCTTATGCATTGCCTTTCTGTAGCTACATGGTGTTCTCCTGCACTATTTCCCAGCACAAGGGGTAATGTCCTGCTCTGAAAAACTATCCATTAAAATTTTATCAATTTTGTGTTTTGGTGAGACAGTATGAGGAAATGCCATTGTAAAATTAGATTCCTCTTTGACATCAGGCGCCCAGTCAGCAATCCAATCCCATATGTTTCTACTGAGACATTAGGATTTGATATAATTTTGGGCAGAAAACATTTTAAAATGAAACAATTGAATTTTCTAGATGGTCTTGGGGACCACTTAACTTAAGAGAATACACTTCCAAATCAAAAGCCTTTCAATCATTCTAAATATTATTTGGACGATATTTGCTTTATGTGTAGTAGCAGTTTGAATTTGTATTGAATGTTTGACTGGCTCGTGCTTGCATAGATGATGTATGAAATTATTATTTCATATTTTTCTAGTGTTTGCATTGCAAGTGACATCTGGCTGACAGGAACTTGGAGAAATGGGATACGAAGTGAATGCTGTAGTTACCACAACATCATATTTATCAAAAGGCTTAAGGTTGGTCTGTCTTTGTTTAACATATGAAACTCACTATAATGAATAAAAAGCAACACTATTTTTTTAATCTGAGCTGCTTAAAAATTAAGATGGATGAAGGAAAAATGTTAATCAAAGTCTCTATTCTAGTAACTGAATTAATTAGTGAATAAAATAATGCATATTTGCTGAAAGACAGTTCTCAACTTGTATTTATATTTGCTATTATCCCTTTAAATTCTGGTTAATGATATATTATTCATATACACTCTATCACAGAGATAGGTAATTCTGAAATAAGCTTGTACAGCAGACTGGCACAATTTTCTTTTTAAACTTTAGGTCTTTAGCTACCAAATTGAGTTTAATTCTGATTGCATTATAACTTTGAAATATGCCTGTTAAAATGCTGTATTCTGCCATAGTCCTACCCTAATGCTCCTTTGTGAAGCTTCTGGTATTTTACTTGTCTAATAGTAAAATTATGTCTTGATAGAATATAATGCAGTTTTTTTAAATGAACCTATTTGATGTTTAGTATATTATTTTCTTTAGAAATATGACTTCTGCCTTTAGGAAAGGCATTTTCAAAATATATGCTGTTTGCAAGGAAGCTCTGCCATGTTTAAGAACAATGGCAAAAGTGATAGTGGAGTGTACAGCATCTTGCCACTCCCTGGCAGAGGGAAGGAATTGCCTGTGCTACTCTGACTAAAAGTGTCTCTTGGACACTCTTTGTCTCTCTCTTTGTATCATTCAACTGATTATTGAGACCGAAATCTGTGTGAAGGAAACCCACCACTGCAGAAGTCTCCCATTGTTTCCCAGCTGTCCTGGAATGATCATGGAGGCTTTTATACATAGGGATGTGGAATTCAGAGGAGAGAAGCAAGGAGAGAAGTTGTGTAGACATAGTGAGAAGGATAAAACAGTCTGAGGAGGGGTGGGACAGGACTGGTGGGAGTTGATTTAAAAGAGAGAAAGAAGGAGATGTCAGACTAAGTAATCCAAAAGAAATTGTTTCTGTACTGCTACCAAGTGGTTATCTGAATCTATGAAGTTATCAAGCTGAGAGCACTCAGCATCTTCTGGGACTCAGACCTGTCCTTTTAAATGAATTAAAAATCCAGCTTTGAGATCCAATTCAGGAGCAGAAAGAACTACCAATGACTTTTATTTAGGTCTGCAGCAGCTTGGGGGCTTGTTGGAAGGGAGTGGTAGAAAATGAATATAATGCTTCAAAAATGTTCAAAGACAATAATTCTGTTCCCCTATGAGCTCCTCAAGCCTATCTATTTACTGATGACATAAGGAGTTCGCCTATCCTCCCTTGTTAGATATCTGCAGTATGATTCCCCTCCACTCTGCTTCTCTCTCCCCTTTTCCGAACATCTCCCGTCAATAAAGAGACATCCATTGACATACTTTCCTTTGAAAGCAGTCATGAACTTTTATTATTATTATAGGGGGAAAAAGTCTCTTTCTTGGTCAGACAATTGAGCAAAACACTGAGATGTTGATCAGATGAGCAGAGTAAATTAGAGCATTCAGAGCAATGTGTATTCTGAGTGTACCAGTAACAAGAACAGGACTGATGAGAAAAGCGAGCAGTGATACTGAGGCACAGTCTGCCGCTGTCTCTACACTGTGATATATGAGACAACTACAATTTAGCCAATTTTACTGATGCTCTGTAATAATGTATATTATATTTTTCTTTGTCTACTTCCCTGTCTATCTTAGCCACACACTCAGATTTTATCAGCTTCTGGTTAAGCTTGCTAGACTTCCTATATGCCAACATAAACAAAAGAAAGCAAGGAAGTGGTTAAGTCATTCAACACCCCATTTTATGCTACCCTCTTCAATTCTCTTCCACAGTCTCAACTACCTCACTTCTAATGTCTGTAGTCCACACATTTCCAACTCTGTTGGAATTACATGTGATTATGTTAGTTTTCTTCTGCTTGCCAGTCAAGGCAATATTTCCTTGGCCTGCTGGATGATTTTAGACTTTCTATTTTGAGCAGTTGCACTCCAAACAAAGAAAAATTATGAATTCAATTAGAATAAATAAAATATGATCATGACATTTTGTTACATTTCAGGTACTAAGACAGAAAGAAAACTACATAGCTGTAGAATAGACAGTTCTGAAACTGAAGAGGCACATTCTGCATTCTTTGTGTTGTGATATTTCAGTAAAAAGACCTTTGGGTAAAATTTTGGCAGAGTATTTTTATTTATTTATTTGTTTATTAATAATACTTCGATTGCTGCATTGTTAGAAATCTGCGCCTAAAGTTTGATGTGATATTATTCTCTACTGTAGTTAGTGTTTCCTAGCTGGGTTTACTCTTTCAGACATATACCTTACTTTTTACAGCATTATGATAGTGACTATACTGCTAGTCCAATCAGCCAGCTTCTTCTGTCACCTTCAGTTATGATTCCAGTTTCTTTTTACAAATTGAATATGATCGTTTTTGCTTGTTGTAATAATGGAATTTCTATCAATGCAATGAATCATTTTTTTGAGAGCCAAGTGTCTAGGAAATGCTTCATCATTCTTTAAAATTATCTTTGTGTGATGAGTAGTAAATCCATGCTTATCTTTAATAATTTGTATTTAGTCTTTCACCAGAGCAAGGATAGGTCAGACTTCCTCTATTGCTCTTTTGAACCATCCCTGGCCTGTGTTGAAAATCAGGTTGGCCCAAAGTCTGATCCTTTGATAATTGTATCTTGGCACTTTGTTCTGTTTGTGTGAAGATAAAAGTGAATGAGTGGTACTCAATATAAACAGCCCTCCTCCTTCCCCCCCCCCCCCAGCTCTTCCCAAGACTAGTATGAACCTACATCTACGCATACCTTCTGGAGTACTCTAGACAATGTTACAGCAAGTACAGATACTTGTAAGTGAATTTGGAGGCATTTTTAGAAGCTGTGCGTATGTAATAAAAGCCAGAGCAAAATTATTATCCTTTATTTTAAGATTAAAATTAGTTTTAGCTGTGATAGATTGATGAGCTGTTTGAGACATTTCAATACAATAGCAGACATTGAAAATGCTTTAAACATTTGGTTAGCAGAAAGCAGCAGAAGGGGAAAATACATATGGCCATAAGCACACAGGGATGGCCACAAACCTGAGATTTTTTTTCCTCCTTCCCTTTCCCCATTTTGTTCCCAGTTCTTCTCTTTAGAAGAGACTGCAGATAAACAGCAATCCTAAGGTATGGTACCATAACAAAAGCATTCCAAAGGGAATGGAATGGGAAAAGGGGAGATCCCATAGGACAGCTCACACAACACTGATAGTCATATTTTGTAGTTCACACTGTGTTCTCACATTCAGAAAAAAAGTATAATTGAGACCAATTCCCTAACTGACAAGAGTCCATTTAAAGCTGAATTACAATTGACAATAAAACATTTTAAAGAAATCTCGTCCTTCCTTTGTTATTAACTTTGTTTTCTCTGTTATGCCAACGGCAGCACAAAAATGTAGAAAGAGAGGAGAAGGAAAAATTATTCTCAGCTGCATTGGAAAAATAAAAATGTTGCACAACATTCCGCTAAACAAGGATCTCAAAGTACAGACACTTGGAGGAATTTGAGACATAATATTTAGGTATTTTTCTCTGCATTCCATTTGTTTTCGGTCACCTCCTCATTGTTTTTTTTTTTTCTTTCTTTCTTTCTTTTTTTTTTTTCTGCAAGCTCTCATATCTAGTCTAGCTCTCAGCCACTATGAACCTCTGTCATGGCACTCATTTTCCTTCTTCAGCTTAACTTCACAGTATTTCAGGGTAGCTTAGAGGAGAATTTTGCCTGCTTGAAACATTGCTTTCATGAATGGGAGTGCACTAATGTATAGAAAGGTGCTTCTAATTATAGATTAGATGAGTTTCAAGTCTTGTCCCTGGCAGTTGTAGGCTGGATATAAACGGAAGGCAAGACTTCAGAAAACCACTTACAGCTCTCTGGTATGGCTAAATCTCATGGACCAGATATTTTTGGTGGCTAGTTTTGGCCTAATTTGGTTAACGTTTTGATACAGTCTCTTCTTTTTCTCTCCTCCTGATTTCTTTTTTCAATATCAGCTTTATAAGGTTGGAGTTCTGAGTTCTTAACAACAAATAAGTCTGGTTTTTGTACATGTTCATCAAATCGTACTTCACAGACTGGCTACAGTAAACCCAACCTGCTGACTCTTCAAACAATCATGTTACATTCAAATCAGAAAAACATTCCATGTGGATAACTTCTATAGTGATGCTAATTGTGAATACCACTCACACCTCTAGGGATGAAGAATGTCCTAACTGTATGACCTTCCTCATACACATGTAGGTATCTAGTCCTTGTGTGTGAACTAATCCTTTTTCAATCTCGTGTACAGATATAACACATTTCAAAGTTCATCAGTCTGAACAACATAGCAATAGATGTTTTGAAGTCTGGAACACTTTGGAAACACTGTTTTACCAGCAAAATAAATACCCTGACATCTTAGAAACAGTAATCCCATTTCATGGCTAAAATAAAATAGGATTTAGATTATTATATCATAACCATATCCACGTGATTGAAGATGGCGAGGTTCACATAAAAATGTCTGTCTGCTTTCCTTCTGATAAGCAACTCCCTCTTTCTACCAGCAATCATTTCAGTGTAATATATTTTCAAAGTAATCTTTCCTTGATCAACAGACTACAGTATTCTATCATTTTGCAGGTTTTGTTTCCTTCATGGGTGAATACTTCCACCAAATTGCATTTAATATCTATTAACTTGGATTTTTAAAAGATCAGATGGCTTCTGTATCTCATTACATTGTTCTTTGTAATTTGTAATTTCTTCCAATTTGGTACTATTGCATACTTAAACTTTATTTCTGTTCCATTATCCTATCTTAAACACAAGATTCTGAAGTATTGGTCTTATGAAATCATGAACATCCTGGGAATGTCTGTTATGATCTTCTTTTCTTGAAGGAGACCTATCTATTGAATTTTTACTCTTCGTATAGTTCTTTGCAGATACTCAGATCTTTGCTGCTTATTTTGGTCATCACTGTCTTATCAGAACTGCTCTGATGAAGAATTGCTTTTTTAACTAGGTGAGCTTTTGCATTCAGATTTCAGTCCATTCCTATGTTTAACCTGCTGTTTTGCCCTCACAATTATTTGTTAGAAGCCAACATTGATCTTGAAATTTCAAAACACTGAAATAAATAGCACAACTGACATTTTTTGCTACATTTTTTCAAAAGGTCATCTTTCCGAAGAAGGAAATGCACGGTTATGCTAAGTTACAGAAGCACAGTGGTGTAAGAAAGAGGTGTTTCTCATGCTTCTGTTCTGTTTCTTAAGCTTTGAAGTTTAGCCTATTGTATGATATTTCAACCTAGAGATGGTAGCTGTAAGTGTGTTTGGAGCCCATGATATTCAAGTTTCAACTGCTCTGAAAATAAATTATGCATTTGTATCTGAAAATTCATGTTCAGATTGGTTTTTTTCTGTGTTGATAGAGGTATTTTCTCATCTATATTATGCATAGCTATTGGGGGAAGACAAAAAAAAAAAAACCAAACAGGAAGGAGAAAATTATTTTCTTTTATTGAATACAGTAGAAGTTATCTATACATGTAGTCTGAGAAGCCCTTGCTTGTTGTGAATATTATGAAGAGATAAACTCCCACTCAGTGATGGCTGGTGCATATACCAGTTTTCCATTAAGACAACTTTCAGATTATATCTGTTTGCCTAGAAAATGCTTGTAGGCTATGTGCAAATGCATGCTGTAGGTGTTTTGGCAGACTTGCACAAACTTGTCTACCTTAAGCACCAGGTCCAAATGTGTGTATGTCCAGTTACAGGCAGTAAGAGTTGCATCAGTTTGTTGTGAACATTCCAGCAGGATCTATTAGTAGTTAAGTTGGACACAAATGTTCCTGTAAGGGCAGAACTGCTGTTAGCTGTTTGCAAAAGATTTTTAAGGTGCATTAGCGTCATTTGAAGCTCTGTGTACAAACAGGTGCTACCTAGATATTTTACTTACACTTTTTTTCAGAATTCAGAACTTCGTAAGTTGTAGCTTTATTGTGAATGTTACTGGTTATGGGTTGGCACCACTAAATGACAATTCACATTGATTGTTCAAGCTACAAGAAGTTCAGATAATTTTTTTTCTAAAGCTCTATTTTTTCTTTTTAAATTTGTTTTTATTTCCACTTGCAGTTTATTTTTGTGGTATTATATATTTAAAGACATATAAAAGTTGCATGTTTGTACATACACACATATGCATGTATTTATATATGCGTATTGTAGTTTGGTTTCTGGAATGATATGCTTGTGAGAGAATCTGTATTACTGAAAATCGGAAGCCATCTACTTGTCTGTACAATAGAACTACTAAGGAACTTCCAGTAAACAATTTTCCTTCTAACTCTGAATGCATTCACTTGAGACCTGAGTATGAGTGTGTATCTATCCCAAGAGTGGTCATGCTGTAACGATTGCTCCCAAAACAGGACATTTTATTTATTCATAAATGAAGCTGAGTTTCTGAGTTATAACAAATGTCTGTTGTATCTGAGGAGTAGTGAAGCTTCTGTGTAGACTGGAGGCATTGACCTAGAAAGATAGACATGCAGCACATGTTTGGTGCTTGTGAATTACTGTTTGTGGTTTGCTTTGATAATCTTAGGCCTTCATATAGAAGTAGTCACTTGTAGACAACTGGCAGTTTCTTTTGAGGCTGTGGGTGTAATCCATTAATATCCCCTAATCTAATGTAACCATCCAAATCAAACATTCTTCTGTTTTTTAAAAAAGCCTGCAGGTAATGGAAGCTTCAGAACATTCATGTGTGTAGTGTTAACAGTATAAAAGTCTAAATTCTACAGAGAACTGGTAAAGTCCTGAGCTCATATTAATGCCACTCCAAGACTTTAAGGAAATATTTTTGACTGCTTGCCATTGGCACCATTGCTTATGGAAACACAAGGAACTAAATCACAGCACACTGGTTTTTAATACATCTTTCTAGGGGAGGTCAAAACTTGGGCCAAAGAAAATGGGGGACCCACCCCAGTGCCTAATGACATTAGCAGATGTGTCTAAAGAACAGAAAACTGTATCTATGAAGTCCTACAAATACACATCCTGTCTAGTTTACTGTAGAAAATGTTTGTACTGGTGGAAAGATTTTCTTTAACTATTTCTGATTCTTCTGAAACGGTGAATGTTAGGTTTCCCAAATGAAGAAACAGCTGTCTTTATTCCAAATTTGAAAGATTTTATGCCAGGACACATGGAGAATATAGAATATAGATTTCTTGCATTATATCCAAACAATTTTAAACCAAAACAATATTTTAGTGAAAATGTAAAACACTGCTCTTACATTACTGTTTGATAGTGGTAGAAAGTAAGAAATCTCGTCCATAATTTATCTTAAAATTGGCATATAAGTACTGTGTGGACTTCCAAAATCGGTCCTCATCTAGCTGTCTTCTAGAAAGTCCATAAGGTGCTTTCTGCTGTTGTTGATCTCCTGTAGACAGATCATGTCATAGATGACTTTGGAATTTTCAGGCTGAGGAAATCAGCTTAACATGCCCTGACTAGGCTTTGAACTGTTGCACTCTTTTCTCTATTTTTTTTTTTATTTTATTTTTTATTTTTTATTTTTTTTTGAGGGAAGGAGGACATGTTAGTAGTCTGGGTTTTTTTAATTAATTCTGAATCTTAGTTTACTGAGGCTATCTGTAAGATTTATCTCCTTCTGATAATGCTGTGTCATATTTCTGTAGAGTAAGATAATATAAATATGACAGAGGCAGTAAGGAGGATTCTACTTCTCCAGTGTTAATGTTCACCTGCCAATGACAAGAAGAAATCACTAATAAATATTAAATTTGATAACCTTCAGGAAACCTCTTGCTGAACAGTTTTGATTTCTGGTTTGTACTAGTTTAAGTCTTTCCATCTGCATACAAAAATTACCTCTCTTTTTTTCTCATCTGTTATATTATTGATTCACATATTTCAGGTATCTGCAGTGGTGCACATGAGAATGCATAGTTTAATATTGTCATTTTTAGCTGATTTCTTATGGCCTATTGATCATAAACCATGAAAAACTTAGGAAACATTTTATCTTCTTTTAGAACTTTGTAATAAGCTTTGGAAACCAGTTGTAAGGGGTTATTGTAATAAGAGATCCCTTTACATTCTTCTTTTTGATGCTCCATTCTTCTATGACACTTGATAAATTTCACGCTATAGACCAATAAATAGTAATTTTGAACTAGCTTAGACCTTGTTTGCTTTATTTGGATAACTGAGTGTGTGTAATCATGCACACAGACACTGTGAGTCATAGCCTGCCAACTCAGATGATGAGAATTGGAAATGTTTCTTCCTGATGGTTGGCTAAATCTTGCCACAAGTTAAATCAGTATGTAGTTTTAGCCCACTCTTGGTTAGGAAATATTGTCACAGATGGTGCTAAGGACTTTCACATATCGATCCGCAGTGATCGTCTTTGTAAGGGTCAAGACAATGATGCATTGGAAATAGACTGAATATCAGTTGTGTTTTAAAATGCCTGTTAAGTCATCTCACTGTACTGGTTAGTTTGAATTAGTATGTATTAGGTCCTCCAAGAAAACAAGTTTTTTGCTTAAGTGGAGTTGTAGCTCAAACTAGTACAGCGAAGATGAAAACAATGTGAGTATGAGTAGATTTTTTTCTCAAGCAAATGCTCTGAAAAACATACTGCTTGGGAATTATGAGACCACCAAACCAATACAGCCAAAGACCAACTAGTCTATTTATTTATGAAAACAGCCCCCTTCTGTCTGTTGATGAATAAAATAGCATGTGTTCCCTTAAATACAACACAGGACAATGAATTTTATCAAATTCACTTTATGGATAAGCAGTCGCTGTCTGTTCTGGGCACCATTATATTCAAAGGTTGTCTACTGCTTGGAGGGAGTTCAGAGAACACCAACAAAAAATATTAAAAAGCTGGAACACTGAATGTTCTGTATTAGGAAACAATAGAAGAAATATAAATAGTTTGACTGACATTCTGGCTGACTATCTCGGAAACTTGTAGTAATGACATTTGTTAGATTATGAACAAGACTTGTAATAAGGGAAACTGTCTCTCTTAAAACTGTTGTCAATTAGACTGGTCTAGTTCTGGTCTTGGGTAATTCCACAGCTAAAATAGTTGAATAACATAAGGCTGGACAGATCACTGGGAGCTGAGATTGTTTCCCTACACTGATGAACAATGCTTGAGTTCATGAGGTCCTTGCCATTCTAGTGAGAGTGGGAAGAAGACTTGTCATCCATTTGTGATGCAGACAAAGACGGTGAGCTTTATTTCATTGTAGTAACATATTGAACAGAGGAGGACTTTGAGGAGGGTGGAAGTCTCTGAAAGACTAGTATTTGAAGGATGACTAGAAGCCATTAAATGGGAAGGAAAAAGGTCTTTAACTTGATAACACAATTGAACAGCCCGCTACAAAAGGACTGAAGGATTACTGATCCCAAACAAAGCTGACATGATTTGGATCATTTTATTCCTCTAGAAGGAGAATACTTTCCTGATCTGAAACTGAAACTATTTTACTTGTGAGGGAAACTGAGTATGTGCAATTATACAGGTTCACCTGTGCCACAGCAGGATAGAGGATAACTTAGGTGTGAGGAGGGGAACAGTCACACTTGATGCTGAAGTGTAAGCATGCTTTATACAGTACCTTTGGGAATGGAGGAAACTCTATTAAAATGTGTCATTTTAAATTTAAGTTGAATGAAGCAGTTCACAATTTACTGTGGGTAACAATCCAGCATTGGCAAGAAAATAAACAAAATGACCTAATACTGTAAAGATCGTCTATCTCTGTTTCCTGTAGTCTATGAAATGTCTGACTTTTGCCGGATTTGATTCTAGTGTGGCCACCAAGAAAACAGAATGAGGAAAGTTTTCATATTCTTGGTGTTCATATAGTGTCCCCATGTTTCTTTATGGCAGTCCTAATCAAAATGATCTGAAATCCTTAAATTCAAAGCCTTCAGGTTTAGCTGGGGTAGGCTGCAAACTGCTGAGCCCTGCTAAACATCCCCATAGCTGCAAAAGGCACAAGATTCTTAAGCTTTTATTTGAATAGGCTGTAGTTATTATTAAAATAACCTTCAAGTGTTGACTCAAAATCCCTTCACACTTTGCTAAAATTGTCCTGAAATTTCTGTCATTCTTATTAATATGTTTCATTTTCCATCCCACATGCTGTACTTAGCATTGTTAGAATTTCTCCCTCTTCGACCTGCTGTATATTAAAAAATATTGGTGTCATTTTCCTAAAACAAGTAAGTAAAGTTAAATTTTCTCTTTGATCATTTTCTCTATTCTTATTTTAAAAAAGTACATTGTGTTTAAATCTGCCTGTTGTCTATTGTTGTTTGAATGACTAGTCTCCATCAGGTGGTTTTAAAGTTTGCAGTTACAAATGGAAGAGTTTTTAAGTATTTATAATCATCTTTGTTTAAATTGTGTAGAAGCAAAGTAAGAGAGGCACAGAAAACTGTCTTGCTAAAGAGACAGTGTTTTTGTAAAAGGGTTTTTTCTTATCAAGGTCTGAGAGTCCCTTTTTTTTTCCTCCAGTATATGAAATATTTACTTGTTAGGCAGTATCAGGAATACCCATTTTCCATAGTGCTATACCAGCCCAACCCATCAACGTGCTGGTTAATTAAGTGTGACCTAAACCAACTTGACTTGAGCTCTGCATTAAATGCACAAAACCCATTTGAGCTGACCAGCAGCAGAAGTGGTACTCAGAGAAATTGAAAAGGATTTCTCCCAAATGCTTTCTACTTACTTACAGCACTCAAGTAATGGCTGAAGATTAGCATATGACATGACAGATTACATTAAGTCATGTCTTTCCAGTGCTTTATGACAGCACTATCACATTAGCTTCTTAGCACTGGCACATCGAGGCATGCAAATGTTTTCAGACCCTCTTATTCAAATCTACAAGCTGACATGGCAGCCTTGATATGATTATTAGTCATTTGAGAGACTTTAATTCACGTCATCAGATAACAGGTTCTGCTAAAAGGTTAGAGAAACTGTCTGCTTTTAATGAAGCCCTCAAAAAAGACCCTCAAAAACCTCACTGCTCACAGAGAGCTTTATTTGACTTTATTGACAAGATCCCCCTAAGAATGAACTTGAGTTGAATAAGTAAGCAGGCATCTAGAGTGAAAAACACTGACTCCATTTAAAAATGAGACCAAACTATGTTGAAGTCCTATCTTTCCCCTCGCATTTTTTTTCTTGGTTTTATCCAAGCTTTAAAGACAAGGTGCTGTGCCTGAAAAATGTTTTCAGCTTATGATGTTAAGAGAGGAAACGTGGGGTAAGGAATGTTCTAATTCCTCAGTGGTAGACTTTCTTTGTTATAATAAGCAAAGGGGTCACTGTGACTTACTACAAAGGGTTAACAAGTGATATATTGAGACTAGAAACAGAGTAACACAGTTGTAAAGTCTATTTGTCCTTTTTTAGTCTGTATCTATTAATGTGACATTGTATCCAGGCATTATTTTGTGTTAAATCATGGTGAATCTGCTTTACCTTCCAATGGAAAATCTTTGAACAAATTCCAAAGATAAGCAGGGACTGGCACAGGCTTTGGTCTCTTTCATATGAAAGAGGTATGAGTGAGGTAAAAAATGATGTTATTTCTGAGCAGGAGAGGGAAGAATCCCTTTGAAGGTAAAAGGCATATTTGTTGTTAGTGATTTGTCTTTGGAGTTGCAAGAGGCATACATAGGAAGATGGTGATGATCCAAGCCAGCATTACCCCCAAGCCAAAGATGTGCCACAACACTGTAGAGAAACTAATCTGAGCTTTTAAAATCCTTGTGGTATCAGTGTTGCAGTGACCGCTACATAAGTAGAGTCTGTGTCAATATGGTACTGCCCAGAGTGCACCAGACTTCCAGAAAGGTACTGCCCAGTGTTCATTGCAGGCCTCGAGGCTGAATGGTCTATTTGGTTGGAGTTCTGCTACCTGTTCTCCTAACCTAGCCTAAGGAAGATGGAGCTTGCTCATGGAAGACTTTAAAGCACATAGTTTAGAGATCGTTTTGCTCAGTGCTTTGGACTTTCTCTAGAGCCTTGCTTGGTTTGCCTCCTAGCAATATGCTAACTTGGAAAGTGGTGGAGAAAAGTATTTATGTTGACAGACAAATTGTATTTAAGCTAATTGTTGGGGTTAACTGTGATTTTTATCCCAGTTTTTTAAACAGTAATTCAGAGTCCCTAGTATAGGACTCATACTTGGGTGACTAAGGTGTGCAGTAATCTGAGATTAAGACTAGTCATTGATAATTGCCAGTTGACCTCAGAGAAAAAGGCCTGGCTTGTATCACCTTTCATGTTGCCACAGAGTGTCCCCCTTATAGCACATGTGTTTCAGTAAATCTGTTTTCCTTCCTTCTGAATAGAAATGTGTCAAGTGAAAAAATGCGTCAAGCTATGTCCTCAGTGCTGTCTCTCCAAATCCTCCCACCTTCATTTCCCTGTTCCACACCTACAGCTTTGTTCTCCATGGACATCTCAGACCTGAGATGTTTTTGCATGGTCTTCCAGCTCTTTCCTATTTTAGCAAAATGGATTGTTGTAAATGCCACCTATCTAACTTGGATGTACTTCATTCTGTTTTCCATGGATAAATGACAGCATGAGCAACAAGGCAGTGGAACGCCAGCTCTTTGTTACTGCTACTGCCCTCATTTCTATTGTGGTTTAACCCAGCAGGAGTCCCAGCGCCACACAGATGTTCACTAATGCCACACTCCACCCTCCCCATCAAGTGGGATGAGGGAGAGAACTGAAAACAAAGTAGAACTCATGGGTTCAGTTCTCAGCAACAACCAAAGCATTGGTATGCTATTAACACTGTTTTGGCTGAAACCAGGACAATTCTCAAGATCTTTTCTGTCCTTCATCACAGATCCTAACTATACAAAACTTCTTCTGATCTGCCATCAATATAGGCCAACCTTCTTGTGTATTTGCTTCACAAGTCTCCCTCTCTTCTCAAATCTATCTTAAAATGCATTTTTCAGGCTCTTATGCTTGCTGACTTTTCTCTATTGGATTCATGACCAAGTTCTTTAATTTGTTAATCAGTGTCTTTATAATGGCATTCTTTAATTTAAACAATTGATATCACTTTGTACAATGTTTTGAGGCGGTTTGCATGAAAGCTGCTATACAACATTGCCACTGTGCAGTATTCTACCCAGATTTTTGCATATTTCTCTGAAACAGCAACAAAAATCTTCAATTATGTCAATGCTAAAAAATTTTGAATTCAGTCTTACAAGCTCTCCCACACATGAGTTCTCTCACTAAGCTTGAAAGAGACTGGTAAGATTTAGGGTCCCTTGTTTATGGAGCACTCCAAGAAATGATTGTAGAAGTTTAGAACAGCTCACTGGTGCATCACTGACAGTTCTACCCATGGCAAGAATAACGATTTACAAAATTATGTTAAAGACAGGACATAATGTTAGTAACGGGTTAAGAAACTGCAAGCCAAATTAGCTAAAACAAACGATAAGTATATATATGTGTATATGTATGCCAATTGTATGTATCAGTAAAAGTAAAAATACGTAATTGTTGTGTGTCCTCATAGCATAGGGAGAATCATCCCCATATGTAGTCCCTATGGATTTTGGCATGAATCAGTCTGGCTAAAGGCTGCTTCTATTAAGTCATCCATCATTTCACTACTGCTGGGTACTTGCTGTGAAAATGAAGTTTTATAGGTCTTTCTACTGCAGCTATGCTGGTAGAAGAAATCTTAATCAATCCATTACTGCATCCCGTGGCACTGGTGTTGAGAAGTCCTTCCTTGGATCTGGCACCACCAGCCCTCTGTCAGTGGATGTGATGGTGTTGACACAAGTCAGGTTTGCAGTTTGCAAACCCATGAGGCTCAATCCTGCTTTATAGGTTGCTTTCAACAGAAAATGGGAACAGCTGGAAGTGGCTTCTAAACCAGTCACTGTCCCTTTGGCTGAGCCCCAGAAAGGTTTGGCATAGCTGCTTACTGCATAGGATGTGTTTTACCTGGCCACATCTCTAATGTAGGTGCATTCCTGATGCTCACCTGCCTTCTCTGAAAAACATTAAGTACTAGACTGAGTAGGAGACAGGGAGTAGAAAAATCTTAGATGATTTTAAAAGTCCTACTGAGTCTCTGAAATTTTTCTGATGGTTCTGTGCTTGCAGTTATTTCCATCTTATAAGAAATAGAAAATCCATACTGTTTTGTTCCCGTATGCCTATTTTGCAAGGAATACATGTTAATCAATAAAGAATGTATCCCCCACCTTTCATTACTTCAAGCTTCCTGTCATACTCATATTCTCTTTTACACTAGCCATGAACAGTTCCACTGTCTCAAAAATATTTTAAATGTAGTTTAAACTAGGACGCTGGAGAATGACAAATGCCAGTAAGTTGAGAGGGTTTGTTCACCAGAGGCTACAATCTCTTGTGACAGCTAACTACAGCTCTAATCTTCATTTGCACTCTCCCAGTCCTGTAACAGATTGCATTTCTCTCACCCTTTCTCTCTCCCTCTCTGTTATTAATTCTTCACCTTTAAAAAGATTAATACCTTTCAAGAAATGGACTTGTGTGCTGATTCAACTATTCTGAGTGCTAATATATGGAGCCCACAGCACTGAGAACAGCAGTTTGATATCCACCACCTGATGGACCTTGATGTACAGCCACCGTTATCTCAAGTTCTCATGGTTTGTGAAGCTTAACACTTAATGTGCTTGTGTACAAAGGTATTGCTATTGGGAATGATGCAATTGCTTTAGGAGTTGAGAGAACTACAGGATAGTTTTAGATTAATCCTACCTGCTAATTGTACATTTCAGCATTGAAGGGCTGACCTCAGTACCAGGATTTCTTGTTAGTAAAAAGGCTTTCAGTTGACTTACTTGGCAATCAACACAAATATAAGGTGTGATAACAGGGAATAGTTGAGCTAAGTCATAGAAATAGCAGCAATCACTGTATCACTATAATTCGTCCCATACTAGAACAGAAGATGATGTTGTCTTCACAAGTTATTGGTCTTTTTCTCATTATATCATATCATTACTGATATTGAAGAAGTATCTTAAGTGGTATGCCACTGAACTCTTCCAAGGATGAGTTCAAAATCTTTATCTTTAAATGCTGACATTCAAATATCCTCTGGCAATCTAGCAGTCATGAAAGTAATCATTATCATTATTACTGATACCTAAAGTTGTATAAAAATCTTTTGTTTAAAAAAAAAAAACAACCAACCAACCAAACAACAACAACAAAAAAACATCTGACTGTTAATTACTTGTGCTGTTATTGTTCTTTCATGCCTTGAATGGTCTCCAGGACTTTTATTTTGTAAATACTTAATTATATAAATTTTGAATGTTATGGTAGGCACTGTTAGTGTTTCAGGAAATGTCTTGTCTTACTGGCATGGGACAATTGTAGGAGCATTTTAAGACAACATAAAGAGAATCCAAACAAATGCGACTGCTCAGAGATTACCTTTTCTTTGGTATGTTCTCTCTCTTTGTTCTCTTGAATTGTCTTGCTACATGTATTTTTCTCTTGTTTATGTCTAACTGTCCTTCATAACTCAGTTCTGACGCCCTGTATGAATTAGTACAGAAAAGACTTTCAGCTCCGTCCCATATCCCACTGAATATGGTCAGATAGATATTTTTAACTAACTGGTCTTAAAGTGATGAGTCTTTCTGTACCACCAAGTTCCGTGGTCTGTATGGTTACTTGAGATTTAAACAAGCATCTCTGAACATGTGGGATTTATTGAATGCTGGATGATCATGGGTTATATAACTCTGACAACCAACACTGAATTCTGAGGTATAAATGTATTATATACTTCCAATTACATCAGATTTATTTTAAACATGAATTAGCTGGTGGATGCTGTGACTTAACTGCTCTTTTAACCATTGCTTTAAAACATGTTTTTAAATCCTAGGCTGTATGAGACTGGACTTGATTTAGCACTTGGTCCTAAACCACAGTTCAGTTTTAAAGTGAGTCATTAATTGTGTTTTCTTCACAGTGACAGAGGATCTCAGATTGAAGTTGATTTGACAAATACTGTGGGCATTATATTTTCATAGCACAAAACTTTACCCTGTTGTCAATGAAGTCAGGAGTGTCCATTGATTTTACTTGAAGAGTGGAAGCAGTCCTGTGGCCAAAAGGGCTGTAAGACAGCTTAGCAGAAATAATTCCTTGGGCAGGTGGCATTGTCCAAAATATTCTTGATGAAAGGAACCAATTGAGAAAGCATTTCAGTGTTTTTTCTTGATGATATAGTATGGCATATTTGATAAATGGGTATGTATTACATGACGTTTATGTGACCCAGAGTTGAAATTAGCTATAGACCTTAGAAATAAACCAATATTGATACACCTCTAAGAAAAAATATTGCCTTACTAACAGCTGGCATTTGTATTTTGCATGTCTGTGAATGTGCCAGTGCATGTACTTATGAAAATACAGTGTGTATAATTATGCACATGTGCAAGCTACGGTTGGGAAGATATCATCTTAAGGTCAGTAGAGGGGGTACTTACCTTTGCAAGGCACTTGTCCATGCCTGCACTTCACTGTGTCTTCTAGTACCTCTTGAAAGCACTTGTCTTCAACACGCTGCCTTGCCTCGCTGCCTTTGGTAAAGATTTCAAAAGAAATTACTGTGGAATGACAGGAAGTTCACTCTGCTCTACACAAGTCCTTGTACAGAAATAATACAAAGTTTATCTGAGGCAATCAAATCTATTTTAAAGGATATGCAAGTCAGAAATAGTATTTTATGCACTTTTGTATCCAAAGCATTTATAGATACTTCTTTTTTGTAATCCAGTTCATCATCCACTAAGGAGAGGGCCTGATTCTTGTCACCTTTGCTTTTTTTTCCTTGGCATGCTTCAGAAGCCAGCAGGTAAGAGATGGTCTTGGTAATGCCATCCTGCAGATGGGGGGAACTTGAGCCATAGGGCTGGCTGGCAGTGAGGGTGACTGTGTGTACATTGAATGTGATTGAGATTTCCACAGGGCAGTGTGGTAGTCGGGGCTCCTTAGTGCAGCCTAACACATCAGGGAAAGGTTCAGCTTTCCTGAGAACACATTGCAGGGTGATGGGATGTACAAAAGGAAGAGAGATCAGGCTCTACAGTCCCCATGTAAAAGGGGAGAAGCCTTATGCTTGTCCAGCAGCATGTCAACCCCCTGGTTGGATGCCCAGGACAGCAAAGAGGAATGGCTTTTATCTCCCAGTCTACATGATCCCCACCATGCTGTTCCTTCCTTCTAGTCAGAAAGGGTTTAAGTCTTGTCTTACAGGAAGCCGTGTCACATTCTATGGCATAGTGTATTTGGAACTCAAGTGAGGATTGTGCTTTTTCCATCAGTTTTCATCTGAAAGGACAACTTGCAGTCTTGCAAGCAAGCAGGCCAAATTCAATCAGACACTGAGGAGTTTTTTCAAGAGTGTACAATAACAGGAAAAAACACCATTGTTCAGAGATGAGACAACAGTAAAGACACAAAGGACAGGTCACTGCTTTCTAACATTACTGAAGGACCTCTATAAGAGTTGAAATAAATACGTTATCCATAAAGCTGGTTTCCCTCATCACTTTGCTGTGGATATTCTACCAAGACCCTGTGTTGCTTTGCTACTTAACACAGGTTTAAGAATTAATCCCTTCAGTCACTGTTGTGTTTAGTTCAGCTGAGGTTCCAAGAAGGCTGAGAGCTTATGGAAGACAGTGCTCCCGAAGTAGAAAGTAGTGGCACCCAGCTGATTGGCCTAGTGGGGTGCCCAGCTCCATGGTTGTGTGGTAGATCACATCTTCATGGGCTGCTGCACAAAGGCATCAGTAAGATCATGGGGAAATAATGTGGTATTCTAAATAATCACTGCAAGATAACAATTAGGAAATTCTAACTGATTAAATACACTCAGCAGCCTATCTCCTGTCAGATAAACTGATATTTAAACAAATTAACTATCTTTTCAGGTTGGTTTGCATAATAAACATAGATTAGTGTCTACATAATTTCATTTTCACTTTCTTAAGCCTCATTCACTGATTTTTATATAATTGTAAAATATAATGTTTTAAAGGGAAATATTTGGTAAAGATAAAAATGTTTTCTTATTTATTGTAAAACTTCTAATATACATGGTTCAAAAAGAACCTGTAATTCTGAGTGAAACTACCTCATGAAAGGAAGTGCCTCATAGCACAACACAGTGACAGGTGGTCACTGTGGGAATTTTTGTCTCATGATGTTACATATGCCGGTATTTTACAGAGATTTAAGAAGGATAGTGGTAGATTACAGAGGAAAAAAGTCCATCAAGGGCAATTGTTTGCTGGTGTCTCTCCTGGAAGAATAGTCTTGAGAAATGTCACTAGATGTGTATCTCTATGCCTGTGTTTTCTATGTCCACTGGCCATTGTCAGAAACAGAATACTTGGGTAGATGTATCATTTATTTGATGTTGTTCTATTAAATACTGCAAAAAGAAATAAGTCTGGAGAAATAATTTTATTTTACTAAAATATTTAATGACTTCTTTATTCTTGTCCTCATTGCTGGAATGACAGCAAGATAGACTCTCCTATCTGCCAGGCTGTGTCTGTCCACAGGATTCTTGGAAATTCTAAATGATGAGTGTATTAGCATTGTGACTTTTGATAAATGGTATTCATTCCCTAAGAAAGAAGGTGTTGCTAGTATGGATAGATTTATTGCTTTATTTCAGTAGCAGCCATAAGTGAGAGAGTTATTAGGACTCTATTGTTAGAAAGTGGATAACATTTTTTGTTAAAATTAAGCAGTAGTAGTCAGCATGGTCAACTAACAACAGGGTCACTTGTTCACATCCCAGGAACTGCTTGTTTAACTCATTGCCATTCTCTTCCAGGCATGATATCATGGTGAATTTCTAGGGAGACACTCATTGAATGTCCTGGGAGAGAAGGAAGAAATGAAGTCCTAGATGCAGTTGTACACAGTGCTGGTAAAGCCACAAGTCCTGTCAGGTAAGTGTACTTCTTTATTAGAGGAAACACTGAAAAGGAGAGGCAAATTCTTGTATGTTTACTTAGGACAGAAGATACCAACCATGACCTTCAACTATAGATCCTTCTCATGTTTATGGGTCCAGGAAGGGATGGGTATTAGAGACAAGTTTATGAGGAACAAGAGAACAGCTGCATCATGAGCTGTGAAGCATTTAGGAATGGGGCTTAGAAGAGAGGGAGAAGAACTTGCTGCTGGGAGAGGCAGTAAGAGTCAAAATGCAGCAGTAATCATGACATGAAAGGGTAGCCCTTTCTTCCCATTTTAGCAGTTCATGAGTGCTTAGTAATAAGTGATTCTTTTTAGGATAAAAATCAGATTTGTGGTGATACGTTTTATAAAGCTTGTTAGAACCTGCAAAAAGAAAGTTGACCTTAAGCACCACATGTTGCCAGCTGAAAAAAAAAATGCATCTGAGAAGAAGATAGGAATAACAGCTCCTTGGATAGGAAAATCTCAAAGGTTTTACAGAAACAAGGCCTCAGTTGAGAAGGACCACGTAGAGGCCAAAAGAGATTCTGTGTTAGCTATGAATCAGGTGCTCTGGGAGGATGGAAGTCTGAAGGATGTGTGATGCCTGCGAGGGCTGGCTAGAGGACGCAGTCTCTCACAGTAGCTGACAGTAGATGCCTGCTAAGATTAAGAAAAAAGAAACAAACCTAAAAAACAAACAAAAAAAACAACAAAAAAAATTCAAACTCCACAAAGCACAGAGGTGATCAGATAAAAAACATTTTAAATTTGTGTAACATTTGGCATGTTTTAATGCCTGTTTTTTAACCACAGATTAGAAACTGAGCTTGCTCTTATTGGTTCTTTTCATGTTTTGCATGGTGATTGGAAGTTTGCATTGGCACTTTTTAGATTGTAGCTAGATTTGAGATAAAAAAAAATGATTCTGTTTCCAAGCCAGCTAAGCCTTTTAAATTCATAAATATTAGTATTCATCTTGCTTCTTCGCCTTGTGCTCCCACTAGTCTGTTTGCATATGTGTAACCAACAAACTCTTACTAGAATATACTACCTCAAAAAGTGATTCAGCCCAATAGTTGTGCCATGAGGCATATATCTTAACATTCAAGCAGAAAAATGAACAATTCTAGTAAATGAGCTCATGTGTATCATATGCAATCAATTGTCTTCAGAAGATTTAACACACAGAAAAACGATACCTTGCATTGTTGAAACTTACTGCATGTTTGTAAAAGTATCTGTGTTATGGTTTTGAGAGATCTTTCAACATATTCATTAGAAAAATTTACGAAACTTTGGAGGAAAAGTAGTTAACATTTCCATATAAGCAAATTAAAACAATTCTGAAGATTTGTAAATTTTATTCAATGTACTGCATTCATAAATATCTACAATTTGTGTGGGTGGCGTATGATTTCCTTGGGAAGCTTAGTTTTAATAATGTTGGCAGTGTTTACTAAGATGACTTATTTAGAGTGATATTTTGAGCCTGAGAGCAAACTTCTAAAGGAGGTTGAGAAATGTATTAAGTGTCTAGTAGGTAATTCTTTCAATCTTGGCTTAAAGCTCCATGCAGTTTACAGAACAAATAAAGTTTGACCATAAATATTACTGTAGTTTTATAGTTTTAAAGGAACTTCATAGTTTCTATTGGAATATTAACTTGCCAATCTGTTCTATATATGTTTCTGTACCCACAAGAATAATTGACTTGTGAGTATATATAAAATAAATTATTTATGTGTGAGTTTCTTTAAAGGGTTTTTTTAATTCAAAAGATACCAAAGGTTTTTATTAAGGAGGTTAAGTGTAATCACTGTCTCTACTTTACAGGTAGAAATATGAAACAGCAGTGCTTTGTAGGTCTCCTGAAGACTTAAAAGTTGTTCTCAACACTGGGTGGTAGTTTTCAGAAAAAAACTTTAGATAGCATTTGACAAGCTGTATCTTAGGAATGTTTTTGTCATGGTCTCTCCCAAAATTTGTTATAAGTAAGCAATTACGCCGGCAAAGTCATGTCTATGGAAGAGAAGATCTCTGAAGTATTAGCTGGGCTGATGTTACTGGAAGGTTCATTTGGAGGTTTTGTAACCAAAGTTAGGGGTGGAAGGTGAACTCCTTTTTTAAAGCGATCTTTCAATCCATAGTGGAGGAGAGGTAACTGGCACTAATAAAATTATAAACAATTTTAGATTCTGGACTTACTGTAAATCTTATGCTGAATGAAAACCCTATTTTGAATTTTGCTTACTTTGTGAACAATACATATGTTACCCAATAACATATAGACTTGAAAGGTATATTTGTATGGGTATAGATGCAAATGTGTGTATAAACACACCCTTCTGCATCGATGTACTTTATATTTCATGATCCATCCTTTCCTTTCTCTCTTGGTAGCAAATCTTAATCTACGTTTTCCCTCTTTTCTCTTCCTTGGCTTCAATTTTAAAGGAACCCCCATGGCCATGGGTTTTGCTTTTACAGCACTACTTATACTGCCAACTGCAGTTAAGTCATGTTTATATGTAAAGCTTAATTAAGACTAGTAAAAAAAAATTGTATAAAAAATAGAAAAAAAAATCCTCTTTGCTTTTCTTGTATAATAAGAAGTAAAAGAAGGTTTTGTTTCTGTGTGATGACCGTGTAGCTGTAGAACCTGCAGCCTCTATAGTGATAAGATTAAAAATCTATACATTTTGTCTGCCCTTCAGAAAAGTTGCAGTTTGTTCTGGTGACATCCCATCTGGGAGATACGAGTTAGGTACTAGCTACTCACAAATAGAAATGAGCTTTCACGCAGGCATGTATAGATTATAGGCTGGACTGCTAAAGCGGGTCTCAATATAGCATCCACAAGCTAGTGGGGAATTACTGTTCTAAGTCACCTTTTCTCACCCGTCTTGAACTCGATCCACATCTGTTTGAATCGTTTCTTGTTAAGCTGAGATCAAGAGGTAAAATGGTCTTCGCAGAAACTGTTCTGCCAGGCAGTGATTTCTAGAATACAAACCCCTTCCCCTGATTCACAGCCCTGAAGAATGTAAGAGGTTGGTTTAGAGGTAATAAAATCTTCAAACTCTTGGCTGTTGTGAGGGAATTCCTTTTTCCACTGTGGCAGTTGTCTAGCTACTTTGTGTTGCTCCATCCAGCTGAAAAGCAGCATGGAATATTGTATAATGGAGAACATTATGCTCTTGAGAAAGTTATGTTCTAGCTTAAATCCGAAACAAAGGGACATTCTGAAATATAGTCATGAAATTTTGTACCAGGTTTATGTGCACAAATCTTCATAGCAAACAGCAAATGGGAAAATTAGTCATAAAAATCCCATTTACCAATAACGGAGTTTGTGCCTGCAAACTGCAGAGCACCACTTAGAATATGGCCAATATAATAGAAAGGTAGTAATTGGATTTAATGGAAGCATTGGTAATCAGTTTTTCTAGTAAACTTTTGTAAGGAATGTTTGTGCTCATGTTCAGAGTACAATGGGTATTTTTGTGATATCGTACAGTCTCATTTCTAGCAAAGTTACATTCAGCTGGGTCCGATTTCTCTCTATCTTCATTCAAAAAATACAACAATCGAAAGAGCATTGCAGTGACACAGAGCACGAGGACATTTCAAAAGTCTAGCAGGTGATCTTTAGTAATTGATTGTAATTACAACCCTTTGGGCTGAATTTCTTATAAGCTTCAGGTGGATTTTGCCATCATTTTCGTGAGCTTAACGGGAAGAATGTGCAGTAGAAAGGCTGTTTACAGGTAAATAGAAAGGACATGTTTCCCATGGATCAGTCTTCTCTATGCAAATGTGTGTTTTACTAAATTTTACTTATTTTTTATATCAAGCATTTGTCAATGTGGTTCTGAGGAGAACTAATTTGGGCAGAAGTTAATTTTTTAAAAAGTGTAGATTTTAAAATGGCAAGTGGTGTTTATAGAATTTTCAGATTAGATTGCATGTAATTGACAGTGTCCTTTAGATTGACAACTTAGGATGATCTTATTTTCAATGATCTTTCACATTTAAGACATTTCTTTAATGGTTTGAGTTACAGTTTAAAAATAGAAAGCCTATGCATGTGCTTCTGCTTGCTAGGGTACTGCAAACTTGATTTCTGAGGTTGCTGACAGCTTCTGAAAGATTTAGGAACTGTCAGCAGGAAACATTCCCATAGAATCTGTACTGTGAACTTTTTCTGGAAAAACAGCATCATTTAGCAGGTAATATATCTGCAATAAAAGCACAGTTATGCAATAATGGCTCATTAATATGGCAAATCATAACATGATCTTTTCTACTCAATTTTAAAAGGAACTTGTGGAGGGAATAAGCTCCTACTCAGCTGGTTGGTTAACTTGGTTGATTTTGTGTATTTTTGGTTTTTAAACTTTGAAATATCAACCTGATTTTTGTGGCAGATAACATTTAGTCATGACATTCAATTTCTGAATAAAAAAATGTCCATTCGGACCGAGGTTAGTACAATAGGATTTTTCTTTTTTTTTTGCTCTTTTTTGAATATGCTAGGATACTGCTGCTGTACTTTGGTATGTAACTGCTAATTTATCCTTTACGTCTTTACAGTCTTGTCAATGCTTCGAGTTTTCCTTAGTTTTTCTAATCTAAAATAATCCCAATGAAATCCTTTGATTGTCTGTTTGGACCCGATCCACTTCTAAAGCATGAGTGTAATGGACTTTATGGCACTTACTTGGAAGTAATTTATCCAACAGAGTGAATATAGATACTTGTTTTAATAAGAATATGCTTTATGGTAAGTGGGGACGGCTATTTAATTAGCTAAAGGGAAAGCAGTTCATGATACAATCTGTTCCAATCATCTTAGACATTAAACAAAAAGTCAGACTAAGTTATTTATGTACATACACTTTATTTGCAGTTCCTTTGTGTAACCTCTTGGTAGAACTTTACAGCATTATCTGGATTAAAAAAAAAAGTATGTGTTTCTTTAAATGAAAAAAAAAAGTAAGCAAAAGTTTCACTTATTGCAATCAGGCCTTCAAGTGCGTACATGGAGCTTGCTCCGAAAGTAATGCTTCTCATTTATTTCCCTCAAAATTACCACAGATACAAAGAATAGAATAACCACAATAACACTATTTGATACAGAAATTTCTCAGCTGCAAAATACTACTTTCCAGCATTATCACCACCACTAGCTGATTCACATGAGTGAGCTGATTGAGACACTCTTAATTTCATGGTGTGACAGCTGTGCATGCCTGTCTGGAATATGGCTTGTCTTTCACACCACTGTTGCCACTGCTGAAATGCACCTCTCACCTCCTCACTGTGCTCACACCCACTGTTTGGTCTCCTTAAACAGTCAGCAAGTGTCGATGAATGTCAATGGGTGCAATTTTTTTTGCACGGAGAAATTCAGTAACACCCCTTTACTTCATCCGCATTTCCATGTCAGACGCCATTCTGGCAGACTGCTCCTCTGCTGCCGTCTGTCACATGGCAACAAAATGTGTCAGGATATTGGTGGGAAGGTTCAGTCTCTACTGCCATCCCACCAATATTTGCCTCTGATTTTGTGGGCCAACATAATCAAAGAGGTGGTATTACTTTTGGAGCAGCCCTTGTGTATTAAAGCAGTTGGCAGTGGCAGCAGTGCGCAGTTTCTCCTGGGTTATATGCTCTTTTGATATTTGGTGGTTTTCATCTTTCTTTGAGAAAGCTGATGTTGGATGTTATAAAAGTATTACACTCTTCTTTCTAAAGTGGATTTTTTTTCTATTGCCTTGAGCTGCCTATTTCATTGATAAATAAGATGTATGTCTGAAGCACAAGGATTCCCTTGCAGTTCTGCAGAAGATAGTAGAGTTTTAGGAGGGATTAAAGCAGCATTTGGAAACTAAATGGAGACATGCTCACTTTAGTTCTTCTGACTATATTGAGTATTGGACATTTTACATCATTCCTTGTGTTGTGTTTTGCTATTAGAAGGAAATGCAGATTCAAACCCATAAACAGAAAAGCAAAGAAGAAAAAGTATGCAAGCTTTAAAGTGGTCTTTATTTATGAGTACAAAGTATTTAGCTGTGAAAATCTGCTAATTACAATACTTCATTATCCTGAAAAATTGTCTTTGTTTAAGGGACCAATCCAAAAGCAATTTGATTTAAAAACTCCAATGGACTCCAGTGGTCTCTGATTTCCAGACCTCATCTATAATGAGTTGAAAGAGTTTTTGATATAAAGCAGAAGGTAGTGTGTGCTGATGGTTTCTCTCCTCCTCACAAACATGCATCACCAGCTGGCTTATGTGACCCTGCTTGTTCTCATGAAGTCAATGGTAAAACTGAGGTATTAAGAATATATTGCCCACGTACAAACAGACATACTCTGAACATGACATATCCTAGTAGCTGCTTAAAGCCCACAGACTCCCAGCTTTCTCCTTGTCAGGGATGAGCAACTCCCAACACTGCATGAGTATCTTGAATATATCATTTTATTCAGCCACGTGATGGAAATAAAAGCTTAGAAGCATGGTAAAGGAGAGAGATGTTTTATTTAGGTGACATTGTAATGTATTTCCAAGCAAAATTAACTTTGCAACCCAGTTCTGGCAAACCAGTGGTAAGTTACTCACCAGTATCAGTCTTGTTTCTGTTACTGATCCAAGCACTGATAATAGACAGTCCAAGCTCTGTTCAAAATTACATTTTAAGGCAAAAAATTAACAGGAGTATTTATTGTTTACAAATAGTAACTGTCCCAAAACCCAGAGGAAAACCTGTCTGAACTTCCTAGACCTGATTGTCTAAGGCCTGTTTTCTGGAAGGTGCTAATTGCCTCCTAAGGGATGCCAAATGCTCTCAAATCCCATTGAATTCAATGAACTCCAATTGATGCATTTCAGTGAATTCCCAATGAAGTCAGCCCTCTCAGCACTACAGACTCAAGGGCTCTCAGCAGTATTCAGGATCGTGTCCTACATGAACAAGCAAAACAGTGTTCATATAGTACCCTGGTTGACAACAGGGAGGTTAATAAATCAAGAACATCAATTAGGAATTGCATAGCTGCACTGCTCATTTATACCCTCATTCTTCATAGACAGATACATCTTCAACTTTGCGTGCACTGTATATAGTCCCATTGATTTAGATAGGGAACTATTCAGTTCAGCTATCCAGTTCATATTCAAATGAATAAGGACCTATTTGCTTGCAGGGCTAATGCCAGAGGGGTTTAATCCCAGTAGATTTAAGAGCAGGGATGGGATGGTTGACAAGCTGTTTGCTGTTCTACCATCAGCCAGACAGCTGAGCTTCCTCTGGAGCTACTCTTCCAGCTCTACTGTTAACAGCGTGTGGCTCATTTTGTGAAGTCTGGTGGTTCAGGTGCTGCTGCAGAGGCAGCTCAGACACGTGCAGGGGATTAGAGGACACAAGTAAATGTGATAACCTCAATGTTAACCCTGGAGTTAAAAGCACCTTCCCTTTGCAGAGCTCCAAGATGGAGCAATGTTTCCAAAAAGGATTTGAACACTGACTTTTAAAAATAATGCAGCAAACAGTTCTTAGCACTTCTCTGGACCATTTGAGGCTTCAACCATTTTCCCCATACTGTCAAATTTAGCTTTCAAGCTTCCCTGTAAAGTTGATCATTACATTATATTGGTATAGCTTATCTATCGCTGACATTCAGTCACCTCCATACTGAAATGCAGTAGCCGTTTCAAAGTGACATTGCAAGAGTAAGGACAGGTGTACTTTAATGACCACAGATCATCATATCCTTAGATTTAGATCTCATTCAAAAGACCTTCTGATCTTCTAACACCTGGATCCAATACTGATTCAGAAGGAAGGACATTGTCATGGCATCACTAAGCTGTCCTTGCAGTGGTAAGCTTGCTTGGAGGTCTCTGTTCCAAATACTAACCCGCCCGACCCGCCTTAGCATTTAAGATCACAGCACAAGGTGGTATGGCTGCAGGCCATAGCTCTAATGAAAACCTGGTACAGTGAGTAGATTGTTCCTGGATCTCATTATAGGCAATTGTTCCACTACTTCTGCTGTTTTTAATTCCTAAACATAATATTTACCTCTAAGCATTCAAAGTTATTCTGAATTTTATCTTGACAAATCACTAAACGGTCTATTCTTCTTTCAATGCATGCATTTAACTCTCATTAATGTTCATATGAATTATGTGCAGAGCTCAGCTCCAGCAGGTTTTTCCAGCAGGGCCCGAGTCTCAGCCCATATATGGCGCTTCAAAGTTTCTCGTGCTTCTGAACAAACATAAAATTCTTCTGCTTGAATGGAGCAGAACAGTGCTTCCCCCAGCCTTCACTGTGACCTTCTGGTCTGCTACACAGATCAGGCCAGCACCGCAGAACAGGGAGGCCCCTTCTCTTTCCCTGTTTCTAGCCATGCTTATGTATGTGTGCTGGGAACCCTAAAGGCCTGTCTGATTTAGCAAAGAGCTCATTCAGGCTCAGCATACAGAAGCCTTGTGCAAGCTTTTACTGTAGGGAAACTGTGGGTGTATTTTGAACTGAATCGGGCTGTAGATTACGCCTGATGTTCAGTGAACTGGAAAGGGAAACAAGCTTGTGTATGTTGCATGCCACTTCGACATTCTGTGAGCTCTGCCAGTCTTTCCATTATGCTTCCTGAAGATGCTTTTGATTATTTCTTCATATTATTGACAAAATGTTATGTATCCTGCACCAAGCCCATGGTATCTAGAAGCCAACAAACCCTAAAGGAATTAATTTTTAGACATAGCAACCCAAAGGTTTAAGAGTATGAGTGTTGTTCATACAGTATTAGCTACTGTAGCAGGAATTGAGAGGCTTAGCATAAAGGTTTTGGAAAATTATGATTTCCTGGGGCTTCCGCACCAGCACCTTGATACAATGCAGGTTACTTTATCAAGCACTGACTGAAGCAATCTCAAAGAAAATGCTGGAAATAGAAAGGCCTATTTCAAAACTTAAAAATGCTTCTGCAGGGCAAGGTGCATTCTCCTCTGCCTGGTGAAAGGAAAATAAATCTCTCTCTAATAGAGAAGATCTGTAGAAAACAGACCTTGAAATACCAATGTCTGCATTGCAGAGATCTCTGGATACTGTCATGAAATAACCAAATAAGTTACTTCTAACAGTGCAGGTAGAGCTGGCTAGGAAGCTGAGTTTCCATTCTGCCATAGATTTTAGTGTTTTCTTTGAGGTTGGAGGAAGGAAGAGGGGAGAATTACCCCCCATTTTTGATGAAAGCCAAAACCACAGGAAATGTGGTATATCCGAAATGAGCTGTGCTGCAGGGAGTACTCAGCTGACTGATGGAGGCTGACATAATTTTGGTCAGTTTTACTGCTGTGAGTTGTGGGGAAGAGTCAAAGTGAAGGGAATTCTGTAGATGCCAGGATTTTCAGGGCCTACATTCCGTCATACAACCCATCCTTTGAGCAAAGTCCCATGACCTATAGACCGCTTGGTTTCTAGCTTGCAGAGCAGTATGGGAGCCAGGCAGCCTGTGTAGACATCAGAATTGGAAGCCCAAAATCTTCAGGATTCAGTACAATTACAGATGTCATCCTGTGAATGCCCACTGGCTGCAGACCGTGAAAGGTGTTTTCAGGAATGGGCTAAGAATCCATGGTCCCAAAACCTCTGGCAAGCCTTCTGGGCAGATAAAAATCCAATTCGGAGTGCTCCAGTAAAGGGACAGATAGCAAGAAGACTGAGAAGCTGGGCTTTCCAATAGCTCAGCAGACAGGTTGTCAGGAAGTCAAAATGCCAAGACCTGCCTGACAGACGGTTTCATCAGATCGTGGCTGAAATAAAGACTGGGGGGAAAATAAGTAGATTTTTTTTTTGATCCAGCATTTTCAACAAGTTTCTCTGGAGAATTCCCAATGAGCTCTAGTTTCCAGCAGCTTGAAATGGTTCAGATGTTGCTGGGTTTAGACCAGCTCTTATAAAACACAAGCAAACAGCAATTACTAAGTGAGAAATTATGAGGAAACGTTGTTTGTTTGGGGGCATGGGTTGCTAACAGAGTGCTGTTTCCTAGATAAATACTGTATATGTTCTCCACAGAAGGCCAGGAGTTCTTGGAATTCACCTCTCCAAATCTGAGATGGAGCTGCCTGCTTAGTCAGTAGAAGGAAAGTAACTGCAGCCTCTAATGGAAGAGTGCTGTTTGATGTAGTCATTTCTACTTTTTCCTGGAGGACAGAGCCTCATAATCTGTTATAGGTTATAGGTTCTCAATCAGAACTGCTTCTCTTGCATCCTTGAAAACTAAACTTTGCACACCAGGTGTCTCTTCTGTGGAGATTTCAGCTTGTCATATGATCAGAACCTACTGTATTCCTAACTCTTCTTGTTCTCCTTAGTTTGGGAACAGAACTGGCTGTGACAGAGCCACTCATTCGTACACTAATTATTTTAGTAGGGCTACTTCTGTTTTTTCATTAAGCCTGTTAATATTTCAGCCCCTTTTCTGTTTCCTCCCCACTGTCTAGATTCCTTTCTCAAGGCAGTTTTTGTTCCAAACCCTTAGTTGGGTTCCCTGAGGGCTTCCACAGTTCTTTTGTGGCTCACCAAATTGTGCAGTGGTGCGACCTGGTCCTCATGGTTCCTACTGATTCCAGGAACAGATTCTTTCTCAGTCTCAAACTATCTTTCACTATTACATGGGAAAGGCGTTCCTAGTAAATGCCTGATGTTCCAGAAATTCCCATTCTTTTCCAAGTCCTAATATCTAACATTAAACTAATGCACTAATTCAAAATCTTGCAGACACAGTCCAATATAACAGTCACACATTATAAGCTTTCATACTTAAGAAAACTAAACGGAAGAGTAAGAGCTAACAACTGTATCTGGATAGCAGCCATCACGGTGCTGTTTTTAATATACCATTTATTTTTATTTTTCCATCCTCTTCATAGTTGGTGCACTTAACTGTGCTTTCACCAGTGATGAGAATAGCTTTGATGTTCTCAAATGACAGTTCATTTTACCTTAAAAGGAACAATAGCCAAACCTCCATTTTCACTAATTGAGGGCACCAGTGATCTTTGCAGTTGTTGCTGTATCTTTGTTTTAAAATAGTGAGCTCATTAGGAACAATGGACTCTGCTTCCATTGGAATGGTTAACAAGCTGCAGCACAGAACATTTCTACGTGCCTTCCTACTCCCTCAGAGACTGACTACTTTAGTCATCTGTGCTGTTATAGCCCATAATACAGATTGTCTGCTGAAATATGAAGGAATTTTACCATTCTGTGGTACTGGAATTAGTGTATTATTATGATTGGATTCCAGGCCTTCATTACTTTGATGTATTTATTTTAACTACAGTTCTTTAAAAAGCAGATCTGTGAAATATCTTCTGGTTTAATATACCAACATAAAACGTATTTAAGGGCACTATGGTGGAAACATGCTTGATTGAGAGCTGTAGGTATTGATAGTAAGTAATTGACGCTAAATTTATTTCAGTAACCTATGTTTACTGAGGCAACTTGAACTAAGCAACGATAGCATGATCTTACAACAATTGTATACCTTAGTGTCAGATGGGTGTTAGGTTGCTGGACATGTAGTGTCATTTTGCCACTCTGAAATAGCTCTGAGCTGTTGTTCTTGCCATGATGCTGAGGACTAAGGAACAGCAGTGCAGAGAAGCTCTGATATCGGTAGCGCTTTGTCTTCCAAAACTGTGGAGTTGTCAGTCAGGTTGTTCCCCCCTTATCCCGCATTTGCACTCATATCTTAGCAGAGCATAGCCTTCTATCTGTACTAGGTGGTTTGTTTGTTTGTTTGTTTGAATTGCTTGCTATCCACTGAATTAATAGGGATCTACAAATGCTACTTCTGTGCATCTGTAGACCTAGTTTGTTTGCTAGAACCAGAATAGGGTGTGCAAAAAGACATCCTTCCTAAATATGTTCCTCCTGTGTCAATGTGTGGTGATAGAAAGGATTTGAGTTACTTGCCTGATGTTTTCTGTTCCTCTCCTTGAAAGAAAGGAAGTAGCATGGTCAGTATCCTCTGCAATCACAGCCTTTTCTAAATACATTGGTATGTTATTGTAACTTGCCTTCTTCCCTCTTAAAAATCTCTTCTGTACTACATTATAAATACTAATAAAATGCTAGTAGAAAAAAAAAACAAACATAAAATGCTTGTTGTTTTAGAAGCCTATGCGACAGAGTTAGTGTAGGAGGCTGGAATTTTTTACAAGGGGGAGTATTATTTTCACTTTTTAATTTCACATTGACCAATATTTTTACTTTGGGTAAAATAAAAACATAGTTTTTCCTGAGACTTTACCAAGATAAATTTTCTGAACATTAGGCATTCCAGGATATACAGACAGCTCCTCCTGAGAGGCCAATGGATAGATCCAGTTGTTTTGAGATATGGTTTTCTCCCTCTCGTCTGTCAGCTTTCACTTGTGGTAACAATGCAAAGGATTGTCAACTAAGCAAGTCAAAGCTTTAAAAGGTATTCATCCCCACTACTTTCATGTCCTCAAGAATTGTGGCCTGGAGGAAAGACTGACCTTTGTCGTCTTGATGTGCTTGGGAAAAGGGACAGTGAAACAGCTGGTTGGGTTGCAGCTGTTGCATGTGCCCTGGAGTGGCAGATAACAGGACACTGTGATAAAATGAGGAATGGTTTAGTAGAAAGTCAGCTCATCAGCATGATCACCTCTTTCCATTCCTGGCAGTGAATCACTGTAGCCATCTTATATGAAGTCATCTGCTACCTCTCCTCCAAACTCTATTATTAATCTCTGTTCGTTGTTCCCCAGCATTCTCAGATGCTTCTCTGTTGTTTTGCCAGAAGTGTCTGAGCCATTCACAGAGTGCTGGGGATGGCTGATTGATAGGCTGTTTGCCTTGTGAAGAAGTGGCTAGTGTGCCTTTTGAGTCCTAAGACACTAAGAAAGGTGTTTCTTCCTTCTTGTAAGTTTGAATGCAAAAGCATTGCTCAGCCTTGCTTTTCTCACACTTAAATATGTAAACAAGAAAAATACTTTCACCCAAACAGGTTTTTTATTGTTATTAATGTACAGTTATACTGTATGTATCAACTGAACCTTTCGCCCAAGGGAATCTCAGTGTCTGACAAAAACATCACAGTGAACAGATAAGTCACATAAGTTATTGTAACCCTTATGCGTAGAACTTCACACTGCAAAAATTGTTTAAAAATTCATCAGTCTCAATAAAAACTAAGGTAGGAGCTGATTTTCACTGTAGTCTTATATAACAAGGACATGCAAATAATCCTTAAACTTTTCACAGGTAATCTTCAGCTGGTGGTGTGATGTCTATTCCAATTCTTTCTTCTTTTACTTCTTTAGGCATAGTCTATTTTCTCTTGTCTATATGAGCTGCTTTAATCTTTGTCTAAACTTCTACTGAAAAGCTAAATTTTACTCTAGGGAAGTTTCTCGGGAAACAAGGATTTAAGCATCTTACTAATTTTGCCAAAATTCACTATAACCCTTTATTACTTGTTCATAAAAAAATGATGCCTTTGTAGAATTCTTTGTGACTGCCATAGCATTTGGGTCACGAAACTTGCTGGCATTACGGTAAGTTGCGTGTAGTTGACTAATTGTCAACACTTTGCTTTGTCTAATTGCAAGCTGCTGTAGAAATGTTCTTAACAGCTTTCTCTTATAACTACATTTCACAAAATATTAAGATAGTTCTTCCAAACTCAAGTAAATCTACCTGTATTTGTTTCCCTTGTTTTGTATTGTTTGCCGTTTTGGTTTTTTTTCCCTTTGAAATTCTTCAAACTATAGACTTAGTAATTTTTAATGAAATTGTAAGACTCTGGAGTGCAAATGAAGGGTCCAGATGCACTCTCTACCTTGACTGCAGAAGTTTTTTATATTTTCCATTACAAAATTAGACATTATAGCATATGTAATTTTTATAGTAATTTTATAGAAAAGACTGATGCTTTGCCAACAATTTTTCTTATTGTGAATATTGATACATATTACTTGGAATTGTATACTGAAAAGTATGTTTTGAAATACTGTGGCGCTCATTCTTATCTTACTGTATTTGAGCTCTTAAGGTGACTACAAGCTTTTATACCAGATCAAGTCTACAGTGCAGTGCAAACATTGAGATCTCTATATGAGATAGGTAGGTAAAAGAAACTGAGCTAGATAAAAGATACTGATAACTAAGTGAGAAACTGAACCTTCATGATTGGCTTAAACATCAATGTATGCAGTATTTGGAGGAGTGGAATGGTTCTTACAGCCAAAACAGTACAAAGGATGACATCAATTATATTCTCTGTAGCGAAATAACCATGTTCTTCATTGTTGGCATTGTGAATGCGTCATTATTTTGTGACAGAAGATAGATTACCAAGCTGCTACTAGTTGGTTACTGATTCTGGTGTGCTGACCTGCCTGCTTGGCAAATTAAAATGTATATACAATATATATATACAATATATATACAATCAAAACAAAGGAATGGAGATATCTGCACTTGGAAAAGGACTTTAGATTTGTTTCTGACAGTGATCCATGGCAGACATTTGAGATAAGAAGTGTCTACATTTGACTTACATTAGGAAGGTATGGGATAACTTTTCTTCCTTACAGTAGTCAATATCTTGATAATATGTAATATTCTGAGATGGATATAAATTTGGAAGGAAGGACTTCAGTATTCCTTCAACAATATTTTCAAAAATTATCTCTGATAAGCCTGGCTATTTATTTATCTTTTCTTTTTGTAGAAGTTATGTCATTTTTTGTTTGTTTGTTTGTTTGTTTTTAATCTTAAAAATGTCTGTTTCATCTATTTCTGGTGGCTATAAATAGTATGAAATGTTTTGAAATCCTCTGCTTTTAACTTGAGTGGGATTTTTTTGCTGTTCTTCTCAATTGTGAAAGAAAAAAAACATGATTTACCTTCTCTGTGCTGCTTGGTAGTGTGCTTTCATCAAGTCCCCCCTTGCTTATCTCTCTTCTAGGCTCTTTTCAGAGTACTCTAACAGCCTAGTCATTGTTCACTGCATCTTATTCATAACTTGACAATAACATAACATTGGTGTTGTTTTTCTGGGAGTTGCAGATTTTACTGGGGATTTGGTTGGGCTCTTTAGGTTGTGCTTTTGGTCTCAGATGCATATTTTATATTTTTATATAGATTAAAAATGTCTCCAATTAATTTCTTGTCCTTTCACAAAGGACATTATGTCTCAACTCGTGATACATTAGCAGATTACTGTGGTCCTTCTTTGTCCCACATTACACACCCTTACATATATCCTGCATTTACTTTCATCTCAGTGTTTCTGGACCTTCGAAGGTATCAAATATGAAGTTAAATAATCAGAGATGTAGTTTACAACATAAAGCCATTCATGTTAACTTTTGCTATACAGAAAATCTAATTGAATTCTACACTCAACTTTCTGCTACACAGCTTTTTGCCCCAACAATGTTTATCCCACTGTTCTATGACAACTTGACTTCCATAATAGCTTCACATAAGGAAATTTTTCACTGGAGTTAACTTGCATCAAGTAGCTCTCCTTATCTGCTGTGATACTGACACACACCACGAATATTAACAGATTGTGAGACAGTTTCCTTTAGCAGGAATCGTTTTCACTATTTTACATGAACCAGTTTGCCAAATTCAGGTGTATGGACATATAATGAACGATTAAATTCTTTGATTATTCTGAGTTCTCTCTTACGTGAAGAGACAACACTGACTTGGACCTACTCCTTTGGAACAGTATCTTTCACTGTAAGAGACTGCCTTTTGCCAGCAGCCTAGCCAATTTATATTTAAGACCTTCTGAACCCTTGGTGTAATGCAATCTGCACCTGATGACTCATTGTTTTTATAATTATCAGTTTGCTGAAGAACCTTTTCCTCTGACACTTCAATTTCCCAAAGTACATCATCTTTACTACCAAAGAAAAGGGAGCTTTGGTCCTGGTTCCCACCTACAAATCTTTATTAAATGCATGGGAACATTGGACTTTACAGCATACCCTGAAGTTCCTAATGTTTTGTAAAGAAATCAAATTTAGAAAAATGAAAATACAACACTTTTTCCCCCATACTCTACTTTTTTTTTTNTTTGATGAGTGTTAACTAGAAGGAGATAGACTGAATGCTTTTCTGCTGTTATCATCAGCTGTCAGGCACCTAACAAAAACAGTCATGTTGCATGGGGCTGAGTTTAAAAAAAAAAAAAAAAAAAAGTTTTTTAGATAGACCTCAGATTTGCTCAAATTCGTCACTCAAGAGAAAGTGAAAATTGTGGTTGAAAAATCCAATATAAAATACTATCCTAGAGTAACGGAGCTCAACTTTTACTCCTTTTTTTTTTTTTCACACTCATCTGAAATTCTTCTTTTTGTGTTTAGCATGGTTCTAATGTGTGTTAAATATTTAAATATCTTGCCACCTATTAAATTCCTTGCTGGAGTTTTTAAAATTAAAGGTTCTAAGCTAATGAATGTGATTTGAGAAATGCCAAGCTTACAGTGCAGGGCAGTACATGGCACCATTAAGAATAACATGAAGAGGAATTCTCTGATGGGGACTCAAATAAATGTAGTCGTGTGATGTAATAAAGAGCACACAAAAATGGATGAGGAGAAACAAAATTATTTATAAAGAGAAATGCAAAAGGTTGTCATGCTGAGTGGTTACGTGTAGTTATAGGGAGCACTAACAAGATTATCACTAGAAGCTGAGTGCTGAGATGCTCACAGATGTTTTCTAACTAGCACAAAGTAAACTGTTTTTATCTTGTAGGACAGACAAGCCTGGAATTGGAGGGGAACTAAATCTTTTTGCTGATTGTGAATAATTCAGAGCCCAATAGCAATAATAGCTCATATAAGTCAGTGTAACAAACAAAGCAACTTAACTTCTAGATATTTGATGGAGATTTATCAGGTTAAATGCTCTCCTGCTTCAGTATCCGGGATTCTTTTTGATACAATGTCATCATATTTTCACCTTGTGCTTTATAAATTAACAATGAAATGCATATGCGCACACACATGTACATGCACACACAAGGGTTTATGAATTGTAGCAAACTGAAATACTCAGCAAAACGGTTTACTGTGGGAGCAAGAAGCCTTTGCTAAGCAGCTACTGTAATATTAGAAAACTAGAGGCTGA
The DNA here is from genome assembly GCA_016647715.1 of Pavo muticus. NCBI lineage: Eukaryota > Metazoa > Chordata > Aves > Galliformes > Phasianidae > Pavo > Pavo muticus. Next base: position 144,438 of record JACDJE010000308.1, read on the forward strand.
AACTCTGCTCACATTCCAGAAGTACAAAGATTTCTAGGAAGCGCAGTAATTCACAGAGTTGGCTAAGCGCTGTTCCAGCAACTCACTGAGCTAAAACATCATTTACCCACAATATCAATGTGATCTGAGTTTTATACTATCATTTAAACATTTAAACAGCAACAGATTTACAGCATAGACTCAAGATACGGCTGTAACTAATATTGTAACAAAATCAATAGACAAATGTTCTAGCAAAGGGTAGTCACCGCTGTTTTCACTGATGTGTGTATGTGTGCACAGCACAGTCACACCCATGTGTTTTAAATTCAACTCATAGGAAGGAGTTTTAAGCTCAGGGATTTAAAGCATTCAGACTTCTTCAGACCAAAATCATATCAAGACACGGCTAGGAGTACCAGTGGCCATGTCTAGAGCCAGTAAAAATCTGTGGAAGTGTTTTTCTACTGAAATTGGCCTTTGGGGATTTTCCTTTAAGATTACATTTTAATTGAAGTAGTGAGCCAGTTCTGCATGTGGTGGAAGTAAGAAGCCCACTAACATTGGAGTTCCTCACTGAGCTTTGCTGATTTTCCCAGGTTAGTTAAGGCATTTCTGTTGGACTTACCCTTCAAGCTGTGGAATGATGAAACGCTCCGTGCTATTTCACCAGGGTATCTCATCTTCAGAGGCTGATTTTCGGCAGGCTATTAGTGGTCATGGTGCTCAGCTGGGATAGTAGCTTTTTGATTTGCATCAATCACCACAAGCATTTTGACACCTCATAATTTCCTAGATTTAAAAATACATCTATAGAAACAGGAAGAAAAGCAAAAGCTGAAAGGATGGACAGAGCGTCCATGGCTCGCAGGAGAAAAAATGTCCATGTAAATATCAAGCTTAAAAATTATAACTTGGAGCATTTACCTTCAGAAGTTACAACGTGCTGAATACCTTTGATCCACAGACCTCAATCGTTAAATGTTACTAAATAAGTTTTTCTTCATACATACGCCTTTTACCCTGCATTTATGGGCTTGGAGCACCAACTTAGAAATAAAGACTTACATTGATTCTTATTTTTAAATTAACATAAGCTCAAAGGGCCATTTCATGAGAGACGGGTTGTGTTTTCCTTTTATTTTTTCCACAGGTTAGCTGTCCAGAAAGAGGAGTCATTAAGTAAACTTAAGAATTAAAATGTTCTTTCCCCAGTTCAATAAAGAAATAGAAGAACATTAATATGAAATAGGGGATATATTAATTTATGGCTTTTTGTTTTGGCTTGGTTTGATTTCACTTGGTGTAGAGCGTTTGTGCTCACAGCTTGAGAGGAGTTTGGGACAGTGATTTAAGCCCGTGTACTTTACCACTAGAACTAGCTGAAAGCGCATGTGATCTGTTCAGGTGAGAAGGAGTAGCTTGTTAAGTCATACGAGCACTAGGAGCACGGTTACTTTTGATCATTAGCCTATATACTAAAATGTTAATCAGAGGCCCTCTGCTAATTGTCAGCAGTAATGTGCTTGTTCACATGGTAGAGATAAACTTTGGTGGTATAGGGCAAAAGGGTTAATGAATAAGCAATGCCAAAGAAAGAAAAACACGTGTTGCATTAGAAAACATTTCCGCATTACTGTGTTGTTAGTGTGAGGAAATGTCACGTGCAGCTTCAGACTATTTATACTGCCTAAAATCAATTTTGAAAAACGTAAGCACTGGCCACAGTGGGGCCCTAGCAAGGATTTGAAATAAACCTCCCAGGAGGAGGATGTAATTATTTTCTCTTAATATCTAAAATATCGAGTTTAAAGGGAGAATGTAAAAGCATTCAGTCAGCACAAGTGCCTCAGTGTGCTTGCTGAATAGCACTGAGCAGCCCGAAGGCCAGCGCTGCGCTGCATCATGTGCCTGCTGCTCCGCTGACTGTGTTGGGATTAGACAGGGTGTCAGTGAGCACAGAATTTAGCTATGGGATTCTAAATCCACTTGGGGTGAGAAACCACACACGGGCACGTGTACACATTTGTGCACAGGCACACAGTTTGCCTGGTGTTGCTGCAGGTGGAGGTTACTGTGGTATGCTTGTGGGGTGGGGTCCCCACGGCAGGAATGCCAAAAATTTTCTTAATCTTATTCACCTCACATAAGTTATAGCCAGCCTTAAAAGTGGCATTTTTGTCTTCAGAATGTATTGCTATTTTTAAAGCTAGCTAAACGCACTTAGTTTAAGAAAGCTGTACTGCCCTAGTACTTTGCATCTGTGAGCTTCCACCTGTCAGCCAGCTTGATCATGTTCAAATGAGGCATTCACATACCATCTTCTCTGAGCAGCAGCAGATGCGCCTAGGGATCTGAGCAGGAAGAACCTGTAAGTTCTTTGTGCTACTGAAAGATAACTGTGTGTCTTTCATTCAGGAAAATACACTCATAGAGACCGCCTTGAGGTATCTCCTTTCCAGTTAGGAAAGGTTAGAGAAGATGCAGAGCATCCTTTCATATCATTTGGTTGTGAACCAAAGGGAAAGTCTCAACCAGAGAGTTTCCTTGGCTGCTCCAGAACTCTGAGAGGGCTGGAGATAGCAGGTCAGAGTAAGACTTCTCACTTTAAGAGGTGTCATAGAGCCTCATCCCACTCTGCTTATCCCATAGTGATCAGTACGTGATCTTGCAAAGGAGTGAAAATTACCTAAAAATTATTTCTATTATGCTTTGCCATCGTTAGTAGCCAACTCATGCTCTTTCAGGAAGGGTCAGCAAGTGCAGTGTATGAGGCATGTGACATTAGGGCCACATACAGTGTTACTGTCGGCGTCTGATTTTAAATTCCAGACATCCAGGTGCCTGGAATTCAGATGCCATGTTTTAGTCTAGGCCCGCCTCTGATTTTTGCTCAGATATAGTGGGAACAGAACAAAACAAGCCAGGTCTGTCCAAGAGAGGAGATTTAAAAGCAAAGATCTGAGATCTACAGGAAGGATTGCTGCTATCTCTGGGCCATATTGTGTCATTGATTTTTAGGTTGATGTCTTAACTGATTCCAATTGGGATTTAGAGTTAAAAAGTGATGATACGGTGTGGCTCTACGTGATGAAGAGTAAGGCCTCAAGTTTGCTTGCAGCTCCTGCTGTGTAAATCCTGAGTCACTCCATTCAGCTGGAGCGAGGTCAACGGGGCAGGGAGAGCTTGGAGCCTGTTACCAAGGGGTACGGATGGGTGCAACCCACAGCGCGTCTGCCGCAGCAGAGGAATGGCCCATCTGTACCCTCCCTGCCCTCAGCTAATCAGATAATTCGAGGCAGCTTCGCTCTCTATCAAAGGAAGATAAGCAACCTTGAAGTTACCATAGGATAAAAGCATGCACACAGGCAATTACCAGAGAGCAGCTGATGTGCTGTGTGTTCACACCCTGCTTTACCCTGTGGTAACTTGTTTGTAGGCTGGTTCTCTCTGAAGGCAGAACTGGAGAGCAGGCTGCAGCCCTTTGCATCACCCTAATGACTGCTATTGAAAAAAAACACTTGTAAGCCTTCTAAGCTCTTTCAAGAAAAAAGAAAAGGGATGGGCTCAAAAAAAGTGTTCCTTTTGGGGATATTTCTCATATGTTTTGAAGTAAGGCCAGCCTGACAGTTCTTGCTAGTTAGCATCTAGCAGTACTTCAATGTAGTCCAGTTGCTACTCTTAAGATTCTAGCTTCTGTCTGCTAGGATTTGTTACAGATGTCAATAAGCAGATCACAGTAATAATTACAGTGCTGTCTGCTGACACTTCTGCAGATAACATCTGTCATTAGTTTTGTTATAAGTCCACATTTATTAGAAGTTGTGACTTGGACAAAGAACATGTGCTTTAAGGTGAATTTACCCATATAATGATAAACCTTCGCTTTTTAAAAATCCATTTATGTTCACATTTTCCAAATGCCAAAAAAGGAATGGTTTACAATATAAGAAAGCTTTTTGTTAGTTTTATTTGATTATTTTAAAATCTCATTGTTTGCCAGAATTCTTCTCAGACCAACAATGGAACAAGTTAACACCTCAGATGCTGGGATATAATAAACTACAAAATGGCCCCAGACATATATTCTTTCCAGAAGCTTAGGAACATACTGTGCTATTGGAGATGCAGAAACTTGCAAAACGGAGAACTAACTTCAGCCTTCAAATATAACCCTGCAACTCTATTTGCTGTATTCTGATTAATACTATAATTTGCCCCAGAAAATGTAGGGCAAAGACTGAACCTGTTGGCTAAGATGTAGCCACACTGAGTGATTACATGAGTCTCAGACCTCTTTTTGCCTTACAAATCATTGGCCCTGAAATACCTATAAAAGGCATAAATGGGTAATTTATAGATGAAGGGCCAAATTCACCAGTGCCAGGTCTGGAAGATATAAATAACACTTTCTTGTTTCAGCATGGCTCATTGCATGTTAAGCGGGGATTGACTCTGCCTTTATTTGGTGTTTTCTGATGATGGAAGGAGATTAATTTAATTTGTGGTTGGGATTTCATATGGGCTTTGCTGTTAGTGGCTGCTGAATCGGTGCATTCCTCTCTTGCTCTGGCCATTCACTCTTTGGCTGTCTAGCACACGTTTTGGTCAGGTCTGGTACTTTCACTCCCCTGCTTCCACCACATGGCAGGGTGCTAGGCTTTGGCATAGATTGGTAGAAGCTGGCATAATTTTGGTCTGTATTTGCTCTGGAATTTTAGGTTAAGTTTGTGCCCTCTGGTCAGTACCACTGAGTGAATGACTGCTTGTCTGGCGCTTCTAAGCAAAACATAACATTGCTTAAACATATATAATTGTTTGGGTTAATAATAAAGTACCAATTGTTGAATAAAAAAAGAGTTTGCTCTAGGAACCAAAACTATGTTTTGATTGGGATATACTCGGATATTTATGGAAAAATTCCTTTGGCCAGAAAAATTATAATAAACTACATGCTATATTAAACTTTAAAAAAAAAATGGTGCTTTATGTTGCTTCCAGAAAGCAGTTCACAATACAACAGTATCTGGTCAATGCTGATGGATAAACAATCACTGTACTTAAAACACTGGGGAGCCTTGAGGCAGGAAATGATATTCATTTACAGGTACTGGTGCTTCATTAGGAAATCATAGCTACAAACCAAGATTTTACTAGTTCTTGTAATGTAAAAAACTGATTGCTTTGATTTTGTTCATCGGCAAACTTTTCAACTAGAGGCTTTAGCAATAAATTTGGGCAAAACAGAGACTGTACAATTTCAAAGCCAGGAAAAAAAGTGCATCACTGCTGGTGTTTTATATTAAAATATATTCTATCTGTCATTCTAATAGATTTTCTTTATGATTTGTCCATCTTATCTTGAGAACAAAATACTGTCTTCTCTCCTTGATATTGTGCTTTTTGGAAAAGCAATCTCTTTTCTAGTTCTGTCCTTTGAAGTAGCTCATAGAATGAGAGGTCCTGCATCAAGAGTAATTAGAACAAACTGTGCAGAAATCCCAATGGATGTCAGCAGGTAAGGATAGCATTAACTACTTAAAAAATAAAAAACAAATCAGAATGTTTTAGAGGACGAGGAAGGTGAACAAGTACTTTGTACTAAAACAAAAGAAAATTGGATCTTTTTTTGCATATTCTGATTTTCTTAATTGGCAAAAATATTTTAGGTTCTTTTTCTGGAATTTGTGAACACCTATTCTTAGAGAGAGTAAATGTAATAAGATTATTATGCTGGGAGAGCAGCAAGTTATGTGCAGTTTCAGGGTGTGAACATTCGTGTGTTTATGTGGATTTTTTCTCCAAACTGGAAAGAGATTGTATACTAGAACACGGTCCCTACTTTTCTGCATGGAAATACTTTTTGCTGTCATGTGTAATCTTTTAATTAACTTCAGAAGTCAAGTTTGTAGAATAATTTGTTGAGTCTCATTTAAGAATGCTGCACGTAGCGCTTTTCTTCAATCGGTGATCTTTCAAAGAACCACTAGCGGATAACAAAGAAATGGGCCATACTGCTGGTCCACAAACAGAGATGCTCTATTTCTGTCATCTCCACGAGGTTCTGTCTGTGCCTATTTTCTCTGCATTATAAAAAAGAAGTAAAATAAACATCTCCCCAGATTACTTCTGTACCTTTAAAAGGGCTCCATTTTGGTGTAGATGAAAAGGAAGTTGCCTGTGGAAGAACATTTTACAAAGTAAACTTAGGTATATCACTTGATCTCTGAACTAACCTATGAAAGTATCCATCATTTTGAGTTACTCTATGGTAATTCAGATTAACTCACTAAAACTAGGTAATCTCCATTGCCCATTAGTAAGACACCAGAAAATCCTAAATTGCGTATGAATAACTCTGCACAGAGCAACACATACAAAGAGACTCCATCCACACTATGAACTTGTGCTTTTGCTTACATGTTACAGAGGATGCAGAGCTGTATATATTCTGACCTCCCTATTAAATAAATATATATGCTAACAGCAGCGTAAGTACCTTGTGCAGTCCGTCTCCTTTTTAGCCCCAGTATGCTGATATTCATTATCCTAGATGAGAACAATAATTATGCCTTAATGAAATTTGCAATATAATGTGCCAGCCAGACTGGGATTATTTATCAGACCACAGAATTATATTTTTAGAAATTTTTGTATTTCCTACTATTTCAGAACAATGTCATTTCTATATGTATGCTTTATTTTTTAAATAGAAGAAAAATAAAACAAAGAAAGTGAGAGCTATAAGAATGATTAAAGCTCTTATAAAAGGTTTCTTAGTGCTGCTGCTGACCTTCTCAGTCTGTTCTGCTTTGCTTTGGTATGTTTAACTGCCCCAGGAGGTCATTATCAGACAGTGGTGACTGTTTTGTCAGGTCTTATTGTTTAATTAGATCACAGTTTATGTCAAAATTCGAAAATTCTTTTGGCACATGCCAAAATTTTCACAGTTTTTAGTTTTTAAGTTGAAATATTTCTCAAACAATAAGCAGCAGCTACAAGGGGGTAGACAAATTTATTTAATATTTACAGTGTACGCTTAAAATTTGTGCCTTGGGTTAAATTCATTGAAATGTGACATCTTATTTTCAAGAGTATCCTATGGGTAATCCCTTGAAACTTGTATTGACATTAATATAAGCCTTAAGAAATAGGCCTGCTGAGGCTCACATTATCTATAGGAAAGCTAATTTTGTTTTACTGATCTTGCCTCCATTCATCTGAAATGGTAGAAGATTGCATAAACAAACCCTCATCTGCAGAATTAGAAAATGATGTGTTTGATATGTCTTTCCTGCCCTTGAAATTGTGTGCCTGGATTATGCAATCTGTGGTGTACCATGTTTCACTAATGGTAAGATAATTGGTACAAATTTCTAGGCTAGAGGTAAATACCAATCTGCCATACCACAAATTTGTTGTTTGCATGATCTACTTATTTCTGAATAAGGCAACTGACTTATCTTTTGCTTTACCATATTTAATTAGAACCTTTTACAGAAATTAGTTAGAAAAGAGGTATATTACTCATTCCTCACTAGTAAAGCATTCTCTTCAGGAATAAATTTTTAGTTGTCATATTCTTATTCATGTTGTTCAGAGCCAAATCAATTAGTGCCCTTGGAAAGATGCAGTACCCAAACTGAGCCAAGAATGATGGTATTCAAAGTATCAAAACATTAAATGACCTCATGCAGGTCCTCTGTTCTGGAAAATGTGTCTGCTCTCTCCAACTTTCTCTTGTGGCCTGATAAAGTATATCCCCTCTCTAAAGACACTTAGTGTCTTTCAGCAAAATAAACCTGAAAGCCTCAATTCTCCCTCACAATAAGCTGTTAGTAAGGCTCTTCTGGGTCTAGATGCTTCAGTGTGTGAGACTGGAAATCATACAAGGGTTGGAGGTAATATATTTCTAACTAGAGCCATCACTCTTAGATATTTCATTATCACTGCTCTCTGAGCATCTCTCTTTTGAATATTAATGGTGAATGACCCCTCTCCCTGGGATTTCTGTGAGCACTGTAGTATGTCAGCACCCAGGCACTTGATAGAGCAAGGTCTGTGCTACACCTTCAGAGCAAGGTGCTATTGTCCCTCCAGGTGAAACACAGGGAGCTAAAGATAAATGGCTAATTTAAATCCTAGAAAACAGCAAACAGGAAAGCATGTAAGAGTGGAGCTAATTACTGCTGCAGCTGTGACTAAAACCTGTTAGTAGGTCAGATGAGGCTGCCCAAGCAGGCTGGGGCTTCTCCGGAGTGACTCCCTGGAGGATGCTGTGCAAAAGCAACATTGGAAAAAGGGCTGCTAAATAGGGGGATTGGGAAGCAAGTAAGGACCCTGAGGATGGAGTGGTTTGAAGCAGTCCACATGGGCTTAACTGAGGCTTGGCTGATGTTCTCAATGACCTCTTTACTTCTTTCTTTAATAGTCAGACCAGTTATCCTCAAGGTACTCAGCCCACCGAGCTGGAAGACAGAGATGGGGAGCAGAATAAATACCCCACAATTCAAGAGGAAACAGTGACTTGCTATTCCATCTAGAGTATTACAATGGGGCCAGATGGGATCCACCTGAGGGTAGTGCCCTGTTTAATATCTTTATTATTTGGAGGAGGGGATTGAGTGCACTGTCAGTAAGTTTGCAGGTGACACCAATTTCAGAGGAAGTATTGATCTGCCTGAGGCTAGGAGGGTCCTTCAGAGGGATCTGGATAGGCTGGATCGAGGGGCTGAGGCCAACTGTATGAGGTTCACCAAAAGCAAGTGCCGAGTCCTGCGCTTTGGTCACAACAACCCCAGGCAATGCTACAGGCTTGGGGCAGAATGTCTGGAAAACTGTGTGAAGGAAAGGGGTCTGGGCGTATTAGTCAACACCCAGCTGAATATAAGTCGTGAGTCCAGGTGGCCAAGAAGGCTGACAGCATCCTGGCTTGTACCAGAAATAGTGTAGTCAGCAGGGCTAGGGAGGTCATCCCTCTGTACTTGACACTGGTGAGGCCACACCTTGAGTACTATGTTCAGTTTTGGGCCCTTCACCAAATGAAAGACGTTGAGGCCCTGGTGCATGTCCAAAGAAGGGCAATGAAGCTGTGAAGGGTCTAGATCACAAGTCTTATGAGGAGCAGCTGAGGGAACTGGAATTGTTTAGTCTGGAGAAGAGGAGGCTCAGGGGAGACCTTATTGCTCCCTACAACAACCTGAAATGAGGTTGTAGTGGTCATCAGCCTCTTCTCCCATTTAACAGTGACAGGACAAGAGGTAACAGCCTTAAGTTGCACCAGGGGAGTTTCAGGTTGAATATTAGGAAAATTAGGAAAAATTTCTTCTCTGAAAGAGTGGCCAAGCATTGGAACGGGCTGCCCAGAGAGATGGTGGAGCCACCTTCCCTGGTGGTGTTCAAGAAATGTGTAGGTGTGGCACTTAGGGACATGGTTTAGTGGGCATGGAGGTGATGGGTTGGTGGTTGGATTAGATGATCTTAGGGGTCTTTTCCAGTCTTAGTGATTCTATGATTAACATCTGATCTCCGGGGAGATAGAAGTGGCTTGAGAACCTCAATGTTACCTATCTTGTCTTCTCTGAAGGGAGACTGGCAAAAAGTAGTGACTCCTACATAAAGGAGAGGTAGCGTGTACTTTGGGATTAAGTTTGATGTTTCCAGAACCTTGAAAACTGAAAGCCCTGATCATGAAGGCAGCAAAACAAATGGGTTTGCTGCCAAGCACGGTCATGAGGGAATAATGCATGCAACAGGGAATAAGAAGTAAGTTGCCGTCAGCTTAAATGTGGCATATTCTCAATCACAACTGCTAACCGTACACGAAGCCCTAAGGGAGAATCAGCCCAGATGTGATGATGGCCCCATATTTTCCCCCTATATTTGGCCAGTGCCAAGGGCATGTCGCCAAGCCAAACCTCCACAGCAAGCAGCTAAAATTCAGTTGCTCATTCGATGGATTAGTCTCTCCACTTCACTCATTTGTTTGCAAATTTCTCCAAATATCTGTGCCTACTTTGACTAATGCTGTCCTGTTTATCAAAAGTGGGCTGTTTGCCATCCTGGCTCTAAGCCTAGACTCTCCATGCAGACATATCTAAGCCTCCGCCCTCAGCTCATGCACAGGCCCAGTCCTGCTTCCTATCGCATTTCACCTTGCCCATTCTGGAGAAATTTTGCAGCCCTCTACTGTCTGGATAGAGACTTGCAGATAAGTAAATTTTATCAGCAATCTCTGTGAGTCTGCTCAACATTTCTTCAGTCTGATCATTCATCTTTAGCCTTTCTCTGTTATCTGGCACCCAGTAGTAGTTTTTCAGAACTGCCCCACTTGGAGGCCTTCCCTCAAGTACGTTTTTAAGACATGGATCAAGCATTTCATTTCACCAAAATTTTTGTGGTCTCTAATTTGTCTTCTTATTGACAAATTCTCTAATTGCCCAATTTTTATGCTGTGAATTAAACCATCTCAAGAGGTATCCTCAATTTACTGTCTTGACTTGTTGGGGCTAGAGAGAAAGCAGCAAGAAGTCTTCCACCCTCATAGCTCTAGAGAGAAGATCATCATGTTAGCTCTGAGTAGTCGGGGATAGGGCCAACTCTCTGAGGATAAGCATGCCCCATGCTTTCCCATGTCTCAAATCATGAGGAAAACCAGATCCACTCAGTATGTGATAGAGTATTTAAAAAAAAACCTCAAGAGTGTGAACCATTTCTGAAGAATCTTTGCTGTAATACCTAATATTAGTGCCTCATTCACAGAGGGAAGGATAATGCACTTCAGCACTATATTTTATAGGATTGATATCTGACTGGGAGAAAATTCAGCTGAACTCTAATCGGAACTCTTGACTCCTAATGAGCTGAGTTTGTTTCACATCTGATTAATGCACCTTTTTCCTCCTTCCAGACTGCTTTGCTGAGCTCATGTTAAGATTTTCTGCTTCTGCTATTATTTTATTAGTAGTGTTATTTGGAGGGCTAAATATGTGTACTGTATTGCATGTGTGTAACATAAGGCGATCTCTGCCCTGAGGTACTGGCAGTCTAATACAGAATGAGATACTGTAGAATGTGAGGAATTTGATTTTTTTTAGATTGAAAACAACTGCTTTTAAGAAGGCATCTTGCTCAATTTCTGAAAAACTTAAATTGCAAAATTTCTTTTGACAGATTTTGAAATTAAATTGATTAAATTATGCTATGTGACAGTATTTATACACAGAATCAATATGTGAATGTGTAAGGCTACAACTCTCCATGCTGCTTTGTAGTGGATACTACCGCTCTGCAGAGCTGCTAAACTGAGAACAGTATAGCAAAGAACTGCACTGACAAGCAAATGGATGCTGTTTGTGTTATTGAAAGATCGTATTGCATACAGATATTTGTAAGCAAAGTAAGCGAATAAATTATTACTTAGTATTTATTCAATTATTAAGTACCTCTCAATTAACATATACCATTGGAACATTAGTGCTGAAATGCTACATTGGATGGGAGAAATGTGCAATTATGGTTCCCTCATAGTTGTCCCTAAACTCTTTTCAGAGAATTAGGTCACTGCAGCTCTTCTCACCAGCAACTGATTTCCTGAATATCTGTGGATTCACTGTGTCTACCACATAGCTTCTCACTGCCTTGGGCCCCTTCCTAGGCAATAATAACACCTTCCCAGTCTTTATGATGTTCCTGACTAGCTTATGGTATGTTGAGCTTTCCAAAAGAAGTCATGTTACCAAGTCCACTCTTAGCAGGTTTTTCTGATGTAGTCAGAAAAGCACTGTGTGCAAAATTCAGACACTCAGCACGGTGGCTTGCTGATGTGAACATGTGGACAGTGCTCACAGTTGAGCAAGGGCATGTCATGGCATCTTTACTTTGAAGAATACTACCATGCCTGCTTTTCTGGACTGCAGGTTTCAGCACGTTTTTTGTTGTTGTTGTTTTTGTTGTTTTTTTTTTTTTTTGTCTGACAGAGTATATTGGGAATCACTTCGTCAGGCAGAAGCAAGATGCAACAAAACCTGCAACAGGGAGAGTCCCCAGAGCCTCTGCCTGGGTAGTTCCTGATGCCTGCAGGGTAAGCCAGGGTCATAGTAAGAAAACTGTGTAGAGTTCGAACTAGTTTTTCCAGCATACATATCTCCAGCAAGAAAGAGGCCATTCAAGCGAATGGGTAGAAAAAAACTCTGTGCCATATATATTATATATAATATATAATAATAATATATATAATATTATATATTATATATAATTATATATTATATTATTAATATATATAATATAATATATATCATATATATAATTATATATATAATACATATAATATATATATATAATATATTATATTATTATAAATTGTAATTTCGAATCTCATTAGGTTATTCTCTCCTCTACCTAGATAACAGGCTGGTGATAGAGTAGTTGTCTCTTATAAATATAAAGGAAATTCTCTCCTATCTCATTTTCAACGTTACCGATATGTTGTTGAAGCTTCTACTTAAGTAGCTTCTGATGGCTTTCTGTACTGTCTCTCTGCCTTCTCTTCTTATCTGTTCCACCTTTTCTGTACTTGCTGTCTTTGCTTTTCATAGCCTGCAAAACATATTCATTTTAAATATAGACAATGGATTTTAAGTTGGTAACTCATCCACACAAACCTCATTCTTCTGACGAAATATATTCTTAAAGACTTGACTTTGATGTCAGTATTAATCAACACTTGGCTTTCAGTTAGGTTTCTAGTTTTCAAATATGAGGATCAAAACAAATATTCAGGGTTGCTGAGGTCTATTTAACTGGCTTCATGCTATTCTGTGAGACTACTGGGATGGAGCCAATGGGCAAACATAGTATTTTGTTATCAAAATGAGAAGCTTTTAATTTTTTTCCAACAGATTGGAAATTTAGTACAACCTGTTCGTATCATCATGAATCACCAGTGCAATAGCTAAGGTATGTTTTGCAATGGTTATTACTGTGAGATCCATACAGCTACTAAACAAACAACTCTAGGCTTTTATGAAGACAGTGAAATGAAAATTTTGGAAAAGTCAGTGATAATGCTGTCAGTGGATGAGTATTCCAATTATGAAACCCAGACACTATTCTGGGGCAGTATTGAAGGTCTCTCTCTTCTATGCATAGACTCTATGCATCAAACTATCTCTCTCAGATGTGTATATTTGTTCTTTGGTACTACTAATGCTTGTGCTCATCAGCAGAGGGACCAAAAATCAAATTTCCAGTCTCAGAGGTCAGAGCTTTGATGTGTAAGCCGTAGTCATGCTTGCTTTGTTTCTTCTCTTGTTGATCAAGCTTTGTAGAGTGGATTCCTATAGAAGGGATTCCAGAACAAGGTGAACAAAAGAGTTTCCTCCAGTCCAGCATGTGTGGAGCAGTGATTACAGCAAAGATGAATACAAGATAATGCTCAGTACCTCCTGAGGGGGAGTTGGAAGAAAATCTGCGTAGGACTCAATTGGTTGTGCTAAATGAAAAAAAAAAAAAAAAAAAAAGGAAGAGGTGACTTTCTGTGCTAATAGCATATAGCTGGTGTTCAGCTTTTCATTGCTGAGAATTCTGGTTGAAATTAGGAGCCTTCATATATCATAATACTGCACATGAGTAGGAGTTATTAGTTAAAAACTCTAATTTCTGTCCCAGAACTGGGTTGTTTTGGATAGTTTAGAAGACAAAGAGAGGGTTATATCTCTCTCCACTGATGGATGTACCATTTATCTTTAGTATCTAGAATTGAGTAGTATCTCAAGGTACCTTTAGATTCTTGCAGTAGGAATAGGATGTTTTGCCCTGAAAATTTTAAGACTCTGACATGCAAATTAAGAAATTAAAGTTAATATTGCAGAAACTGGGATGAATTCATCTTGTATTTATCTTATGGAAGGTTTATAGTGATTAGCACATCAATACTTCTTGCTTCTGTCAGAAGGAAAAGCAGGAGGAGCAAAATCATACCTCAAAATATGTCAACATGCAGATTTCTCAGATCTGTGATTGCAGTTCAAAGTTAGCACATCCCAAAGCTTTGGGACATTGTGTTACAACCAGCTTTTGAAATATTGGAATCTTTTGAATTCTGCAGGCCTACCTACACCATTTGCTCACTGGTGTACCTCACATGCTGGCATGCTAGAAAAAGATGACTGGAGAGGTGGCCTTCTTTTAGCATGCAGTTTATTTCTCTTTGCAGTTAGTGCTTTTCTTTATTTACTTCTCTCTTCTGAGCTCTTGGAATATGAGTTATGCCAATTTGAATTTAGAGTCTGTGCATCCTATTCAGAGACAATTTGTAAGTTACATGTAACAATGCAGTTTGTCTAAGTAACTGAATTTCAGTATATGTGCCTAAGTGAGTCCCAAGTGGGTCTAAATTGGTATGATGTGCACAGTGAGAGGTCTGGAAGAAAAGGTAAGCTACCCCAATTTAGGCTTCCTCCAGGCTTAATTGGCATTCTTCAATTTACTTAGACTCCCCTCTGTTGTTGGCCCAGCATCTTCTTCATAAGTCAATTTCTGTTTCACACTCTAGAAATAAAACAGTGGAAGCATGGGATTCTGAATGTAATCAGACTTATTATCTGATTTGGTCATTATTCTGTAGAGATTTGATTGCTATTTATGATCTGTAATAGAGGTCATTATTTTATTACTTGCTTTCTGGGTATGATTAAGCCACTTAAATGAACATTTTCAGTTTAGGTTAGTAAGAATGTTTCTGATTTCTTGTAAATAAATAAAAAATAAATTTGAATTTCCACAAATCTGCACATATTATAATATGAGGACTTCTTTGTTAGAATATACAGATGTAGATTAATAAAATGCAAGCTAAAAATGTTATTTTCATTCAAAAAATATTTTTAGTTTTAAATTTAAGACATTATCTCTAAAGCTGAGATCTCTTTATTCATTACAAGTTTTTAGGGTAAAAGATGTAGTTCTTTATTGTACATGTAGCCTTTGAAAGGAAAAGTAAAGCAGTATAACTCAACAAAGCTGTGTTTTAAAAATAGATTTAACATTGTTAACATTTACTTTGTTAAAATTTATTTATTCACAGTTGAAGTTCCATCAATTTTATTTTTTTCCTCTGGATTCATATGGGCCTGTAAGAGACTCTAGTAAGCCTTTAATGCTTCAGAGGAAAACTGAGCTAGGTCAGTATCATACAATACCTAGTGAGCCTGTAAAAAGTGCCTAGTAGTGATATTTGCCTCTCATCTTGTCAAAATGAGAATATGGAAGGAAAAGAACAAATAGAAGTAGTGTGTGAGTTGGGCAGCTCCTTCTTCCAGGAGACAAGACATGCAGGAGTCTCAGGAGAACATATGAAGATGAATTGTCATGTAAGGATCATCACTGAAACTAAAACCAGGCAAGAGAGTTAGAATGAGTGTATAGTCCTAAAGTGAGAGACTGGATCTGAGAAAGGATGACGTGCTTGATTTGCAGATGCATCATGTGATGCTAGATAGATTTATCTCTTTATCCTACAACTGTGCAATGGCTTCTCAAAAACATTTTAGCAATATTTTATACAAGTGATGGGACTCTTGGCAAAACATCTCATGGTCGACTCTAACCGTTCCTCTCTGATTCTTCCAAACCTCCTATGGACCTGGAAATCCAAAACACAGTGTACAGAAATAGCTTCCTCCCCACACCCCTGAGCTTGTCCCAGTATATACAAAAAAGTCTTCTTAGCCCATTAAGTCTACACTGAGTTTGTTCTACACCAATATATAACTTCTTCTAAGACTTTGCGCCATTTCTTCATTGTTGTTCTCACATAAAAATATTCGTTATAGATGTCCATTACATGTGAATCATTGAGGCCAGGAACAGCGGTGCTGTTGATAATATACATGTTCACCTGCACATGGGGCAAAAATTTTGTGAGCTTGGGGAAGGTAAGTTAAATACAAATCACATCTGGAGACAGAAAAAAGAAATCAAAACGTTCTGCAGAACCTCTCAGAGTGTTGAGCCAGTTGGGCAGTAGTAAACCTAAGAGCACAAGGTGCCTCTGAAAGAACTATATGTCTTATGAACTGTGTTCACCACTGGTCTGGTGCCAGGTAGTGCTCCTGTGTGCAAACTCAGGGCTATGTTGAAGAAAATTCAGCAACATTTTTGTGCATAATTCTTTTTCCTGAAAGCATTATACTGATGTGCAGTTGTTGTACAGGACAGAACAAGAAATGCTAAGAGTTGTAGGCAGTTCTTAGTGGCTTTGAGACAGAGCTCAAACACAACGCACCAACTATTTAGACATCTTTCAACATCCCACTCAATGGAAAAGGACTTGTTGGATGCTGTGCCTAACATATGACTTTGTGAGCAATAACAGTGGCATGAAGGCTTGCCAAACATGAACAGAAAGGGTGAGGAGCAGAAGGAGGGGAATGGCCATGGTTTTGGTTTTGTTTTGTTTTGTTTTTTTGCACTGAGAACAGTTTTGGCAAGCTCTATTTCTTACTGCTTTAGCCTCATGAAGTCTTTTTTTATGCTGATGAAAAGATATGGATCACTTTCCCTTGGCAGAAATAAAAAATGTCCTGCGTGGTTATGAACTCTAGGAGCAGAGAGAAAGGCAGCAGGAGACCAAGAACAAGAGAGTGTTTTCCATCTGCCACTCCAATACTGTAGGGTAATGCTGTTGTATTTGAATTAGTTCCTGTACTTTTCTTAAAGTGCTTTATTCCTCAGGAGCATCACCTTCAGTAGTAAATCTGCTTGCTCTGAATTTTTTCTTAATAGACTGGTAGGAACTGGGGCTTGTCAGTTTTCTATTGTCTCTATGACTGAAGGCTTGTTGGGAAAGTTACATGTAATGGTAGGAATTCAGATATATTGCTGTGAAGTGTGGGTAGCTACTGTGTGATTTGTTAGGGAAATCAAGACAGGAGATGGCCTTTTTTTTTTTTTTTTTTGCTATTTTAGGTTCAAAATGGTATCGTCTTCATCTAGAAAAAAAATGTTTGGTGAATCTCATTATTCTTCTGTTAATTTTATTTTGTCGTTTATTTCTGACAGGAAGTGGTTGAACTTGAAAATGTTTGGGTACCCTCTTTCCCTTGTCCTATTTAAGCTATGGCAGCTTTCCTCTGACTGAAGATTTACCCATCACTTCTGTGTGGCTGCCATAATGGGCTCTATATTTATACTTCAAGCGATCTTAGACTCATTTGACTTAGTTCAGCATCCTAATTTAAAGATTCAGTAACTCAACTATTAATTGCATAAATAATAGTTGTCAGCAGAAAGTCCATTTATTATTTATGGAAGCTTCTTTTATCTGTCTTATAATCTGAGTAACATAACCTTCTCTCTACATGATTTCTGGCCTAAGATTTTGACATCAGTCCTTGTTAAGCAACAAAATAGTTGGCTGCCCTAAAGAGACATTTTTCCTGGACCTGCCTCAGAAAACAACACGCATGGTGAAATTGCATTCTTAAGTTAAACTTTTCCCTCTTAGAACAAATTCACTAAAATCAAAGTCTCACTTTTAATAACCGCAATAACTGTTTCTGGATTTTCAAAGTCAATTTCAGGTCTAAGCTGAAGTAATTATGGCACATGCTATAAACCCCAAGTACTGTAAAATCAGCACAGACTGCTATATCGCCATCTTGAAAGTATATCAATCTTCTTTTACTCTAATTTGTTACACGCTGTTTTTTTTCTGTTGCTTTTCCTTACCCTCATACTCATCTATTAAAATAAGAAAGGAATCTGTTCCCAATTCATAAAAGAGTAGACCACTTTTACCATGAAATTTAGAATTTGAATGTCTGTAGAATAAAAATGCCTAATTTGTACATGTGAGTACTGCTGTCAGTGAGGTTCCATTGGCTGCACTAATTATTGTAGCTGTACTTACTAAGTTGACCTTACTCCTGAATACATATGACGCATGCAGTATGGATACTTTTTTTCATACAAGACATCTAAGAAGTAGGCAAGGAAAATTTGGATGTTTTTTCTTTAATTATTGGCAGGTAATGAAAGAACAAACCACTTGCAGTGCCTCATACATGAACATTTCCTTGATGTTTATAAGATTTGCAGAGAAATCCTTTTTCTTTCTTTTTTTCCCATTTTTTGCAAATGTGTGCTCATCCCAGTTCTGCCCAGGCCTGAATATGAAATGCCAAACTACCACAAGAAAGTCTAAGCATTGAAATATATTTCCAGCCCAGCCAGCAGCTGAAAGTCTCATGAGACAACTTGCAGATTCCCAGCACCAGCTTGTAAACCAAGGTAAACCAACATAATTTCTGTGAGGTGGAGCTGTATATTCATGGAATTGTTAGCTCTAATAATAGCCAAATTTTCAAAGTTGCTCAGAATACATAGTATTTGAGCCTTCAGACCCTTACAGGTTAGTAATAGAATAACTGGTCAGAAACAAATGAAAGAAAGGGCAAGTGACATTGTATTACCTATTTTACTTGGTTCAGAATTCTTTATTTTAGATGACCAGTGCCACTGTGTATTATAGGGATATAATGTATATTATATTTACTACAAATTTATCTGGCATTTCTAGCTGGTAGCCATTCAAGGCTTCAAAACATCTAGCAGTATTTAATTAAGGTAGTATTTGAGTGTTCTCATCCAAGTATTTGAGTAATTGTAATATGACACATATAGGTATGAGATAGGAATAAAAAGCTGATCTTCATCTCCATACAGAATGGCAGAATTCTAGTTCCACTGGCCTATGCATTGGGTCATTGGTTGGGAAGATGAAGGCAGCTTTGGTGAGCGCTGCCAAAATTCCACTGCTGTTAATTTTTTATCACTTATGGTATGTACTTTTATTTTCTAGATCTAGGCTGTTCTGAATATGAGGCACAGCTTCTTAAAGCTCTTAAAGCTCAGTAGCTTCAAAGGAAAAGGATAAGGATATCAACACTAAACATCTCCACACTGAAATATCTGTGATAACATGGTAAAAAGAAAAGATAATATTGGTAGGGTCACTGTCTGTAAGGACATAGGTGCAATGAACATGCTGTTTTCGCTTTGATCCTGAATGAAAGATCATTAAAAAAATCTTTCTGACTGTGGATGGCATACACCAGGAGCAATGATATGTATTCTAGCCCAAAAATAGAGTAAAGATGGAATGAACTCAAGTGCTACCACATATGATGGGGGGCTTCAGGATGCTTTAAAGCATGCAGGGCTTGGAAACCCAAAAGAAAACAATCAGTGAGTTTACAGAGGACACATTTTTTTAAAACTCGTGTATTATTGTTTTCTAGGATATTTGCTGATGACAAAACAGTTGTTATTATTAATGGATTAAGTTACCTGTAAGAACCTATTCCTTCCCGTACTAAAATGTGGCAGAGAACAAAAGGCATTGCTAAGACTGATTTCTCCACCACAGTACTGGTATATTTTAAATAAGGTAAAGTGCACTTTATGAGGAAATGCGAGAGAGCCCAAAATGATTTTTGATTTATTTTTATAATAAAAATCATTAAACCGAATTTTGAATCCATATATTTTTATTTTGCATGTAATGCTTATAATGTAAAAAGGAGCCATTTTATGAAAAAGGTGAAATAAGCAGTTGTTAACAATGAAGTCAGTATTTCATTGAAACCTGATAAACTTTGCTAGATAATTTGTTGGGTTTTTTTAACAACGTTTTTCAAGGCTGAAAAGGAGAAAAAAAGAGCCTTACATTTCACAGAAATGAAAAATGATTTCTGTGGCAGCTTCATTTGGTCAGGAAAACTTCTTTGAAGTCATTCGTGGCTCCACCTCGCTCAAACTTCTTATTATGTACTATAAATTACATGTAGCATGCAGCATAAAAATCAAATAGAATTGTTTTTAAACCACAGATACAGACTGAGAGTTAATTAAATGAATGCTTGGGGAAAAATCCATGTGAGATACACGACTAGGAGTTCCCTGCTGTACCTATTTAATGAAGTCTCGTCCATCTGATGGCTCCTGGACCCACTCTTCAACACTTCCACAAAAATGTCATATTCTTTATGGAGGAAAAGTGTGGAATGTGCCTTACCCACATCAAGTACACCATTTTACAATTCCAATCCAATTAATTAAGCCTCTATTCTTCATGCATGAGTGGCCGTCTCTCAGTTACACACCCAAGGCAAAGCTCCAAGGGGGCCAGTCAGTCAGCCAAAAAAAGGAGGTACATTCCCAGCTCTCATTTACTTAAAAACATATTTTTTGGTAGAAACAAAATGTTTAAAATGACTTCAAATAAAAGTGTGTATATTTCTCCAGGGCCAGAGCATCAATAACTTATGTCTCAGAAAAATGAGTTTTTATTATTTTTATTTTTAATGCAGAGTCATAATTAAAGCAGGGAGGAGAGGACAGCCTCCTCTGTGAATGAGAAAATTAGACTCAGTATAGTGAGATGGGAGGGTAGAAGGAGACTTGTGATGCGTGATTAAATGAGGAGGCAGTATGGTGAGGGCAGATGAGACACAGCACAGTGGGAGTATGGAAAGCACTGTGAAAGAAATAAACAGAAGACAAGATGTTAAAGTACCATAACCTGACTGCACTCCTAAAGAGTTAAAAATGAACTGATCATCTGTCAGGAAAGCTTACATGAGGGGTGAGAGCTGATTCCAGTCCCAGCTCCCTGGGTGGGAAAGTTGCTCATATCTGATTGAGGGAGAAAAGTAACTATTTTCTTCTTACTGCACAGCATTGCTCTGTTATTTTTAGCACTCAGTTTCTAAGTATGTTTCCTACAGATCATCTGTCATCTGAGTGTTAAAAACAATCTTGCTATTTTTCTGCAATTATACAGAGTTTCTCCATTTATGCACTTGTTTGTTTATTTTACTTACACTGATCAAAACCTCAGTCAGATTCCCTGTATTGTCCAGACACCTGAGATTCAGTTCAGATATGCACATGCTCAAGTTTTCTCTTATAATGCAAACTCACCCCAGAATGAAACTACAAATTTCAAATAGTAACATATATAAAAAGATACGTCTGCCACCTCAGTATAACCTGTGTGCCAATGCAAGGTCACAGGCAGGGACGACCTTTTCCAAAATTAGCCATAGTAGTAGAAAATGTTGCAGCTCCCTCTTGCTATTGCCTGCCAAATGATTATTACTCTGTATGGGAAGAATCATGTTAGTACTGCCCAAAGGCAATGGCTGTCATTGTGAATAGTCAATCATTTTAGTTAAAAAACCCACCCTGGTAGCTGTTCAGGGCTTGCCAGAGGAATTTGGGGTGGAGTTTGGAACTGGCAGGCCTTGCTGGTACTGTAACACCTGCTCCTCCCCTCTCTTCCCAAGTGCTGTTTTATGTGCCAGTGTGTACAAAAAGTCAATGCAAGTATGTCCTTGACAGATGATATTGGGCCAGAAGATTGTTTCACTTGTTGCAATTACATCATGGAACTTTTTTACACTTCTTTTGCAGAGGTGAGATTTCCCAAATGAAATTATATTTTCCAACTGGATTGCAAATTTGAGGCAGTTTACCCATTTACATATCCCTTCAATTTGTCATCACTGATGCTAGAAGGGAAAAAATCTGAAACAAAAAGGGAAAACTGACAAGTCCTAAAATTAAAAAGTTACTGATTAAGCCATTTGACTTGTTCTTTCATTCCAGTATTGTACTCCAGGAAACAAATGTTTAATTTAGTTTGGATAAAAGGATTCATTTTGTGATAATGCCATGAAAATATAATATCCTCACAAACCTAGATTTCTCATAGGAAAATGTTAATGAGACTTTTCTATTAAACTAAAGATACTGTGTAACAGAGTGAGTTGAATATTGCCCAAACAGTGTTTCTGAACGTTTGTCAAAGTTGTTGCTTAGTTCAAGAAAATTCATATCTCAGTGTGTTCACCATTTTCCAACATTTGCATGGACAGATTTTGTTTAGGTTGAGGTTGGTTTGTTCCCTAATGTGTATCAGTTCATTCAAAACCGGGGAACAGATATAGTATCAGGTGATTTGATAACCAACCACAATCATAATTGCAAATAATCAAGGTTTTACTTTGCAAGCAACCTAGAAGATCAAAATTGTTCATTAAAAATGCATACTTATTTTATGCAAAGTCTAGTTTAGGTATTATTCATATGCAGAAAAAATAGAAGGATCAATGCCTGATTGTCAAGTGCAACTATTAAACATAGTGCCAGCATTCGGACTTGGTCCAGAAACATTCATTAAAAAGAAAGTCAAAATCTTACCACAATTCCTTTTTAGCAATTGATTAAGCAGAACATATTGTTTAATAGTAGAAAATATTTATTTTCACTCAAAAGTGTTTTCTTTTCAAAATACAAGGAAATATAAGTAACTACATTTATCTTTGTTTTGATGCACTGGCATCTTCACAGTCCTTATCAGAGTACTCAATCAGAATTAGACCTTCTTTGTGCATAGAGCTAGTAAAAAACATTCATTGCCAAAAAGTACATAGCCTAAAGTTATTTCAACAACATAAACACCTTTTAAAGTATGAGAACAAAATTAATCATCTCTTCCCTAAATTATAGGGGATCATACCAGCAAACAGTACACTGAGTTTCTTCTATATATTAACAATGCAAAATTAGGGCTTTTGGGGAGCTGGAGGAGTTGTTATCTCTGAAAATGCTGTAGTCTTCATAATGACTTTTACCTTGTTTATTAAGGAAATTCATTAGTACTGGGTGGAATAAAACCTCTAAAATGTGATGCCATCACAGTCAGTGCAGTAAGTCATATCTGAGTCTGCAAAGAGCTTGGAACAGTAACACTGAAGGGTGTAAGAGTTCAGATAACTCATGGTAATAATCTGAGAAGTTAAATGACAGCTATTGTAGCTATGCATTACCTCTAAAACAGATAAGAAAGGGTCTCTAAAATATCAGTGGTCTTACATAAGCTAATTTCAATAATTAAATCATTTATTTCATTATTCTGCATCTGTTTCACTGCAAGTTCTTGGATTTAGCCACATTCCTCTCCACGTATACACAGATATGTTTTTAATTGGCTTCCCTTTGCCCGTTTTAAGATGCCCCTAACAAAGGACATTTTGATATTGACCTGAGTGAATAGACCTGAACTTTCACAAAATAGGTAAGCAATGTCATTAGAAAGTAATCAGTGTACATAATCTCTTCCTGCTGTGAAGCACCCTACCAGCCTCCTCTTGGAAAGGGAGATGCTGAGTAACATATAGCAAAGCTCATTTGAGATTGTAGGTCATAGTTAGACTTCACAATTGATTTTGAACTGATTCAGAAAAGGAGCAAACTCCATCACCCATAGCCCAGATTTCTCACGACCACTATCCTGTCGTTTTGCAGTGTGGGGGTATCTAACCCATTTCTCTCCCATTCTGCTGTAGAGAGTGTAAAATAAAAATATTTTTCATATTAGAGTAACTTCATTCTCAAGAGCAACAGATGTGGATAAGACCAACTGTGGAGCTGAACTGAGATGCTGGATTGAAATAGCAAAGAGTTTGGGTGAAATTGTAGCTACGGGCCAATATAAACTTTATGATTGTTGCCCATGCACTGAACTGAAATTCTAAGTATAAAACACCTTGAACTCTGTGACAGTTCAGCTTTGTTTTTCTATGTCTTTCCAGTGAACTCAACGCCAGTTTTAAGTTTCTCATGACTTTCAGATTTGGTTATAAACATTTTCACAGTTCTCCTCATGCATTATTTCATTATTTCATTTACTATGAAGTTAGTTATTAATTGTTGGGATTTTTTTTTTGTAAATGTGTTAGGGATTTCTTGGAAAGCTTTTTGGCTGTGTTTGTTTTTAAAGCCCATAAATCTTACCATTTTTTTTAAGACAACGGATTACTCAGACTAAGACTTTTGGTAATACGTTGAACTGAGTTGGTGTTATGTTTTATTTTTTAGCCGTCAAAAAGGCTGAAGATATTTAGTGATATTAATTAAGAAGCAGAGTACTCAGCAGATTAAACTAGCAATTTCCTTTACCTACAGTCACCTAAAACATATTCCTTTCCTTCTTTCTTACTGATAGCCTTCCACTATTGGCAGAATTGATGTCATCATTTATCTGCTTCACAAGAATATATACCCAGGAAACAATTAATTAGGGAGAGGAGAAGTCATATCTATTTTAGTGATTTTTCTTAACTAATATTTTTACATGAAACAATGGTTCCTAATTTAGTATATTTCTTTGTATTAGTAGTATTCTCATTGTTGACTCTTCTTCCATCAATTCTTTTCCCCTTCCCCATAATAAAATAAGAAAGACAGATTACTGTAAATTTTGGCACGAAAAGGTATTTGCATCATTTTCTTATAAGTCACGTGCTTTGGATTTCCTCTTGTTTATGATATATTGAAATGTCTTCCAGATGTCTTTAATTATAAAAGTTTTCAGGAAAGCAAAGTAATCCATAATAAAATTTCTTCTACATTTTTAAAAATAGTCAATAAATTAGTGTACTGCAGCTTATCAAACTGCCACATAATTCTACAGCTGACCTTAGTGCAGCAAGGTCTGGCATTTTCTAGAGACAGCTGGTTTTGTCAGAGGCAAAGCAGGCTTTCCCAGGCATACTTCTTGTTCCTCTTCCAAGGGAAAATGTTCCCTTCCTGTGACCAATCCCACAGTGTGAGCACTCATTGGTGCAAGTTGCCCTGACTTCCTATGCAAATCTGACCACCTTTACTGCACTGGCTTAGAACAAGTAACTTTGTGACATGGGCTCTGCCAGTGTTTGTATTCAGGACAGAGAGAGTGAATATTTTAGCTGCTGGTAAGTGATGTGGATGCTGTGCTGCATCATGAGGTTTCCATTTATAAACTTAGGGCAGTTGCCCAGATTGCTGTGGTAAAATCTGAAAGAAAAGACAATCATATGAAGATTAGATCAATTTTCAGTGACATACATGTGGCGGGAGCAGAGAGAGAGGAGGGAGGCTTTAATAATAAAAGACAGTACCAGAGGTCAAAGAACTAGAGGATGGACAGTAGCTATGAACTCTTTAAAATTTTCCTTGGATCCTCCCCCTGTACTCAGAGAACTGATTGTTCATCCTAAAGACACACCTGGTAAGGAAACTTGTTGTAAGCCAGTGTTTTAATCAGATGTTAAGGTAGGCAAAGCCACAGGAAATAGAAACCAGCTTTGCCATTTCTGTGACTGATTTTTCAAAGGATGTGTGTGGGAGCCTTCTTTAAAAACTTGTTACTAAAAAAGTTAAGAAAGATATGGCTATAAAAGCATCTTGGTGAAATAGCAGTTCAGCATTGAATGAAATTTGCTTATTTTGTTGGATCATGGGTTTAGTGGCCTGCAAGGGTTTTCAGGCTTGTCCTCCCAGGAGACAACATTCTGATATCTCCCTGGGAAGTAAGAACTCGAGATATGCTACAGCCCATGGTCTGAAAACCAGGGGTACAAAGAAAGAAGTACGTGTGTGTCTATTACTAGCCAGATGTGGGGCTTTGTGGCACTCCAAAATGGATTTGAGACAGTAGGTCAAATTATATGATGCTAGGATCTCTGACAGAGTGAGTATATGTTTACCATAATGGCCTAGATTCACCTGTCTTTTCAGAATCAGTACTGTTTCAGGGGAGCAAAGGGAAAGAATCAAACCAAAAAAAGAGGTTGGAATGATATTTTGTGGGATTTTTTTCTTTTTTTTTTTTCTGAGTGACTGAATGCATCAGGACTTGTAATAAAAGCAAGTTGCTGTTAACAGTTATCCCACATTTTCAGGTGGTTTAGGTATTGTCTGAATGGTGAAAGAGAGCTCTGTTGGCTTACACTAACCTCAACAAGCTTGCCTCAATAACATCTCAATAATGTGCCCTGTGTACTGTTTCATCAGCTAGATTTATAAAGAGGAGTTAACAGCCACACTGAAATCTAAGCTTTTTTTTTCTTTTTTAATAGAAGGATAAATGCAAAGGTTTTGCCCTACTTGCATTTATTGCAGAAGCAGCACAGCATAGAATTTGGACCCAATTTACTGTTTCTGTCAACAAATAGGAGACAGAACAGTAAGAAACAGATATAAGGCATACAAATATCCCTTCTATGGCTCTCAAGAAAGCTGAGGGTAGCCTTTAGATGTTTTTAGGTGAAGGCAAATTGCACATGAATTTAGAGCTACCCAGAGTAAGATGGTAGCAGGACATACGAAAGAAGGAGGGAACTGCTGACCTCACTATAGCAGTCGGCGTGGCTGAAAGCTATGAATGTATTTCAAAAGGGGCTTAAAATACTAAAGCTGCCACTCCTCTACACCTTCTCTCACAGCCCTCTCAGTTTTGATATCTCAGAATCTGTTGGTCCTCATTCTTAGAATACTTCTAGATCTAGTTATTTCTTGATGATAGTTTTGCAGCACCACTGGCATTTGCCAGTGCACAGGTGGTTGTGCTCCGAGCTGTCTGTTAGAGCAAGCAGCACAAACAGCCTCCTGAGGTGCCCTGCACCAGCTGCTGAGGCCTCAGCCTGAGCAGAGGAAGCTGGTGTTTCACAGAGAAACTGAAGAACTTCTGAGGGAAAAAGTGAGATCCAAGCAACAAAGAAGAGGTAGTTTTCTTTGGAAAATGCATTTAAAGTGCTTCCCAGTATTTCTGTGTAACTATGACTGTGCAATCCATACTATAAATACCTAGGAAAGGGACTTGGGGAGGACTGCACAGCTCTCAAAATGGTGGCGTTACCAACCGCCAGTGCTGCCAGGGACACATGGAGAGGAGGTGAGAGGAGCAGAAGCAGTGCCAGAACCCAGGTCTCCAGAGGTACTACACTGGGTCTAAAACACCTCAGAACTGGCTTTTATTTTCATATTTCACTTGCTCTTCACAGCTGCAAAAAGTTAAAGAGGGCAACAGAGAAATGGGCCCAAGGTCTTCTTGCAGCCATGTTTGTGGGAGTGAAGTTAGGTACCTGCTCCTTAGCCCCCCTGTGCGAATAGGGCTGCGGAGGAACTTGTGGGATATTTGCTGATTGTATCTTCCATCAGGGAATATTTATTTGTTCATTAATTTATTTTATGAAGATTATACCTGCTACACAGTGCAGTTCTTCACTGATCATTCTTTCTTCAGAGTTTACAATCCATGACTCAGTGGGAAGTGCAACAGTATAGTCTGCCTCCTGCTTTTGGAGTGAGCAATATACTGTGAGTTAATGCACCTTTGTAGAGACTGTTCTTCAACTTTTTTTTTTTTTAATTTTAAATTTTTTGAATTGTATAAATGGGACTTTGATATCCCCTTTGCAATGGACTAGAAAAGAAACAGTGTAAGGAGAATATCCACACAAAATTAGAATAACAGAATGCTGATATTCTGTATTTTCACTTTGCTATATTAAATTTCAGTTAAATAAGAGGAAAACAAATAAAAGGTGGAAGCAGCATCCAGTCACAGAAACTGTCCATGCGTGTGGGAATGGGACTAGGGAAGCCAGAGCCCATGGGGTGTTGGACCAGATGAGTGATGTCAAGGACAGCAAGGACTCCTGCAGCTATATCAGCAGCATGAGGAAGGCCAGTGAAAATACAGGCCCACTGCTTTTGTCAGTTGTGAAGACAGACTCTTCTCAGCGGCACCCAATCAGAGGAGAAGTGACAAGAAAATTCCACTTAAATGTAAGACCTGTTAATTAATTTGTTTATTTATTTGTATGATTATTTTACTGTAGGATGATTGAACATGGGAACAAATTGCCTAGAAAGATTGTGGAGTTTCTGTCTTAGAGATGTACAGAACAGGACTGGACACAGTGCTGAGCAACCTGGTCTAGCTGACCATACTTGGAGTAGAGGTTTGGACTAGGTGGTCTCCAGAGATGCCTTCCAGCCTGAAATATTCTGCAAAGCTGTGAAATTCTATTATTTGCAATTTAAACCAATAGCTATGCTAACAATCTTAACTAAATTAATCTCTGTAAATCAACTGAATGTTCATTAACAAACCTCTTGTCAACTTAATTTAACCTAAACCTATGTGTTCTATAAAAGCTTTTATCAAATCAGAGGGCAGCAGAAATGTGTGCAGCTTGCAATTCCAATGAAATATATATATATATATATATTCTAAACAAATAAATAGCCTTTTCTGTAAGTGAAACTGTCTGGAAGGAGAAGTGAAACTTGCTTTATTGCTTTTTGTTTTTTTCACCAAGATATACAACAAAAGTAAATGAAGGTCAGAGGTAGTACTAAGTAAGTTGAATTACAAATATGAATTTGTTTACAATAGCAATGCCACTTTTAATAATAATGCAGTGAAGAAATTAGAGCATTTGCTATTATCCTTACTACATTGACAAGAGCCCTTTTGAGCTTTTGTTTGAACCTTCGGTAGGTCTTCCTCTTTTCATCAAATTTCTCTGTCCCAACTCAAGTGCCTCATGATTGTAAATATTTTAAGATGCAAGTTGCTATAATTTGTAAAAGACTATAGGAGGTAGAGCAATGTAAATCACACCAGGAAAGTAAGTGCAGCCCACTGCTGTCATTGACTCCAGGAGGAGGGATGCCTGCCTGTGCTGAAAAAGGTGAAGGCTGAGTAAAAGCAGATCAGGTCTGCTTTATTTTACACCTTCCTGTTGGCTGTTTCAGTCAGAATTCTGCATGATCCTTAAGTTCAGTTGTGTTCTTGGGATGCTAACCTGCACAAGTTGCTTTTGACACTTACTTTACAAATAGCCAACAATGTTACTCACCCTCCTTTGTGTTCTGTCTGTAACTGCAGCCACTGACCGTAAGCTGCATGGGGTTGACTGTTACTCGTGGGAAACTATATGCCTATTTTGCCACCCTTTGATCTGATTGGGCTTGCTTTGAATAGCACATTATGCACTTCAGATTGAATTAATGTATGTTGAGTTGAGTAATGGTACTACATGAGAAAATAAGGTCCACCAGGCACCTCTCTGGCTAGATGTGGATTGCTGACTGTTTTTCAAATCTCAAATTAAAATAGAAGAGTTTATGACCCTCTCCATTCCTCAAACAGCGTACAGGGGTTCAAGGCTGTTCCTTCTGCTGTAGGCCTTCCTCTCCATTCTTGTTACATATGCCCAATAGATATTCCCTCTATACCTAGTACATGAACTTTCCCTCCTTCCTTTGGCAGTAATCTGATATTTGGCAGCAAAAAAAAAAAAAAAAAAAAAAAAAACCCCTTTTCTTGCCCTTCTTATTATAAGTGAATTTCCAGTACATAAACAGATTCTTTTTTAACTAGTTTAGTATGCACGGTTTTATCTTATTTATTTTGTCTTTCATCCAACTCCATTTGGAAGCAACTTGCTGTCAAAGATTTATTTGAAATTTTTAAGTTCCCTTCTAATGCAAATTCTGATTCAGTCTCTAGTAATGCAAGATGTTGTAACCCAATAATACTAATTCTTCTTTTCTTAACTCTTAAATGTTTCCTTTCCTCTTTCCCTTTGCTGGGTATGTGAGAAAAGTAGTTGCCTTGGCTGCTTAATGCATTGCAATTCAAACATTTGCTCTGTCCATGTAATTTTGAATTCCAGACCTGCTGGTGGTTCCTAGATTTCAGGCTCTGAATATGAGTTCAACACTTTTAAATGAATCACTAAGAACACTGTTTCTGTCAGAGTCTTTTTTTTTTCCTGCAAGTTTTTCCCAATTTTTCAGACGCAGACCCTGAAAAAACAACATTCTCATAAATGTTCTAAATGCAGAGAAAAATCTTCTTATTATTTTTTCCCTGTTTCCTTACAGTCCTTTCCCTCTTTCTATTGTCTTTTAGCCCTCCAAAGATGTGTGCTATCCTTGCATATAACTGGCCTTGTTCTTATTTGTAAAGTGATTTCATCTGAATTAAAAAAGGCATGGTGGAGTTTTGTAAACTAACTAGGCAGAAACTCTTGAGGAGCACTTTTTACCTTCTGTTGGAACAGTCAGTGGGGTACAGGTTCTACTTTTCATCTGCTGGCAGTGGACAGTTTTCTTCTAAATCAAAATCATGGATAGTGTCCCAGTTCTCACCAATACATTTGGGTTTTAGTAATACATCTCTTCATAAAAACATATCAACTCCAAAAACAGGAACAATGAAGATGTGTAAAGAACTGGGATACATCATTTGATTTTGGTCATTTAGCACACACTCTGTCCTTCATTCATAGTTTCATACTGATGCTAAATGGTTTAATTCTTTGAGCCAAGGTTTTTTATTCTCCGTTATGCTATCTGTACTGTCTGAATATTACAGTACCTATACTATACTATCCAGGTCTTCTGTTGATGTAGTAATGAGCTTCAGGCCCATTATCTTATACATAAAGTCAGAATTGTTGGTTCCAACATGTATCACTTTACATTTCCAAACATTTAATTTTATCAATAATTTTGTCACTCAGCCGTTGGTGTCATAAAATCCTTTACGTTCCTTCACAGTCAGCCCTTGTCCTTACTATGTCAGTCATTTTTCCAACCTCTGGATCAAGCATCTGATGCCCCTATCTTACTTCTGGAGCCCCTTTGAAAGCAGGCTAAAATCTCCCACAGAATAATGTTGGCTAGTGCTGGAAGACTGAGTCCCAGGCAGGAGGGAGAAAAGAAGGCATTGGAGGCAGGTTCCAGAAGGTGGAAAGCTAATGTACTTATACACTGTGCAGCTTTAATAATTGATAGAAGTAGTTAAAACATAGCTCTTGAATGACTGTGCAGGGTGCTGAAGAATATTTTTCCCCAGTTGGGCCCCTCGCCATATGTACAGTATTATTACTGTAACTGTATTGTACCATATAAATGAATGATTTATGTAGTGATTTATCCACTCTACCATGACTGTGTGACCAATCTCTATTACTAGATCATATTCAAACCTTTACAATAGCAATACATGCAACTTTGTATTCCAGAGCATTACCTGCTCTTTAAGCAGTAAGACCCAATAGGGTGTACATTATTGGCCGCTAGAGCATGCCTCCATGTGCTCATTAAGCACAAGTCTGGAGACAAAATGCTGGGGCTGCATCCATGAAGAAGCAGGGTAGTCATATAGTCCCAAAATTGTTTTCCTGGGATGATAGTGAACACTTTTAATTTTTACAGTAAAACAAAAAACAGTTTACTTTCCCATTATT
The DNA here is from genome assembly GCA_016647715.1 of Pavo muticus. NCBI lineage: Eukaryota > Metazoa > Chordata > Aves > Galliformes > Phasianidae > Pavo > Pavo muticus. Next base: position 175,574 of record JACDJE010000308.1, read on the forward strand.
CAATCTGTTCCTAGATGAATAGTAGATTGAAAAAAACATTCCAGAGACAGTAATCTCTCATGCAGATTTTAACTAATGGCTTGAATACTTTTGACTGGTGACGCTGTAGTGTTTTGGTTTTTTTTTCCTGCCATCATGGCAGGTGCTGCTGTGAGATTCTTTCTCTTTTCGTTTTTGTTCTGAGTTGTTTTCCCTCTCAAATTGGCTCTTATGGCAACTGGGCCACTTTGATCTTTGGTTTTATGACAGAAGAGCTGTGGGGCACCTAGCAATGGCTGGAAGTGGTGTTTTTAAGTGATCAGCAGATTAAAATTAAAGCTACCACTGTCTATGATCTACCTGAAGTCCTTGTGTGTTCAGAGGTAAAGTGGCTTTGGACTGTACAATGTGGCCAGAAGGACAAGGGAAGTGATTGCCCCTTGAATGTGGCACTGATGAAACCATACCTCAGATATCGCATGCAGTTTTAGCTCCTCTCTACATCAAGGTTACTGAATTACTTGAGTGTGGGCAGAGAAGAAGCTGGTGGAGGAACTAGAAAACAAGACATATGAGGAGCAACAGAAGGAATGGGGATTGTTTAACCTGGAAGAGTCTGAGGGGAGACCTCATTGCTATCTTCAGCTTCCTTAAAAGTGGTTGCAGCAAGGAGGTTATCGGTCTTTTTGCTCAGGTGACAAGTGATAGGGCATGAGGGGATGGCCTCAAGATGCATTAAGAGAAGTTTAGATTGGACATCAGGAAGAATTTCTTCATGGAAAGGGTTCTCAGGCATTAAAACAAGCTGTCCAGGGAAGTGGTGGAGTTCCCATCCCTGGAGGTATTTAAGAAAAGTGTGAATGTGGTACTAAGGGACACGGTTTAGTAATGGGACTTGATAGGTCAGGTTGATGGTTGCACTTGACAGTCTTGAAGATGTTTTTCAACCTAAATAATTCTGTGATTCTATGATCTTCCACAGGAGGCTGCATCTTGGGTGGTAGGGTTCATTATGACATGGTTTGACAAAACCATGGTGGCAAGTGATGTTGTACCTATGCTGTGATTGATAGAAAATTCATTATATTGGTTTGGCAATTTCCTCCTGGGGAGGAGGAAGTAGATCAAGAATGTTTAATACTCCCAGCATATTTTTAAGTATATTCTTTTTCCAAGAAATTGAACAATCAAACCAGCCCAGCTGCCAATAAAATGAGATAAAATTAGTAAATCATCTGACAGACTTCTAAATGCGTTCCTCCAGCCTTTTTATTTCACCAGTGATTTAGCACTGACTAACATTCATTTCTCAGTCCAAGGCTAGTCTTTATTTTCCTCATTCAGCCTTTCTTCCATAAAACAGTTATCAAAATCATAAATGCATCTGATATATTCTTTGTAATTATCTGGGAAAGTTCCCAAATGCCCAGCTGCCAGGAGATCTCTGCTGGAAGTTTTCCTAGGGGAAGGTAGAGTGGTAAAGGTTTGAAGCGCAGTGAATAGCCAGAAAAAGATGCAAGGGTGATCTGGGCAGCATAACAGGGCATCCTTCACAGGAATCACATTTTAAATCAAATTCACATTTGTATTCATTGCTCAAAATCTTACTAATGCTATGAAATAAAATATTGTTTTTTATTTCATAGGGCCCTTCCTTGATACTGAGTTCCCTCACAGTTTGCATGTATTTCTGGAAGTACTCTTTGCTTCTTTTCTTTCCTGTGCATTTAGTGGTAGCTCTGTAATGCTGGGTACTCTTGAACTAAGCCACCAGTGGGGAAGAGGGTCAGGGCAAACACCAACATCCTCCTGACGCTGCTTCCCAAATTAAGGATAAAAAGTCATGGCAAATTATGTCCTGTCTTAGCAGGGAGCAACTTTTCCTAATTCCCCAAATAACACTATTTACGTAGTTGCTTCCTTTGTGGTTCCACTATGCATATATATACACACACAGAAGGCTAGATATTCCTACACAGAATATATGCAGAGACACATCCTGGAATTCTCAGAGGTGTTTGAGAGCTGAACAAATCCTGTCTTAACACAGAAGAGTTCTTAATTTTATTTATCTGTTTGTTTATTTATATTCTTTTTCTTAGAGAGTGGAATCAGTTATTACCATTGTGATAACTTCGCACTTCTGCAGCATTTGATGCAATGCTACAAACTTGGCTTGCAAGGCAGTTGATTTAAAACAGTAGAAAGCATCCTAAAATTTGTTACTCTAAATTTTATTACTGACATACGGATATGAAAGGGCATAATTTTTATTACTGACATATGGATATGAAAGGGCATAATTTTGGTAGCTAGATCTAATCAGCACTTTGTTTATAAAGAGCATCAAAAACACACATCAATAGCAGTCCGTCTTAGTACATCTGCATTCCAGATCTTTGTGTAGTATAAGCTAACTGTTCCTTTCAGCTTTCCTGAACCCCAGCTGGTCTTGCTTAATTTCACACTATTTTATATTCTGTTTATTACTGAGGCCAGCAAATATTTTATTTTAGCTGTTTGTACATGTTAAACAAACATGGGATCCTGGTGGAATGTCTCTGGCAGAAACATGCTAATTCCTTATACCCTCAGAGTCCCTTCCACACTTGAAGGAATGGGCTCAGCCAGCTAAATTAGGCACCCAAACAGGAAAACCACAGACACACGATTACAGTTTCACCCAAAGCTAAATGGTGCAGCATGAAAGTCATGTTGTTGTTTGGTTTTTCACAGTGAAGCCTGCATGAACAGAGACAGCTGGCATTGTCTCTGACAGAGCCTGCCTGCGGGAAGCAGGAGAAAGGGGATTCCTGCTTCATGGAGCTGGCGAAGTCAGTTTAGTTTTCCTCCTTGAAGAGATCATCATAGGTATCCAACAACAAAAGAGCACAGTTAAGTTTCCAGACAGTTTCTAGTCATGTTTTATGTGCCTAGAGACTCAAAAAGTGTAGGGAGTTTAGGCTTAATTTTTTTACAGATTTCTGCCCTGGTTGAAGTCACCGGACTGTGTGCTGCTCACAGTGATTATGACTCTCATGGAGCTGCTGGTGGAGAGGTAGAGACTATTTGATGGCCTGGTAGGTAGAAAACTTGTACAGGAATAGCTAAATACATCTTTTCCTTTGAGACCCTCGAGAGCTGTGGCCAGCTATTGTTGGCAGCACTACCGAACTTGGGCACTTAACACAAATTTCGTTGCGCACTGTTTCAACAGCCAGATGGCCAAAAGTTAAGTTTTCCAATGTACAACTTGTAGTACTTCACTTACCTAGCCTTTAACTACTAGGTGAGTATGTACCTTAGAAATACTTAAGGCGGATAGAATTCTGAATACAGGTTGCTGGACCAGTCCTTTAGAAAGAGGCGGTGAATGTGACTGGGTCTGTCATGATGAAGCACAAGTGTGCTACTTTATTTATAGAACCTGAGCTGTCTTATGCTCTTATGCACTCGCTTTGCTACCATTGCCAGATTATAGCTAAAAAGTGCTTGAGAGTATGAGCTAGTGCTCAATCAAGCTTCTGTCTTGTTTCACAGTGTCCTTCATGGAGCATATCAGGCTGAGCTGTGCTGACTTCTAGTTTGATTCTGAGGAAAGCCTGAGTGGTGTTTTTTAACTGTGAAACTGTAAGCAATTTGGCCCTTAGCTACCTTAAAGCTACAGCTTCTCCACATGGAGCGCTACAGTGATCAAGATAGACTGCACTAACCAAGCCACAGTACCCTCATTTATCTGGCACAGAGCTTTTGACTGTCTACTTTTAAAATTCTTCAGATCTGAAAATTATTTTCCAGCTCTTTGGTCCAGAAGAGCCCAGTCTTCTTAATTTATCTCATGGCTCCAATAGTAGATATTCCATTTTCAAAGGTACCGAGACAGGTTGCATACAGGCATCTTTTTGAGAGTGGGATTTTTTTCCAATGATTTGATGGTACAGCAGATATTGATTAAAGTTTAGTATTGTTCCCTCAATAAGAATTGCTCAAGACAAGGTATTTGTAGAGTGAAATAAGAGTGGTCAAAGATGTAGGTACTTGGTTTCTATAAGAACTGGAGTTTTGTTTTGTTAGTCCTTTGCCATGTCAGTGGGTGGAAAAAGCCAAGGGATGGCTGTTTGCCTAATGATAGTGCAGGATACATCTGGGAGGAAGCTTGAAACTCTGTCACAGAGTCTGCAAACAATCTAAGCCACATCAAATAGATTCCCGCTCTTTGACAAAAATCAGTGAAATAGGGAGCTAATGAGGGAGCTAATGAGGGTAATGAAATAAAGAAAAGAGAATTCTGTTGTTCTTTAATACAGTGACCTTTTTAGAGATGTGTCATTTACGCTAGTGTTCATATGAGTGTTGACCCATGTTGATTTTACAGTATTTAGTTGTGTGATGGCTTCTTACCAAAGCTGAAGAAGCAGTCTGTGGCTGGCCTCACTCTTTAGGCCTGATAAGCTATGACAGTAATGCTGTAGTTAATACTTTCTGGAAAGGCGATATCTGTCTGCCTCGAATGCACACATTTTGGGCTAAATATTGAGAAATCACAGGTATGTAGTGAAAATCCTGGGTGTGCCAGCCAAGCCTGTAGAAAAATGCTCATTAGGATTAATCGCTAGCAGGGTGACTAATGCAAGGGGAATGAGGTGCTTTCCTTCCTGAAACAGCAGAGATTTGACAGTTTCCAAAGGGGCTTCAACGGAAGGCAGTTGGGTGCTTTGTGCAATAGGCATGCTAGTTTGTTTAATTTAGAACTGCTTGCTTTAGACCTGAGAATACTATACTAAACTGAAGAGATATATTGCAGCATACTCCACAAATAGATTTCAAACAAAATATCTTACTCACTATGGAAGAAATGAGGTACATAATTATCCAATCTACATTAAGAACATTAAAGGCAGCAACATATGAAAGCTGTCTTACCTCCTGCTCCGCTCTTTGAGCTTTGCCAGATTTTTATGTTTGAGGAACCATGTTTATGAGTGATGTATTTGTTACAGCTCATCTCTGTCTTGTTTTCTTAGTAACTTCTGCATGTAATATCAGGAAAAAGGGTTGCAGCCTGAAATCACAAATGTTGAATTTTAGAAGAAGTAGCAAAAGAAGGATCATTTTATTAATAGTTCTCCAAAGTCCTTATTGGGTGAAATATTACTTACTGGTAACATTTGGGTGAGACAATGGGATTTTTTCCTTGTGAGTGCTGTAGGCAGCTAATAGCAAATTCTTTTGAGTGGTATGTAATTGTTAACTCCATAAAAAGAAAACTAAATAGCTATTTTTATCAATAAAGCTATACAGAGTTGAATACCAACCAAAAGAAAGTTTCAGTATAATGTACAGTGTTTAACCACGGTGCACCGCATTCCCAAGTAACACACTATTTGTATTTTCACCTTGAGAGCTTTTTTTTTTTGCCTCAGCATTTTTCAAAATTTCATCCACATTACATGCTTCGTTCTGGATAATTTATCAGGCAGGGTGAGGATATTTGGAGATCCTTTCTAAAACTCTTAATCATTTTTCAAAGAAAGTTAACGGAAAGGGTAGATTTTCTTGATAATCCTTTCAAAATTAAAATATAACAGAAAAACAGTGTGTTTAAGTGACATTAAGGGTCTTACTTAAACCAACTAAAGCTGGGAAATTCAAAGGGAGTAACTAACGCTGTCTCAGATACAGCCCTCATGTGTCACAGCTGACAGTGGGGAAACAGAAGTTGAGAGAGCAGTTCAGATAACAATCTTAACAGTTGGAATATTACCTCAACACCAGTAGTCTGGAGAGGAGGACAGATATGTTTCAAGATCATTCTTTCTCATGAAAGATATGGTGTTTCCTTCTTATGGTTGTGCAGAACATGGCATTTCTTTGATTTGTGCGTCTTTCTCTGGTACGGTTTAATGGTATGGGTTTACTATCACGTCAGCAGTTTCTAACAAACAGAAATCTAAAATTTGAATTTGAAGCTTAGAGAATCCTGATCCCAGGCTTCTTTCTTCCTAATCTCTAGGTAAAAGAAGCTCCAGCCAATCAGAAGCCCCTTTTTCTATTTTAAAGTATCAGAAGGATTCAGATACCTGCCATTTTCATTTGGGGGCCAGGATGACTTTTTTATTTTATTTTTTTCATTCAAACCAGTATGATATTCTGTTTATAAACTTTATTAGCTTTATATTGCCAGTATATCAGATAAGCGTTAGTTAGGCACTGCAGGACTTGTTAGAGAGAATCTACTGTAGAGCTCCCATAATTCATGTGATTTATAGATCGTTATAGAAGTTTATTAAAATTCTCAAAATATCCTGACATAAGGAAGGTTAGAGTTATATGTCTCAGTACTATTCCTTTACACTAAGAGTGGCAGATTTTTGTGTAGAAAAGAGAATATTCTTGGGGGTGGGTTTTGGTTTTGTGTTTTTTTGCTTTTTTGTTTGCTTGTTTGTTTCAAATAAGCTAAAACAGCAGTTAATTTGATGCAGCAGAAAAACTTTGCCTTTTAGCCACTAACACTAAGGTTAGCCCATATTTTACAGAAGTCTTGCAAGCGGAGCCTGCAGTCTCTGATTAATGTCAGAATCTCCGTTCAGTTTTTCTCTGAACACATTACTTTAAAATTTGCATAATTGTTTAAAGTTGCACGTTTCGCTGATACTGCCCCTATTAAACGATACACAAAAACACAACACAGAGTTACATTACATTTCCGACAAGATCAAAACAGAATGTGACACTTTTATGCAGTTGTGTATTTTGTGAGTCAGGGCAGTAATTGGAATATATTAATGGTTTCCCTGACACCCCCTTATCCTGCTCCTCCCCTGTTCCCCTTGAAGCGGTTCTTGTAAACTCCGAGGATATTTAACACATTTTAAGCTGTCCAGTTCTATGTACTGACTTGTAAAGTAATTTGGAATGATGATTCCTACTTGGTGAGACGTGCTCAGACATAAACGCACACGTACACATAGCAGCACATAAAGCATGTACCTGTTAAGGATTTCACCTTTTAAGAAATGACAGAATAATTACAGGACAACATGTCCTTCATGAGTAAAAACAACTAAGCTAAAGTGCTTTCAAGGCTGGCTTGGCCTACTTCTAGCAAGCTGCATAAATCATAAACTGCTAAGGGATTGATTCATGCACTGAGTGATAACTAGAGTCTATATAGTGGGTGTATATAAATGTGTGGATAACATACACATAGACTGAACTGAATTCAGTTCTTAGGTACAGCTGAGCAGCAGAACTGAGCCACTATACCCTGAGCTCTGATTTTATATATGGATATAGAAAATGTGGAGGATACAATACATTTCCTTAATGAAGGCTAAACAAGTGATTCCATTTCAGACCTCTTTAGAAGGGGATTGTAATAGCTGATTAGCTGATAGACTGAAACTTGGTTTCTTAGTCCTCAGTCCTGGCATGAGTGTTCCTGGCCTAAGGGGGGAAAATAATGAATTAAATAATAAAAATAAAAAAGTCTCATCTAGTTTTACCCAGTTGAGACTGAATGTAAAAAAACTCCTGGTGTTTGCAGCCACAAAATAAAATAATCAAATGCCTCAGCCAAAAATTAAAAAAAATTCCAAAACATAAATTTTACCTAACGTTTCAAGTGGCACCTTGTCCCTTGCAGTGTCTTTCTGGTGAATAAACTGTTAAACTTCTTTGTATGTTTTTAGGACCCAGAGCTTTTCAGATGCTGAGGATAATCTATATTAGTGGGATGGTATTTCTTTCTCTGAACGCTTTAACAGGACAGATTGCACATATGCTCTTGCATTAGCAAAGGCCAGGTGAATCCTGAAGAGATGGAAACAAGGGTAACTCAACCTCTGAAGGTTATCCAGAGATTTAAGCTATGTGAAAATTACACTTGTTGGAAATATCTACTATTTACAGGCAGAGGTGCTTCTTTTTTTCCTTTTCTTCCATGTAAATTTCGGGCCGCTGTTTCAAAGGTATACAATAGGCTTCTCTTTGCGTGCAAAAGACTTTGTCCCTTAATACATACTGGCACATTCGTAGGTCTAGATAGCTAACATTTGCATGCATGGGCAGTAGATTCTGTCATTTATGCATGTAGATAATAGAATTTACATGCACAAAGCTCATTTGGACTCGGCCTTGGAACAGCTTGGGAGGACAGGTATTTAAGATTTGAGGGACAGATGCACAGTAGGGGACTGCTGGGGTAAATGATGCTTGAGTCTGGAATATTGAAATAGGAATGCTAAAGAAAGGAAGAAGACAGTGCTCATCTGTGTTTGAGTAGTGCTGAAAGCAAAAAGAGTTTGAATACAAAGAGCAAGGCAAGAATGATACCAAAGGTCACCTTTCATTGTGGAGACAAGCTTAACTTGAAACAGGAAATTTCCTTTTCTGAAATATGTTTTTGCCCTTGCCCTGTGGTCTCTGTCCAGCGATGGCCTTTAATCTGTCTTTCATGAAACTTCAGCCAGAGCCTAGTACTTCATGTCACTGATACCAGGTTGTTTAGCAGAGACTGGAGACATTTAAGGGCCAGTCTTCAACTCAGGAGTTTTTTGGGCCCACTGAAGTAAATGCAGCTGCGCCAATTTTGTTCCAGCAGAGAAAGTGGCTTCGAATGTCTAGATTCTTTCAAAATTACTTCTATTTGTAGAGTGTCTCTGTTTGAACTCTGTAGGCCAAAAATAACATTCTGCTTCTGAAGTACAGGGATGTCTTTCTCAATGTGAGGAGAAATTGGTGTCCAGATCTAATTGCCATTTGGGACCCCAATTAAACAAAGCTCACCACCCACATAGGGACCACAGCACACAGGAAGACAGCATCTGAAATCAGACTGTTAAAAGCCTTTTGCATTTTACCAGAGCTGCAGTCACTGTGCCTATCCCAAAAACACACTGTACTTCAACAAGATCTCACTGAAATTAATATGAGCCCTTTTGGAACCAATAGAATCTTTTTCTGAATGAGGAGAAAATTCTTATTGCTCTTTTTCAGGGCACCGACTGTGTAACACCAAGGCCTCCACAGCAATGCACTTCAACACAACTGGGTGAAATATGGAGAGAACAGAGGTCTTAATTTCAGATTGCTCAAGTTTGTCAGATTATGTTGTATAGTATCAGATTGTTCTGTGAAAGCTGAGGCCACGGAGTCCCATTACAGCTCCCGGGCTAGATCCTTGAGTGATGTCAATTGGTGTAGTGCTACTGGAGTGACTGGAACTGTGCTGATTTCACTAGCTCAGGATTTAGCCCACTGGATCTGAGATAGCTATAAAACCTCACTGCTCACTTTAGAAGTGGTACCCCATAAATGCCTTCACAGTGCAGGTTTTTATAGTATATATAGGAAACCCACTTTGTGGCTTAAAAACACTGACTAAACAAGGTCAGCTTTCTGTTCTAGCACCAAAACTGTTAATACCAGTAGGTAAGGTTTTAAGTGTACTGTCTCTCTGTGTGTTTGATTTGTTTTCTCCACTTTTTAGTTTGTCACTATGAGCTGCTCATGTCTTGAACCATTTTTACAACCACACCAAGATAAAGGGAATATAACTAGCAGGTCCTAGCTTAGCTCTCAGTGTGTAGTGTCCTCCTCTCACAACGGATGCGTATACTTGCACATAAATGCTAGATGTTTATACTCACACATATAAAATCAGTATACATCAAGTGTCCTTAAACACTCCCATGTCTTTTCCACTTCGTAAGTAATGAAATGTCATTTTTGCAAGAAAAGTATTATGTCTCATAGTGTCAGATGTTCCAGCGGCTAGACTGAACTCCACTGCACTCACTGTCTCAGCCAGCGATTTGGCACTGAGGGCTGAGACTGTTTTCCTGACAGGCAGTCATTGGAAATGTTTTCGCAACAATTAATTTATAAGTAGATTTTCTTCTGCAAGGGGAAGAAAATAATACTAAGTGAGGTGCAGAGACAGGCAGCCATGTGCTTTTCCATTAGTATACACCAGCTTGTATTTTGGTAAACACAAGATAAAAATGGAGAATCAGTTTTTTTCCGAATGCACACACGCACAAAGAAAAAAAGCAAAACAGATTTGTAATCAAACAGCTTCTAACAATCGTTATTTTAACATTTCACAGTCTTCAATTTTTGAGGAGGGGGGACACCTCATCACCTCATTCCCTTGTTAATCATTTATGCTGTAACATTTCTGGATATGAGACTGCATGAAGACTACATGTCTCTAAAAATTACATAAATATCAACGATGCATTCCAAATAAATGGATTAGGAGCGACACAACCCAGCTTCATCTGATTGTTTACTGAGTGTAGCTAGTGTATGCAGTGTACATTTTTCTTCATTAAGTGTCAAATTTTCAAACTTGTCATTAGTAAAAATGAGGGGAAAGAAGAGAAATCATGAAAAGATCAAAAGTACTTCTTAATGGCATGGGCTTTGTAACAAAAATGACCGCAGTTGTTACCCCATTAGCCCTGCAACATAAACTAGAATTCTGCAGATGATAGATTTTGTAGCATGGCAGCCAAACTGACCCAAGGAAAAGAAAATCTGGATCAGATTGGATTCACTTTAAAAATAAACAAACAACAAAAAAACCCACCCTCACTTAAAGTGAAAGTACTGAAAACGTTTTGTTTGCGCTACAAAAAATTAACTGACATCAGGAGTGATAAATGAAAGAAACGGTGTTAGAGAGTAGGTTGATAAGGATGAACTGTAATGGCCCTGTGCTCAGAGTTCACAGCTGAGGCATGGAGGAGCTTAGCACAGGTCTCTGCTCTGCAGGTGTTCTGCTGTTGGCCTGTGTCTCTGTCCCTAGGCCCCAAAGGGCTGACGCACTGGCTGCAGCGTGTGTGTGTGCCCCTGCCAGTTCTGCTCCTGGGGAGATGGATTGCAGGGAGCTTCCAGGCACTGAAGGAGAGCACTTCTGCTGGGGTTGGAGTGAGGTGGATTCTCTTTTTAACCCAACTCATTGTTGTGACCTGCCTGACACTGCAGACCTTCAAAATGTAGAACAGGGGATTATATCCTTAATTTGTCCTCTTTTGGTGGAGAATCCACAAAAGCAGAGATTGGAAGCACTGTCCTTTGGGAGCAGGCTGTTATCAGGTGCTTGGGACGTTCCCTTGAGAGGCTGCGGTCCCAGAAATGAGTTAGGCTGAGTAGATTTTAAGCCTCTTCAGAGAAACCACGGAGAACAACAGCTTCATACAGTCATGCCTCAGTTCCAGTGAGTAATGCCAAATTGCTTGTGTTGTCACCACTGCCGTCTCCCCTGGAGATCCTAATGGGTCCCTGCAGATCCCTGAGGAATGCAATGCTGACTGAATATGTTTTTCAAGATTGTTTCAAGATACTATGGAACACATCCAGAACCTAAAGAGATGTTTTCTTTGGGGCTCCAGACCATAATATGTTTAATTAATGATGCCATTACTAAAAATACCCATAGGAAATAGCACAACTTCATCTTTCAGAGAGATGTTTGTGGAATGGGGGTTAGGGCAACTTGTTTTAAAGCATAATTTCCCTATAGGTTAGAATCTATATAATTATAGTAAAATTATAAAAACAGATTGCCTGCCCATGTGTGCTTTTGTATTCAGACAGTGGGTGCATTGTGCCCTTATTAGACAAGCATTGCTTTTCCTAACTTCTTGTATATTTTTCTTAGCCCTTTCATTTCATACCCTAATCTTCACCTAACTTGTAAAGTTCTGATTGGTTGTTTGATGCTGGTTTCAGAGGTGATGTGTAATTTGGATTTCCTTGCATTCGGTCAGAAATAATGAGCCCAAATTATAGTTAAATTATTGGAATTTGTAAGCATATTGCAAACTGGGTAAAAACCTAAGCCAGTAAAGTCCAAAAGGTATCAGATCTTGAATATAGTATAAACTGAGGGCATAATTTGCATTACGTTTAACTAATCCCAGACCTTACTAATCTTTTGAGTTAATCAAAGTCACAGTGACCGCTAGATTTTTACTCATCTTTCTTGTCACAGCTGAAATATGAGTCTTAAGACACCTTTTCAAATTCACTTGGTTATCTCTATTTTAAATTACACAGCTAGTAGTGATAATTAGATTTTTGCTTTCCTGTATATGGATGCGTAAGGCTCAAGAATGTCAGACAAATGCATTTTCAAAAATATGTCAACAATTGAAGATACTGAAATAGCCCTGCTTACTCTGTAACGTGTATCCAGAACGCTAAAAGTTTTTTTGAGAACTTGGAAAACTCAAACTGCAACTGAAAAGCAGTGTACATCCCCAGGCAGCCTTAATTTGCATGATCAGCACTTACTCAGCAGAGCACCATAAGTATTAGAGACCTTGGTTTATTAAACAGGTCACATTTAACTGTCCTTGAACAATTTCTCCTATGCATTATACATAAACAAGCTTTTTTTTGTCATATTCAGCATCACTATTTCTCTTTCTCTACATTTTCTTTGATACAGGGTAATTTTTCTATAGGAAATGATGGAGGATGGCTAAAGTAAAATGCTATGTGCCTTGCCTCCCATAGTCTTGTTTAAGAATTCCACACTTCTCTCATTTTGTTTTCCTTCTGGCTAGTGCTTTTTGTTTGTGTTGAAGTCCTTTATTGAAGACTTTTGTTTGACTACCCCCCCTCAAATTGAGTAGTTCCATCCAAGAAAAAATAAAAAAAAGAAAAGTTGTTCCTGTAGCTGAGGATTATAGGACAGATTATACAGTTTCATGTTGTTTTCTAAGTAGCCTTTGGACAGTGAATGTTCATTTCTTGTCATGTAAATCCCCTGCCCACAGATCAAGCTGTCTGCTGGTGCCAGAAAGGAAGATGCAAGAGACCACTGGTTTTCAGAAGCTGCACATAGAAACAGATAGAAGAGCTCAAATGTAAATAAAGATGGCAGGAAAATATTCTTTTCTCTTCCACAGTATAATCCAAGCAAGTCCTTTTTTTTTTCTCTTTTTCTTTTTTTCTTTTTTTAATATCCTTTGGTGTTTTCCCCTCATGTGTCAAATACATTTTTTCCTTTATGTTACAAGACATACTTTCTGTGCATTAAATTTCTCTTTTTTAAATAGCATCCAAGAAATCTTTCTCAAGAGTGAGGGGTTTTGTATCTTGAATTATCTTGAACTGTACCGTAAATCAGCATATCCTAATCTTGTGCCAAAATGTAAGACTTGCTTTCAGTACAGAGAAAGGAGAGGAAGAGCGAGGGAAAGAAAGAAACTCTCTAAAAGGTACCTAGCATGAAGAAAGTTCTTAAGAGGGCTATTTTTAAGCATGCTACTAACTTTGGTGTACTTGATTTGCTGTTAAAACTATTATACATCAACATTTGAAAGAAAGGGTGTGTAATTATAAATTCTGTTTGTTGCGTACCCTTATTTCACAGATTTGTAAGTCTACATTCCTGCATATGAAAAGAACTCTGTGTTTAGATCAATATTTTCCAAAACTCTATTTATTAGGGAAGCTTGGATGTCAAAATTGAACATGACATTTTGTGAAATATGAGGTCGCACATCAGCAAAAGAATCAGGTTTGTTCAGGCTTATTTGAAATTTGTCCTATTCAATGTAAAAATCTAAATTCACTTTCCTAGGAGAGCTGAACGCTCCCAGTGACTCCTAAACAATTCTGAAGATGAAATCCTATATTTCAAAAGCTGAGTTTGAAATTGCCTTTTTAAATAAATAAATGTAAGTGTACATTCTTACTGTTAACATTTCTCCTTCCACTCCCCAAAAACCTTACCAACATTGCCGTTCTTGAATAGGGAGTCTGTAGGACAGAAGTGAACTTTTACTGACAGATTGCCTTTAAGGATTCTTCTGAATACATTATCTCCATAGTGTTCTTAAATTGGACTGTCTTAAAACAGTCAGACAAGTTGGATAACTCCCTTCAATGTGTTTTCAATTGTAGATCATGACACTTTCATCCAACAATTTTAAGGAGATAACTTTTAATTACAATAATAAGAACCACATGGGCAATGATTGATGCAAACCTGATGTGTTCTTTTACTTTATTAATCTTTTTAATTAGAGGCAAAAGAATGCTTTATCTGTAGCAAAGGAGATGAGATGGGTTGAGATATTCTACTGTACTTTCATGACTGCAAAACCCAGATTACTTCCCAGAAACGTGGGTTTCTGCGGACACCAAAGGTGAAAGAAGCTTGTTCGGTTTTCTCTTTCAGCTTTGTTTCTCTTCAGCTCTGTGAGGTGCCCCACATGGTAATGTACCGATCAGGATATGAGACTCTTCCATTAGTTTTGGTTTAGTTCTATAAGCTTCTTACAACCATAAGTTTCCAAACACAATTAGAGAGCAAGGAAAGGAGAGAGAGTTTAATGCCACCAGATGTCAGAGCAGTTGCTTAGCAAAGGATCAGTTGTATGAGATGTTGAGAGAGGCTTACAAGATGTCTAGTTCTTTGCCTCTGCCTATCGGAGCAGAAAGATCTTGGCATCTTCCTGCAGCTGTCTGTGTTGGGTCCATAGTTTAAGGCAGTTGTAGTTCAGGGTGATGTGAAAGACAGACAGACAGCACGGTGCTAGTTCTGAAGCTAATGCAGCTCTTTGAAACAGATGCTGTGAATATTTTATCTGAACTGCTTTAATGGATTCACTTGCCTTGAGCACACGGTAGGTTAGATTCAGGTTTCCTCTGTGGCTATTTCACAAGCTTACAGGTAAGGCTTAGCTTTCACACCTTTGCCTGGAATTTTTTTGTCTTATAAGCTGTGTGGGATTAATGGCAGTGGTGGAAAAACATCACGGAGTCTTTTCCCACATACTATTGCTGTGTTTATTCTTTCTTGTTATATAGAGCCAATAGTGTACCAAGTGAATTACTAACAAGTAAAGGCAAGATCTCTGCTTTAAAAGTTTCATTTTCTAGCTAAAAGTATGACATCTCAAGGCTTTGTAAAGCATGAAGGCAATTAAATTTCTAGGGAGGAAGAGAAAAGAGATGTATGCACTTATGATCTCAAAAGCAAAGCCAATTTGTGATACCTGGATTTTGTGGTTCAAATGAGAAACCTGTAAATTGGCCCACATCAGCAGAAGAATTTGTGAAACTTCACAGAATGTTCTGCAGAGTAGTAAGGAACGAACAGCTCAAACTTTCAGAGATCTGAAGCTTTGTAAGCTTCCTCTGCTGCTTTAGCAATAGCATGTATACAGCATGGATTTCAGCCAGAGTTGTGGCTTGGTAGTCTGTGCTAGCATGTTAGGATGCTGGCTTTAGGCCTAATCCAAACATCTTTGAAGTCAGTGAAAGACTTTCAACTTCAGTGAGTGAGATGTGGAGGTGTTTTGAGATGCTTCCTTGTACTAGTCGGCTTGGAGGTAACAGCGAAAACAGAGGAAAGAGGTTCAGTGAAAGGAGGGAAAGGGGTATTTTAACATTATTTTTAAGTCAAAATGCTGATCTTCATGGCTGTCTCACATGAGAAAACGGATTGGATTTAGGAGTGGAGGTGGTAATGGAGAGGGAAGGACAGTTTGATTGGCTTCACTTTGTGACTTTATTTCTCTATGGTAGGCAGGTGTGGGTGTGTCAGGCATGGCCTGCTTTAAACCTGCTCTGGGCAACCTGTCAATAGAGCCTAGCCGAAGTCAGTGCTATTCACAAAAGGCAAATTAGTTTCCTGTGATTGCTTAAGTGGTGGTACATGCAGGGACACCACCACAGAAATTAGGCCTTCGAGGGAAAAAAAAAAAAAAAAAAGGACTTGCATTGCACTTGTTGACAAAGCAATTGTTTTAGAGAAGCCAATTCAACCTTCTCTGGGTCTGGATGCTGTAACTATCCAACTATCTAGAACCGCTCTCTAATGTAATGTAACAAGAGTGGCACCAGGGAATTAAAGTGCTTGGAAAGCTTACATTTGTTTCAATCTGTCAGACTCAGCAAGAGGGTATATGACAAAATCAGGGAGGGGGATATTGCATTTGGGGAATCCTAGAAGGGTACCCTGGCATATATTCCTAAACACGTTTGTCATATCTAAATTATTGAGCAATTGAATTTAGTAATAATGACCATGAATTAACCATCTGTCAAAGATGAGAAATGTCTGCTTTAACCCCGAGGCTGCCACAGATGCCTTTGTATGGTGCCCAAAGCATTCCTTTAGTTGCCAAAATGGCAGTGTGGCAGCAGACCAAAAGTTAACTGGGAGGGGAATACATTCACTTTCTGAGAAATGATTGTTTTCTTGCTCATTTGTTTCAGCCAGACTCTAGCAATATCAGAGTTCTTTCTGCAGATTGTTTTGATTACAAAAAAGAATGACTGCTTTAAGCAGCAAATACAATTTCGCCTTATAAAACTGTGATTATTTTTTTTAATTATCATTAATGTTACCTGAGCTGTACATTGCGTAGAAGGCTTAGAGCTTAAAGCTATTGGATTTTCTACTTCAACTGTCCTCTACTTCAATCCATCCTACAAATGAGGCAGCGTATATCTAGGTAGCAAAATAGTATCTTCAAAGAGTTCAGAATAGATCAGAAATCATTTGCCACACTCACTCCCTCGCTGTACTTCACTTAGAAAAACTTGTTTGAATCCTCAACACACATGCCATAGCTTCTAAAGGCATTAACAAAACAACTCATTTAAAAAGACAGCAGACTAACCATGGCCTGGCTAACCGTGGGCATCTACATGGTGATCTATTTATTGATTTATTTCCTTCTGTTTTCTACTTGGATTTAACTTTCCTCCACAACTATTTTCTAGGATTTGTTTTATCCTCCACTAGATTTTCTATAAAGATTAATTTTGAAATTGTAATGATGCTCCCATTAAGTCTCTTTCGAGCACTGAGTAGACCTGTTTCAAAAAAAATAAAAGGAAATGTTTTCAGGGAAAACTATCAAACCGCCCCTGACTCTCCACTCCATCTGTTTGCTGGAGCACTGTCTTCACAATGGTATTTGATTTCAGTAGTTTGGGAAGTGGATCTTCAATAATGCCACTTGTCCCAGATTAGTTTGTTTTTGCTGTTTGTATGTTACTTTTATAAGTAACTATTTTTCCTTCCCCTGCCTCCCATTTTTCTTTTCAGTCCTTTCTATGAACTGAATTTCTCCTAACTGGTCCACTTCGACCTTCCAAATTTTCCATATGGAAAGCAGCAAAATCCTTCATGACTTTCATGATTTCTTTAGGAAGAGAAGAGGGAGCAGGAGAAATACAGTGCGTGAGTTCGTTCTTTGTACAGTAAAGCTCATTGATATACCTGATGTGTTCCATCCTCTCCCATGTCTCTCATAGTAGCTGAACATACCACAGAAGTGCCTCCTTGCTGCTCAGGAGTTAAAAGCTAATGGTGTTCAGGAGGAAGAAGGTTTTTAATCATGGACTGTGAAAAGCTGAGTAACGAATGGCTGCTAATAATTCTCCCTGCTTGAAGAATTTCTGTAAATCTCCTGCCCTGTACGTCTGATGTGGAAGAGTCATCCACTGTTTGGAGCAGCTTCAGGTCCCTTTTGCATGATCTGGGCTACAGGACTGAGGATCTAGCCTTGGCAGCCAGTGATAACTTGCAGCACCTTTTTGACATGTACAACAAGACTGTAAATAGGCTCTTATGTGCTGTATTTTTGCAGTCTTCACAGGGACTATCTAGAACTTCTCTCAGGTTCAGATCACCTTTTTCTCCATTTCTTGGTAAGGTTACTTTGCTGCTAGTCCCTCAGCATCCTGAAATGGATAGAAATACAGACAACACAAAAAGAAGTACAGTTTTTCAATACCAGCCAAAGTGATCAAAGAGTATCATTTAATAAGATTTCTCTTGTTTGTTTCTAAAAGAGATGCATTGCATGAGTGGTTAATTTGGGCTGGACTGTATTTTGTATTTCAACAATATTTCATGCTAACATACAAGAAGGTAGCTTCGTCCTGCAAAATATTGTACAATGCATTCCCTTAAATAGTCTTTACCATGCAGTTTTAGACACCTCCCACCGCAACCCCCCCTACACTTGAAATGTAGGTGGTCACCCAAAGTAAACAGAATTCCTTCTACTCCCTCCACATCTGCCATGTGTTATCTGGCACTCACCTCTGACCCTGATATTCATCATAAGAATAGGAATTGCATCCTATTCAGCTGGGTGCATGCACTTTAACTCCAGTGATCACTAGCTGTTGGAATAGCATGTGCCAGGAGCAGAAACATGCTGAGACAGCATGAGGGTGTTCAAACTGGACTGTTCCACTTTGTTATAAGCTTGGATAATTAAACAGATCTCTAGATATGAGCAAGTCAGTGCATTATTTTGAGAGACAGACTTCAGTATAGTTTAGGATTATGCTTTTGTGCAGTGAAACAAGCTTGATACTGACTCTTAATGAGAAGGATTTTTGAAAACAAAGTAGTTTTCCTCTCTAACTGCCGTATCAAATGACATTTTGCATCTGTGTAGGGAAATAGTATCCTTTTGTATGGAAGCAGTAAATCTGAAAGTATGTTTGTGTTGCAAACAGCCATCAGTGATTCTGTTCCTTTGGTGTAACATCACTATCCTCCATGACCTACTGGTATCATTCAAGGAACTAAGTAATTTTTGTTGAGAGTCAGACTTTTAAATTCTGACCCTAAATGTGAGGATCCATATGTTAGGATGAATACTGATCTGGTCTCCATGACCCCATTAAATGGAACCCATCTGATATTTTCTTTTCTCGCAAGGATGAGCAGAATTACTTTTTGGACATCTCTGTGGAGGAAATAAAACTGGCAATTTGCTGGCCAAGGGTAGATCTCTTAAAACGTTGTCAAATTCTCAGTTCAAACTAGAATCTTCCTTGTTTACTGTAGATTTGCTGCTACTTTCATTCCTTCTTTGTGGCAGAGGTCCGAGGGAGGAATCTTCTGCTCATCCACTAATCTTCAATAGAATTATGACCATAGTCATGCACTTCTCTCAGCTAATGTGGCTCTGACCTGTAGGATAAATTGCAAAAAAAACAAACAAACAAACAAACAAACAAAAACACAAGAAACAAGCAAAACAAAAACAACAACGACAGCAAAAAACACCCAGGCCTTTAGCTGCCAAGTTTATCTCCTCCCTCTCCAAATCGTTTTCATTTTCAGAAAATAGATTTGAGAGCCAGCAGTGTTGAGATCGATGTTTCTGCTTTGTTTTGCTGCTACAAGCTGCATGAGTGCCTACAGACAGACAAAGCCAAGGTCTCCTTCTACCCACATTGTCACCTCTGTGAAAAGATGGAGTTACCCCAGCAAAAGCTGTTCTTGCTGTGGCACTTCTACCCAGAGGGCCATTGTGGGGGTTAGAAGCATTCAGAAGCACTGAGTGGTACACAGAAGTTGGTTCTGTTTCTTCACTTTCCAAATTTGTTTCTTCAAGTATGTCTGTATTTGTATTTAGTAAAATTAACCATTAATTATGTAATTATGTGAGGAAAGACACGCCATGTAATGGACAGTGAATGAAAATGACAAAGAGCTTATGTAAAAAAATAAATCTCATGTTAGGGTTTTGATTAAGTTCCTCATTTTTGCTTTCTTCTTTGCACTTGTTTAAGTTTGCACGTGCACATCAAAATACATTCACATTAGTTGTTCATTTTTACCAGCAGATTAAAATATAGAAGGCAGGATTCTTATCCAGGAAATCATCTGTTTGAAAAAGACTGTAAAATGGAATGAAAAGGACTGTATGAACTGTAGTGGTATCTGAGTGGTCTCGGTTTGCACATTGTTAAAAATCACACAGTGTCCTTTGGCGCCCTTTTCATCTTGTTTATTTTAATGAAGAAGACCAGTTAGTTTGAAAGGTAGTTTTCAATATGGGAATTGGCTTCTGATCACCATATCACTTCACAATTCTTTATATATCAGGAACACTTGGAAGTACATGCACATGTTTGTGAGATTTTTTTTTTCCTCCTGAGGGGTCCAATTATTTATGCTAGAATTATTCTTATTGTGAGTTATTTTTATAATTGAATCAAAACTGCATAGGCTGATACAGCCCCAAGTTACCTCTGTGATCTAAAAAATCCTCAAAAATGACCAAATAGAATAACTTTGTCACTTGTTTGAATACCAGTTTTGACAATGGGTCACTCAATAGATGTCTAAAATGATCTTTAGCCACATTTTATGAAGCCAGAACTGTAATCCAATAACAATTTTCTGGCTAAGTGCTTCTCAGTTGCCACTGGGGACTAACCGCATCACTGTTGCTGCTCTTAAAATGAGCTTAAGCTAAAAGGACACAAATTTCATATTTCTTTCCTTATTTTCTTGAGAGTAATCTAAGGAAATAATATTTTAAATAATTGCATTCTGGTTCCTGAGGGACATCAGCATAATTGCATTGAGGATACCTTTATTTTTTTATGCATTTATTTATTAAAAAAAGAAGTACATTCCATCTGTAAACGGAATGATTGGTCCAGTGGCACAAAACAATAATGCAATGAAGCCTCTAGTTCATTAAATTGGAATATGGGGATTGAATTACTAATTTATGTTGGTTTTAATTTCGTGGTATAAAATATAGGATTCTAAGATGTAAGGGAAAAATGTTCCCCATGACATGGACTACCTACAGTTCAGCCAGGAAGATTTATATAAAGCTCAGGAGAGATAAGGAAAGGAGAGGTAATGAAGACTGAGACTGACATGGTTCATCTGGAGTACGTTGGTGGGCACATCACCGAAGGAACAACTCAAACAATAAATAATGATATTTATTTAAACTGAGAATACTCTGGAGGGGTTACTTGTAGATATGGATAGTTTGAAATACTGTTTTCTGAAACTCTGCAACTGAGAGGTCAGGTAACAATGAAATGAAGAGAGAGACTTCATTAACCTTAAGTAATTTCTGGTTCATTCCTATTTTATCTTTCCTGACATGCACCCTAGCGTTTTAGTCAGTGTAAACTGGTATTCAAAACTTTTTTGTGAATTTCAGTCTACTATTAAGTTCCCCTTATTTTAATCAATTTAATTCAATCTTAATTTTAACTTAGCTTGTGTGTTTAAATTCTCTAGAGCTGCTTGTAGAAAGAAGTATAAAACCCATAGAAGAGAGGACCCCATACGGTCCTTCCAAAGTTATTATTTTGAACTCCTACTATTGGGATCTAGTTCTGTGGTTACAGAGATGAAATCTTAACTGGTTCTTATTTTCACCTTTGAGACCACAGGCAAGTCACTTTCTGAAAATGGCTTGTACCTCAGTGGCACATTTTTTTCAAAAACTTTTTCATTACTTCATTTCCTTCTTGCCTAACAGAAAGTGCTTCAGGAAGGTTGCCCTCAGATTTTCTGGAAAAATATTAGTTAATCTTTCCCTTTCTTGCATTAATTATCAATTTCCTATAAACCACCTATACAACAGTTAGTCACGACTGTTCAGGAATTAGCCATTGTTTTATTAAGTCTGAAACCATACCACTGCTTTGAACTTAACATTCCCACCCACCCCTTCACTCCGACCTTCTCCCCGTCTTCTCTGTTATTCATTTGGAAACCAATCTAATAAGCATAGTAGATAACTTTAGTTTAATCTTTATTCTGTGCTACATCTCATCTTTACAAGATTTTTAAGAAGCCACCATGTTGAGTAAATAGTTCAGTATGAGATACCCTTGCTTCACAGTCTTTCTCAGGTGAAAGATGCAGTTAAGTTAAGGACATTTCCTACTGGAAATGTTGTCTTTCTTTGTAGAAAAAATTAATCAGTTGCAGGGGAACTGTTAGGTAACAGCTTGAACTGGTGATTGAGCACCTGGTGAAGGGGTGTGGCTGGCCCAGGGAGCACAGACAAATTGTTTCCACCTGTGTTCACCATGTGACCAGAAAGGATGGACCCAGGGTAGAGGCACGCTGGGCACATATAAGGGCCAGCCACTGAAAGGTGAGTATCTCTTGCACCCAGACTGCTTCCTATGAAGGAATGCTGTATAACTAGAGAGTCTTTACCAGCTGAGTGAATGCTACTGCTCTGTATGTGACTGTTGGCCTACCTGTGAGTGCTTTGCCTACTATTGCTAAGAACCTGTCAGAAGTGATTTTGCTTCTCCATAAGCAGAACATCAGTTATTTTATTTATTTACTGATATGCTTTGAATCATAATTAGTTCTAGTTCACCATATGAAAGATCAAAGTTCTTCTGTCTTAATATTCCCACTTGTCTTAGGGGAAGGGAGACTGCTCTCTTCAGAGCATTAGAAGTAGCCAGCTTGAAGTCAGAAACTATGGGCTCTAAGGCAGGTCAGCAAGGTGTGAGGCACTCTTGAGTACTAGTTTTCTTCTCAAAGCAGAGTGAGATTGAATCAGGTTGTTCAGGACTGGTGCTGTCAAGTTTGAATATCTCCAGAGTTAGGGACTTGCACAGCTTCATTGGGATGCGTGTTAGCATTTTATTATGTGTGTTTCTTTCTTTCTTTCTGTAAGAGTGTTTAATTTTGATATCCCTTGCTGCAATTTCATGACCATCATCTCTCAAGCATCCATTTATCCACCTTTTGAGAAAAATTGCTCTTACGGAGCTTCAGAGCTTTCAAGAAATACTATTCTGTCTTTAGTAGTTCCTTGGTTTTTTTTTTAATATATATTTTTTAGCATTTTAATGAACTTCATCTAATGTTGATATAGGAGTCTGTTTACCTCTGTTATACTTGTGTGTAAGAATCAGTTGGTTTTCTTATTTCAGTGTCTGCAACGTGGGTATATTTGGGCTACGTAAGATATATATTTTGAATTTGATAATCACACTTTCAAAAGCTATTTTATGGAGGATAATTTTTTCCCTGGCAGGTCATACCTTCTGCTGCAAAAACTCATGGTACTTTGAATACATCATCTCATCAAAACTGCGTGTGCTTTCCTTGAGACAATGGTTGAACATCATAAACCTTGATTGTTTTCATGGGCTCAGAGCAGCACCGGGGTTTGTGCTGACTGTCCATAATGTGTCTGAAGCTTATCTTTGTATACTTCGTTGACTCAGAGTGTATGTATTTATACAATATGAAAACTATAAATGGAAGAAACGTGCCTATTATCAAACAAGAACCAGGTTTTTATGTTGATAAGACATATAATGAAAAATGAATATCTGGCCTTGTTGTCCCTTCCCCCTGCCAGGAAGATCATACTAGAAAGTTTTTGACTGTATATTTGACTGAAAAAGTATTATTACTAAGTCTTTTTTGTTTCTTGTGTTTTTTTCAGTGTTCTCATAGAAGATAATTGAGATACAAAGTACTTACAGCATTGGTAAGTCACATGACTGATTACATGTGAAAAAGCATGAAGAAATATTGAATTTATTGATGTGAAATCAATAATACTCTTGGGTTAATAGTAATAGAAATGACCTCAAGTTTCACCAGGGGAGATAGAGATTTTATACCGGGAGTAATTTCTTCATAGAAAGGATGGTTAGGCAGTGGAATGGGCAATCCAAGGAAGTGGTAGAGAAAGCATCCCTGGAGGTGAAGAACCATGTGAGTTGAGGCTCTTTGAGACGTAGTTTAATGGTGGACTTGGTAGCGGAATGTGATGGTTGGATTTGATGATCTTAAGTCTCTTTTTCAACCTAAGCAGTTCTATGCTTTTAAAATGGCAGATACAGCTATGCAGTGTGTTCTCAAACACTATAAGTTATTCTAATGCTGATGACTAGTTCCAAAGCAGAAAACTGTATTAGAGAAGTAAATTGTTTTTCCACGTAACCTATCATGAATCTTTTCATCAAAACAAAAGAACTTGAGGTCTGTAAGTAGCAGCCTCATATGCCAGGTAAATTTCAACCTGCTTCCTCAGTTCTTGAGTGTGAATTCTCTTTTGTGACTGTGTGCATCCCTATCTTCTCCAGTCACTTATCTCCTGCTGTGGACAAATGTAAAAGGTATTCTCTTCTATTTTCAGTATGAGCAAGGGAGTGGATTTATTCTTGTTTGAAAGACAATATTCCTCTAATTTAGGAGTAATTAGATAAGTTGCTTGAGAGGATATAGCTTGCATTTATTTTTTTGTATGATATTTTATGAAGTGATTTAACTATGTATTACAGAGGTGTGCAGAAGAGTACAGAAGAAATAAGTAGCTGTTCATATTAGTTTATCAACGAACTTTTGATTCACATTAACATGGCTTGATTTTTCTCTAACCCACTCTTATTCTTGCCAGAATTATATTAATAGGGTAAGAATATCTTACTGTCAGAACGAACTCTCAAAAATTCATGCTGGACCCTGTGCTGAAAGGAACTTTTACTAACATCAGTCAGATGCAGTCCACCTGGGAGGACACTATTACTAGCTGCTTATAATAATGTATGTTAATCCTCTCATGAGTGTCACATAGCAAACTGCAGCTTCTGTTATCTTTTGCCTTCCTCTCATCATCCTTCTTGTCCAACCAATTTCTGACTCTCTCCACTGAAGTTTCTCCTTTGAAGTGGGTTTATTCTTTTTAGCTCTAGCCCAGGCTCTTCTGCATATGCATCTCCCAGCTGCATTCCATAGGTGTATGTTCCAGATGCGTGTAAGGACCAGTTACTGTGTATAGCACAAAGTGTATGGAATACATCTGGAATAGGGGAATACCTCTTTGTTATCATGCAGATGTTCACTGGGGGTGAGGAACTACTGTAAGGAATTATAGCAAGAAGCAAAATAAGCTACTTTAAGTTGTTTTCTTTTACTTTGTTCTGAAAAACTAGGAGTTTTAAGCATACATTCAAGACATTAGCTACTCCTTGTCTGAGGTATTGTGCTCAGTATTTTATAGTATTGTGGACAAGCTGTGAAGGGGCCCAGAACTGTTGATTCATGATTTTTGCATCCATGTACATGGATTCTCTGCCTTCTGACATATTTTGCTTAGAGATCAGTTTTCTTTTACAGTGATCTGTTTTTCAGTTAGTTCAGGACTAAATTCAGTTCTGGTGGATAAGGTTCAGGATGAGAGGCTTCCTCTTTCTCATAGAAGAGGTCTGCTCTGCTCACTTGGTCTTTATAAAGTCTGGATTTAGAAGGGATGTGGGGACGCTTAATCTAGACAGATGTTGGAGGAGTTTCAGTTCTAGTTTCATCTTCATTCCTGTATAAGTCCATTCTAATATAAAGTTATTCAACCAATAAGCAGCCATTACTTGTCTAATATTTTAAATACATTAGACAAATGACTGTTTACTAGTTCTGTCTCACTCGCATATTAAAACCATCTTTTGATAGTCTTGATGTCATAGTTGTGAAAGGTAACCTGATTCTGTTGTCTCTATTAAATGCCACTGATTTAAATTAAGTGGCAGTAGGCTTTTTGCTATTCATCAGGCAGTTTACTAATTCAGAAAACTCCTCAATCATCAAAGGCTCCTTCTTTGGTTGTACCACAACCATTGTGACAGTTCCAGGTAAGAGTATTTGGCAGAAATAGCTTAAGGGTTCATTCTTTCCAGAATATTTACTTTACCTGACATATCTTTCCTGGGTGCCACAGTGATTAGTCATCTGTATATTAAAGGGAAGCTGAGGTACATTATTCTTTCCATCTAAGAAACAGCTAGGGGGTGTGTAATGAAAACAAATAATAAAAGACCTTTAATGTTGAAGACAACTTGCTAGTAAAGGAAGTGCTTGCTCAAAATAGAGCATGTGTACTCTAGGTAAGTTGGAGAGTATTGGCTTCCTTCAAGATTACTTGAGAATTTTCACTTAAACTACCATAAATGATCTCTCTCTAACATATATATGTATGAATCTTAATAGACTTTAATTGTTTGGGCTGAAATTTTTCTTGAATTGTATTTCTCCTATGTTATTGGAAATGCCTAAAAATCTCCTGTAAAACCATGATCTGTCCTTGAAATACTAGTTCCTCTTGAGAAATATTATATTGTTTGTTTGGTGTTTTCCATGAGCTTAAATGACAGAGGTCTGTACAGTGACTCTAAGTATTACTACTGAGCCATGGAATCAGTGTGATTCTGGCATTTGTGGAGAGCTGGATAAATCTAAGTTCTTAGAAACTTGATAATCTACAAATATAAAAGTGAGATTTTAAAATCAGGGTGAAATCCACTGGATAAAGCACTCAATAAGCAGTTCAAATATTTTGTTGAAATATTTCAACATTTTTTCCTTTTCAGTGTGTGCCTTCAGGCTCTTTTTATTGCATGCTTTTCAAAACTTGCTCCAGAGACAGAATTATTAATTTCTTCCTATGTTTTAATACAGTACTCAACACTACAGTCCTTCACAAACCATTAATGAAGTTATTTTCATAACACCCTGGTGAAATGAGGAGGAATTATTGTCCTCATTTGACAGATGGAGACTAGGACACAGCAATTCAAGGTTGAAAGTACCTACTAATTTGGGAACCCAGTCTGAGACATCCTGCTTCAGCCTCTTTCAGAACACTTAACATTGGGCAGTGTGCACAGCTTCCTTTAACATCAGCTGCCTTTGTGGGTAATCAGCACTTGAAACCTAAGCTCTGCTTAGCTCCAAGTTGGAGCACTGAAGCACATGAGGAACACAACTATGTGTGAAAAGATTAGTTTTTAAGACTCTGGTCTCATATCTGATAGTCCCACCTGTGATAACAGTATAGTCTCCAAACCCTTCAAGGCAACTTTTAGACTACCTTAAATAGGAAACCTTTTTTCCTTCCCCTTTCTCCCTGCATTCCTCAGTTGCTACATAGCTCTGAACCTTGGCAATGCACAGAGCGCTTCTTGTCATCAAGTAGTACCCTCCTGACCTGCATGGGTACATCCCAGAGGCATGTCTATTCCATGTACGGAATCAATTATGGCCTTGTGAAAAACTCAGTTTGTGACTATGTAACTAAGTCTATCTGGTGCTGTGTTCCCCAAATGCCAAACACTTGTTCTGACTTTAGTCACAAACTGAAGCCTGAGGTGTATCAAATGGAGATAACTGCAGAGTACTAATGAGATGGCAAGCATAAAATAAAATGGCTCTGCATTGGTTTCTGTAGGCAGATATAATTTGAGCTGTAAACATTTACTGCTTACTTTACTGATTTCCTCTTATTCCCTGTCTCTTCTCCCTTATTTTATACTTAAATGCAAACTATTGTAGGGTAGGGACTACTGTGTTTTCCTTTTTGTATAAAACTTTGTGTATTGTTGCCTTGATCAAAGAACCTCATCTTCTCTGACAGAATGAATAATGTGAACCAAATAGTTCTTCTATATTCTAATAAAAAGTCACTCAACTACTTAATTAAAATGCTTGTTATAGAGACTGACCTCAGAGCTGGTGATCACTGACAGTTTGCTATGTGTATTGCCCACCTATGGCATGTTGTAGGGAGAACTGCAATTTGTTCACTAACTTTTGTTTCTCTTAAGTGAATTTAATATGTTTTATACTTTTCAATTTACTGAAGTGCTAGTAGTTTATTAAAACAGAACATTAACTTGACCTGTATACCTGTGTCACAGGACTGTTGTGAAGATTATTAATTAGATAATGTTTGTAAAGCACTTATTATAAGTGAAAAGTGCTATAAAGTCTAAGCATTATTATTGCAGCACGATAGAGATCACAAAACACAAGTGAATTAGCTGCAGGTTTAATCCTTATAAGGCAAAGCATACCAGGGGCAAAATAACATTGCAGTTATTTTTCTTACATCCAGCACTTCATTAACTACCACATACGGTTATATAACTCTGAGAGTCTAACTTAGTAAAGTTTATAATCATAGCAGGAAAAGTTCTCACGGGTTTTGTAGCAAGACTTGTATGTACAGCCCTTAAGGTCACACAGAGTTCCTCTGGCTATGCAGTGTTGGTGCCTCAAGTTGCATGCAGGGACATCAGTGTGTGCTTTGGCTCTCTCCAAGTTAACCCCTCTTTGCAGGAATGATTCCATGTTAAATAATAAATGTAGGTCTGCAAATCGGCCTAATGCCATTGAATGATTACGGCTATCTATCTTCTCAGAATTTTTCTATGCTTTGTCTCACCAACTTTCTTCTGCAGTCTGTTTTTCATCTGCTTTTACTGAAGATGTGAGAAAGATGCACCTGGGTAAATAAACTTGATTTGAGCCAGAAAATAACTCTTCAAGGGTTTTGAGAAACTTAGTTGGCGCTTTTCTGTAATTATCACTCTGCATGTCTTCCTGAAGACCTATTGCTACTACTATGATTACTGTTTTCCCTGAGGATGCCATAAAAATAAAGCACTTTTTCAAATCCAGTTCTAGTCCTACCTGTCTCTGTCCCATCTTCTATAGAATGGTCTTGAGACAAAACCTTGAAAAGTAGCATTAATTGACAGGTATAGCTACCTGCTGTTGGTGAAAATAGAAATATGAAGTAGCATCCTAAAAGAATAAGTGTGCCAGGTCATTGGAAAACTCTTCATATGTGGAAATTCAAAGTATGACCTTTTTTCAGTGGAGGGTGAAGATGTGTGGATTTCTGAGGATTGGTTTACTTCCATTTTTTTCCCCCCCACTGCCCCTTTCCTTCCTTCTGCAGGAGCTGACAGACAGCCCCTCTTAAATCCTAGTTGCTGATATGTTACAGTAGTAATCCTGTTCTGACTAAAGCATTAT
The DNA here is from genome assembly GCA_016647715.1 of Pavo muticus. Classification (NCBI taxonomy): domain Eukaryota; kingdom Metazoa; phylum Chordata; class Aves; order Galliformes; family Phasianidae; genus Pavo; species Pavo muticus. The sequence continues at coordinate 204,168 of JACDJE010000308.1, forward strand.
TATGTATTTTGCTTAAAAAAAAGTGCACTAATGCATCACGTTCTTCTCCCCCAAAGTTCATATCCAAAGTCATGTGGTGAGCTTAGTGTATTTCCTTACTCCTGAAATATACTAAATGTGTTAGAATGCCAGGTGAGTGTTGATGAGAAGCTAGTGACCACTGAGCACCAGGTGTGTGTTCCAGGAGAAATCAGTTCCTGGGCGTTTCTGATAGGTGCCTGTCAGGATCTGACTGCAGCTCTTATAGCAAAGTGGTGAAGCACCTGTGCTGGGAGACACTTGTTTGTTGTTCACAGAGCTCACGGGACCATGGCTTCTTATCTGTATTGTCCCATAGACATCTTCAACATACCCTGCTTCAGGCACCTGGTAAAGCAATAAATAAATGCTGTTGGCTCTCAGGAAGGGGATAGTTCAGTAAGGACTACATTTGCCTTGGTGGCCAGAAGATGACTATGCAGGCATTTACTGTGTGGGCTAAAACAGAGGCTTGCCAGGTGACCAAGATGGCCTCCTGTGGAAAAGCTGGGAGGGCACAGGTGGAGTTTGATTGTAAGCACAAGCCCTATGACTCTGTGCACTGATACTGGTGAGTGTGAGGGGTGCCAGAGTGAGCAAGTAGTTGAATAGGAAAAAGGTTAGGTTTAGGGATCTACTGATATCTTCCTGTTAATACTTGGGCTTTTGTGTATGGGTACAATTCCTGTGTGGGTGATGCAATGACAAAAGTGAGCTTTAACTCAGTAGAGGAAAGAGAAGCTTCACTCTATTCAAATTGAAACCAGCTGATGCCAAAAGCCAACTGGGTGGGGAGGGGATTATTTATAGTCAAACCAGTGAGGGGAGGATTATTTATAGCCAAACTTGGAAGCAAGGCATCAGGTGGTGAGGAGCCCTTGGGTCAGACAAAGACATCTGCTAGGAATGTCAGCAATACAAAGGTAACCCTTTATCCAATGGTAAATGATAGGACAGAAATTGCAGCTGACCTGGAGGGAGAAAGGTTGCAGAGGCATGTTTGAGGGAAGTAACAATGTGTCAGACAAAGGAATTAACTAAAAGTAGGCACATTGCCAAAAATAATATCTGAATACCAATGAGGGACTTAAAGCCAGAAATAGGCGAACTATGTGCGTGGGGGTGGGAGAGGACTGACCTCCACAAAGTGTAACTGAAACAGGATGAGATGTATGCAATACTGAAGTACATCATTATTAGCTGGACAGAATAGATCAGACACTGGAGTACTTTAGTACATGTCTATGAACAATGTGGAACAGAACAGTCACAAGAAGGATTTTGTGTAGTAGTATTCCAGGTGCTTTTCTGTAGGCAAGTCGGGTAATATTTTAGTGTAAAGACATGGTAACCTGATGGTGATTTAAACTTCCTTTCTTCTAGTACAGTGTCTTAAATGTTTACAGTGCATTCTGAGCTTTGTTAAGTAGCCATTTTAATTTAGTGATTTTCCAGTTGCTACTCAAGTAAAAGATGCTGAAGACCTGATTCTTGTTCTCACTAATGCTGATATTACTTTGGTGTTATGTAGCATAGGTAGAAATGTGCAGAGGCCTACTACATGAGTTTAAAAAAGGGTTGCTGTTAATGAGAGTCAGTCCCTGAGTGTGTAAAAGTGAAGATGAAAGAAGTAACGGACTCTAATAAAACAGTAATGGGTTTTATCTAGCTGTATATAAATGGCTGTTTGTGACAATAGGGTAAGGTTCAGAGAACCAATTTCTTGACAACTCAGACTTTGAAGATAAGCTGGCTTTAAAAGACACGAGGAGAGTGTCCTTAGTCCTACATGATAAGCATGAAATATGAAACTGGTCAATGTTATGCATCTCATGGCAATGAGTTCTGTATAGTAATTATATGTGCTTCAGATGATTGAAAAGATCAGATGTTTGTCTGGAAACAGAGAAAACACAAATTTTATTGAGCAAAATAATAACATCAATAAGCTAAGACAACTTTCAGTCTCTGGGCAGGAGCAGAGTGCACGTGGATGGGGTTCCAAGGGAACTCATATAATTTTCCCCTTTAAATTTTTGTGCTCCCATTTGTAGCAATAGGTACTGATGCAATGAGATCTGCTAAGGAACTGTTTCTTTGCAACTATGCTTGTGTAGGAAGAGAGGATGGGGTGCCACAAAAATATGCAGCTATTCAGTGCATTTAAACAGTTTCAGAGAGCACAGGTAAGGTAACCTTGCTGTATCTGACTTTGGGAATTGGCTCCTCAACTGTGTGGAAGTAAAGTATAGTGAAGTTATCCTCAGATCCCAGCCTCCCACAGATAAGCCAGCAGTGAATTCTGTGCAGCGAGGAGTCCTAGACAGTTTTTCTGCCACCCCACTGTATTTTTTCAACATCTTAAAATTAGGAAATTATTTTGAAGTGCATAAATATATATTTCCTACTCAAAAGCACTGATTCCTCATGCAGTCAATGGCATCTGCAGAGGTGGCAGTGCGTGCCAGGTCTGCTGCCCCAGGATCCTAGTGCAGCCCCAGCCCACACAGCAGGTGTCTCTGCAGCCCTGCCCTGCATTTGAGTGGGGCTGCACATGTCCACGAGGTGCTTGGCTCTCCTCAATTCTGTTCTGCGTAGTGAGATAGAAAACCTTTCTCAGACTGAAGTGAGGGAATCTTACCAACTAAAAATGGCAGTAGACTGCCACTAGTGTTTTTCACATTTCCAAAGGTGGAGTGTTTAATCCTGTCTTCCACTGTTGCTTTACCTGATGGCTGCTGCTCTAGGCACTGAAGTCACCTGGATGGCAACATGGGGTGAAAAGCACAGTAGCCACACCATATGGCTGTGGATTTAAGGAGGAAGAAGAAATTGTTTCTGCACTGCCTCCTTTTCATACTTCATATCATGAAAAGTAGTCAGCTAATTACCTTCCATGGTTACTGCCATTGTAATGTGTGCCTGTTTGAAGTGCAGAGATAATCATCGATTGTACACTCTTGACTACACTATTAATGGTTTCAATACCCACATTGTGTTTACATTTTTGCTTTATAACACTTAGCTATTGTGGTTAAAACATGTAGTAATTCAGTGAATACTCTCTCCATGCAATGCCCTTGCCATTTCACTCTGCGGTATTAAGCGTTGTTTTTCTGGGAAGGTCTTGAAATGTGGGGTATTATGTATGAGTTATGCTAATTTGTTAGGGCAATGAATACATTAATTTCATTAGTAGATGGCCTCAAAGCAATAATTACCAGTGTAGGTGTGTCAGAAATGATCATGTTCAGTTTTGCCAGTTAATTATTAAGATTTTGTTCTAAGGGACCAAGATTTGACATCTAGCTTCAATTTAGCCATAAATAAAAGTCTGAAGTATATCAGGCTGAAGAAGTCTAGCCAAGAACTTGTTTTGCTCTTAGAAATTTTTACATTTTGTCCAACTGTGCCTGCCAATAAAATGCCAAAATAATTACTGTCAGCGATATGAGGCTTATACTATACCTCCCAAAAAGACACATCATAATGAAAATAGCAATTGCACTTTCTAATTCCTCTCATTTTGCCTTGTGTTACAGAATGTTGAATTACTCAGTGATAGATTTACTTGCTAGTGCAGTGCTTGAAATGGCTTCAGTTTATCATTAAAGCTGAAGGTTTTTAGTGTTATTTTTTTTCTTAATGAAGTTTACTTCTAGTGGTCTAATTAGGTTTCTAAGTTACATCCGTGCATTTCTTTAGCTTTACATGGCCAATACTGAAAAGGAGACAAATGGAGGCACCTGGGCACCTGAATTAACTTTCATATGTGTGACCCTATTTTTAATTACAGTGGTCCTGTGAGAGCACCTAATAAACCCTGTTCAGTAATAATATGCTTTTAAGCACCTTACGACTATATTTCTTCCAAGGAGTGCTTAGGAAATTGTATACTTGAACTGAGATATATTTGGAGAACTGTTGTCATCTTAATTGACAATGTCTTCATTTGTGGTCTGCTTTGTAAAATGGAGGCACATGGAGTGAGCAACAGAGATCCTTTGTTCTCTTTGTTGAAGTTATGGCTTCTTTCAAAATGTATTTAGTTTTAATTGCAAGACAGAACTTTTTAGACCACTATAGAACAATGCTGTTAAAAAAAAAAAAAAAAAAGGGTGATAGCTATTTAATATCTTTTAGTTAAATCATCAAACATACTATGCTACTCAACTGTATCATAGGAAAATACACCACATATAGAAACAAGAAGCATATAGGGCTTCCTACATATCTCATCAGTGGATGTGGATAACAGCCTGTCAGAGAGGCTACTTCATGAAATACATTTTATTTTGAGTGTAGGACTCCAGCCAAGCTTACCAGATTCAGTGCAGAGGTCATCATTCATCCAGTGCAAAGACCATATAATCTGCAGATTTTGCTTCTTGCCCTTATTTCGTAATCACAAGTAGAGCTGGTGAATAATGATATTACATCCAGCTTCTTGTATTTACAGATGCAAAGCGTGGGTGTCTAATTGTTTCTTCTTTTGCATGATTGATAACTTTCCATTAGTTGAGCTGATCTTCAGTTTGCTTTGGGACCAATATAAGCAAATGTAACTCATCTCACGGTGAGTTCTGGCATGTGTATGGGCAGCCTGGTTAATTTAACTTTCTTGTTGATCTTCTAACCATGCAGTGAAAATCAAGAACAGTGGGTGATGTTATTACAGTCATCACAGGCCCAAGATACGCAATCCTTTTGCAGTTTCTAGATGGCTTTTATTCTGCACAGCTGTGGGTTTTTTGAAGCTGTTCCAGTATTTGTTTAGGGACTGAGAAACCAAGGGAAGGAGTTCCCGTCTGTCTCAAATTGTGCCCTTTTCCCAAGATATTGTGAGAAAATGAGTCTTCCTTGTGTTTACTAGGCAATTAAGTAGAATGTATTGGCACTTAGTGTTCAAACATCTAGAGTGGTGCAAATCTATCAGAAGAATTTAGGATTACTATTCACCATAGGGGTTCTGGAATATGAAGCAAAATGTAGATGAAATCCCTCCTTATATTTTATTCCTGAAAGATAAATCCCCTGGGAAATCAAGTTTTCTAACAAGCTGTCAGTAGCGAAGAATTTTTCTTTTTACCAGATGATTAAACACCCTGATCTTTCAGAGAATAGGTTGCCATAAAGTCTGTTACTTACCTGCATATTCTTGTTTGTTTTTTGGTTGGTTTATTTTTGTTGTTGTTATTAGAATTAAGCTTAAGCATGTAAGGATTGCTTTAGTACTTAAGGCATAGTGTAATAAAAGTTTGGTGATGTAAGGGAGCTGTTTGCAAAGATGTTCTTTGCACATAAGCCCCACTAGAAACTCATTTACAGAATCAAATGCTAAGTAAAATAAACAGCTTGGCTTTCTACTGACATTTTATAGCCACCTTAAGGGAAAGGTGGGGAGGGGGGCTGTGTTGCCATGTGGGTTTAATTCATGAACTTCCACTCAAAGTGCTCAAAGGCAATACAGTAGTTGAGCCAACTTTCCCTGCTAAATCACAAAAGAGGGTTTTTTAACCAAATACAGGGGATCAACTGCAGCTGCAAAGAGGAAATTTAGAATTATCATCATACCAGTATCAGAAGGTCCTTTATATTTATAGCTTCATAAAAGTTCACAGCTAGGATATTTGCTGCCAACTCATGAAAAAACTAATGAAAATATCTGCAGTTTTTTCATGGACAGTGGCTTCTTAATCTCTTAAATTCTGATGAATTCTTATATTCAAAACATTTGCAAAAGAGGAGGGTAAAGGACTTCTTGTTGCTTTCTCAGAGTAGGTCACACTTAAACTTGTTACAGGACAAACTGCTACAGTTTTACGTGAGTGGTATTGCCATATTCCAAATGTTTCTCTTAGTGTTAACAGGTACATTTGTGATGGTATTTGATGTAAAAGAAAAAAGTTATAACAGTATTCTGCTTTTGTGAAGGTAAATTGCTGTACTGTTTGGATAAACTTCAGAATGTGATTTAGAATCACAGCAGTGGTTATTGCTTCAACATTAAAAAAATGTAATTAAGCAATAAGTTTCTCTCAGATAAGTAGTATTAGGCAGTACTGAAAACCTTGCTTTAGTGTACCTCGAAAGACGCTGTTACTCAATAATTCACAAGTTCTCTGAGTTTTTGTGACTAAAAGCAGAGATTTTTATTTACATTCCTAAAACTATGAAAATGTATCTATTTTTCTCTCCAGCTGCTGTGGAAAAAACAGTTTCCAAAAGAAAAGCTGGTGATAGCGATGAATTACGTGAATATTTCTCATATCTCAGGATAACATGAATTTGGGTGACTCTTCCAGTTATTGATCATCATCTCCGCTTCTGGATATTGTCATAAGTTTAACATCAAGGCTGCACTGAAATTGTCACTTACAGAAGATTGTTCCGTTCCTTCTTCCTTGCAACCAGATCTAGTTGAAAAGATTTTCTCCCAAGAAAAGCATATGCTGTTTGAAGTTTCATGATTTATCTTACTACACATTTTTTTAAAATTAAACTTGGAAATATCTGTGAAATCTTATAGATAGAAATATTCTGGCTTATAATAATGAGTATCATTTGGTGCCATCAGAATAGAGAAGGCATGTTTCAAAAACAATGTTTCCAATAGTATTACTGCAGAAGGATTTACCTCTGACAGAGGAGCTTCTGTAGTCAGAGGAACTAAACCCAAGTCATAGCATCACTCTAATTTTATATTTGAGCATATATCTATGATTCCTGTTAAAAGTAAAATCTCTGAGCTGTGACTTGCTTAAGCATGGCACTTGTAACTAGGAGAAAATCACAATGAACTCTAAAGCTCTGTAAAGAACAATGTCTTTTATGAACTGTGCTGAGTGTGTGGAAAGTGTTTGAGGAGAGGGTAAGCTCCATTGTTTTCACCATCCTGGTTCTTTGGCTTTTCTGTGCTTGTGAACAAGTATCTATGTAGTTGTGAGAACTTACTGTTTTTTCTGCCAAAGAGCATTAGTGCAGTGAAACACAATCTCTTCCATAGCTGTGAGAGACACACCTAACAGAGCTGAGCCATTCCCACTCTGGCTGTCCTCTCAACCCAAACCATTTTATCGTTTTGCATGTGGTGTGCCTCACGCTGTGAAGCCATTTGTTGAACTAGGCCATGTTACTTCTTGAGAGGAAGATAAATGTTCTGTATTATCCTTAATTTCCATATAATTGTTTTAATCTTTGTTTTATAATAAATGTATAAAAGTGCCCTGGGGCTACCTCTTTGTTTGGTATTGTAGGTGTCTCGTTGAGTTTGAGCAGGATGGAAATGTTCAGGTCTGCTTTTTCTTCTACTTACCAGAGTGGTTCACAAGACACACTCCAAAAATAATCAGCTGTTTGAACTGCAAAACTATACCTCTACATGTGAAACATGCAAGGCTGCATTTCCTGCCCATCTCACTTTGGATATGTTTAGCAAAACAGATAAGAACTACCAACAGCTTTGGCTGGAGAGACATGCTCCTGCAAACTCCACAGAACATTTGGCTGGGGGATCGTATGTTCTAAGCTAAAAGGAAACAGGAGGAGTAAAGTAAGAAGGAACATCACACCTGAGCCTTAGCAGTTTCCTGTTTTGCATTTTGACTGCATGTTTATTCAAAAAACCTGAACTAGCAGTCTTAGGTGAAGAAAATGATAATGTACCAAACTTCTGGTGGGGTCAAGATTTATGGGAAATGACACAAGAGTCCTGTATGGGTTCCTTTCAGTTTGGTACTCTACGTAGATGTTTTGTGCCCAGTTAATGACAACCTGTCTCACTTAGATCTTGGTGGCCAGCTGTCCTCAGCCTTCACTATATGACACCTTAATTCCTATTCGTGTTTTCAGCTGTCTTTGTTTAGGGATGGTTACATCCAGATGCTGTTCCATCCATACTCCTGAACTTTGCTCACACAGGCTACAGGTGGGATTCCCTTGAGATCCCCCCAGCTGAGGAGCATACTTCAATTCTTCCACAGCAGCCAGATAGTTAGAGAATTGGCAGAGCATAAATTGGTAACTGGAGGAAAGTCCCAGAGTTTTCCTGTTTATTTCTGTAGAAGTTACAATGGTGACAACCTATCTGAAGCACAACAAAACATCTTAGTATCATTGCAAAACATCTGTGGGATGCCATAAAAAGCCTAGAGATAGTGCAGTATTGTGCACTATCTTTCCATAAAAGGTATTCTTGTTTGTTTTTGGTGGGAAGTTGTAGAATAGATGAAATTAGTTGGAGTGAAAGGCTTTTCTGTGCCTAACAGAACTGAGAAATATGAAATCTTCAAATAGCTTTTTTACAAGCTGTTTTCAAGCCTGAAATAAGGCCTAGTCTTGAGGGGATGGGAAACAAGCATCCTGATTCCACCAGGTGTTAATGTTTAGTTCTGTGGTCCCTTTAATAACAAGCCCAATGAAAAAAGTGAAAGTTGAATGAATACGTTTTTTGACATTTTGTTTATTAGCATTTTATCTAGGCTAGTAGTAAATGAATAGACTTGTCAGCAGAAATCTCTTGGTGAAACAAATAAAGAATCTTAATAGGCAGAGAGAACAGAACTAACAGCAAATTGCTCACAAAGAGCTCTAATTTATTGGTTTCCTTTTCATGAAGATTCTGTTCTGGATTCTGGCTTTGCCAGAAGAAACAGCTGAATGATTACATGGATTCTCAGAACGAAACTATGCTGTAGGAACGGGGAAGGCTTGAGGAAAGCCTACTGCTGTTAACACTTTCCTCAAAATTTTTCATACCACACATTAAAAAATTTTCTTAGTTTGATTTGTTGGTTTCAGTGAACTGGCCAAGGCTGCATTTATACAAATGCTGTGATGCCTGATTCCTCTTGTCAGTGATAGGCTGCAGTAAAGGAGCAAGTGAGAGCTTCTCTGGGTCACTGCTGCATAAACTATACAGAGCCCTGTGTCCCTCTGCAGCTCCATGGGGCTGCTTCTGGCTTACTGCACACATCCGTACCACCAGCACCACAATGTTCTCTGGGCCAGGAAAGTTACTGGGGAGTATGGCACTGCTTTGCTTCCTCTTTCCCTCCTAGCCTGGTCAAGCTGTTCCCTCAGATAAGGGAAGAAGCTGCAAGTGCCAGGGTTAAAAATATGAGATTCCTTTGGAGTATGCTCAGTATTTACAAGTTGGACATCTATTTTGTTACTGGCTGTGCAGTCAACAGTAAGCACAAATGTAGAGCGTACAATACAACATGTCTGTCTAATCAGTAGAAATGTGTTGTCTCCTTCACATTCCTCTGTCTGCAGGTACAGATAGAGACTGTATCTGCAAGACTGTCCAAGAAGCTGTTATGATGGAGATTGTCTCAATGAGAATTTTGCCAAGATTACTGAAACTTTCCTGACCCAACCCACTCAGCCTTCAGTTTCATGTTGGTAGTAACAGAGAAAGTGCTGTGTTTTCAATTAAAAAAAAAAATAAAAATAATAATAAAAAAAAAAGTAGTTGCTGAGTGACATCATAGGGTAGTTTCATCTTCTTACTACTTTCCTTGCCTTGGATGGGACTGCACAGAATGTACTGATGCATCTTTAAAAGTGTTTGAAATCAAGATGGAAAGAGGTGGAAGTGAAATAGAATTGGACAGGCCAAGTAATTTTATGGAAATAAATTGTTTCTTTGAATTGAATTTCCTTTTCCATTGTTACACCCTGAACCTTTACTGTTGTAACTTGACTTTGTCAGCACCTAATTCCAAAGTAGACCTCCCCAAAAAAATCAAGGAAGAGAAAAATGCAGAAATATGGCCGTCTAGAAGTTACAGTATTTTAAATTCAGTATTTCATTGGTATTTTTAGTATTTTATTCTACTGCAAACACTTCTGGCTTTCTGATGGAATGAAGAATGAAAAACAGGTTAAATAATGTAAAAAGATTGGGGGGGAAAGTAGAACTGGTTCAATTATGTATGCTAATTGCACACTGTTTTTTTCTCCTTTAACTATGTTGGTATGATGAATTCCTTCTATAAATCCGCTACAGTAACTTCTGTTCCAATAAAATTTTAAGCTCTTTATGCTACTGGAGATATAGCCTTAGAAAACTAAACAACTGTGGTGGCAACTCAGGAAACACAGTTTCTCTTGCCTTTCACTTTTTTTGTATTAAGACTGACAGAAGAGCAACAAGACTTCAAGAATGTTGTTTAACAAGGCTGTAGCTTTACATAATGTTTCAAGGAGCTACCTGACAGTAGTTCATCCAGCACAGGTCATCCATTCTATCATAATCCACTTTGCAAAGGGCCCCTGTCAGCTCTCTACCTCATTAACCAGGCACAGCACCTTTGTGGAGACTTCACTGCTCTCTCCTCATGCAAAGCAGAGGGGATTGACTCCTCACTGTTCAAGGGATTCAGAGCTTCAGTCTGTTCTTCAACAACTCCTTTTAGTAGATGCTTTCCCTATGCAATTTCAATTACTGCTTTCTAAATGGGCAAGAAGCTGTTCCAAGAAATTCTCTACAAACAGGAATTTGCTGAATTGCAACTCTTTCTTTCTCCTCCTGAAAGAGGAAAGAAAAAGGATGTTTTTCATGTTCACTCACTGTGAAGGTGCTTCTCTTCTCAGGTCTGCAGAGACTGTGTGCTGAGGGTTCTAAAGTACAGCACCTTTACTATGCCAAATCTGTACTGTAACTTTAAGAGCTAGACTCCTAGATGGAAATTGGAGATATGAGGCAAGGTTTATAAGCTCTTTTGAGTTATCTTATTTGGAGGTAGGAGAGTGGGAGCTAAGAATGGGAAGGGGAAAAAAGGCTTAGCGTGTACTAGGTCAGGATTTCTTCATGCTCTTCTCTGTTAGAACGTACAAAGAGAACGCTATTAATGCTGGTACCTCATAGTTCTAATTTTGAAACTGCCAAATACTTTCTCAGTTCAGACAAAGCTTTTCCATTTCTTGGGCTCCTAAAATGGGTTGTAACTTTCTACAAGCCTTTGCATACCACTTTGAAGACTGGATATCTTTCAAAATAGTTGTGTTTTTTTTTTTTTCAGGGCAATAGTTTTAATAAAGTTTAATATTAGGGCATTATTGTTTATCCACATTAACATCAAATTACTTTCATATTACTAAACAAATATGAAACAGTTCCTCTCAGTAAATCCATCTCTATAGTTTAATTAAAAATAGACTTTTATACCAAATCTCACACACATTTCTCAGTTTGTTCTGTCTGAAGGAAAAGAAAAATGTGAATGAAGTATTCAAATCTTTTTTTCTTGCCTGGACACTTGTTTTGGTGTGGAAATATATCAAACTCACATTGAAGAATTTGCTTTCTCACACTACTTTTAATAATATTTTATCAAATGGTCTTAATTTTCTGCATGACATTATCTTTTCGAGCTGACATTAGTCTGGGCTGTGATGTTTGCACACTCAAGATTGAAGAATATAGCTTAGCAGTGTTTCTGCTTGTATATGGCATTTTTTTCATTTCTTTATGAATCCAAGAAACAAGTCCTTACAAACAGATTTACTTGGGGTGACTTTGCTCTCCTTTTTTTTTTTTAATCCAGAAAAGATTTCACTGCTGTGTTCTAAAATACACTGTGATATAAGCAAGCACTGTTTTCTATGCATATTGGACTTTTTTTTTCTTGCAGGCATATAACATAGACTCCTTCAAGGAGAAAGGGATGATTTTAATTTAAACTGCATAGTAGATGGGACATGGATAGATTGTCATTAGGAATGGGTGAGGGGGGGAAGGCTTTTGACTCAAGTAGACTGCCAGCAATGTGCTGTTTTCCTTTAAATTACCCAGCCAAAAGAGGCTGCATTGGAAGAGATGCTGTGGTGGATGTCTATGGAAGAGCTGTGAAAGTCAATCGCTTGGTATTTGAAAGTTATTGAGTTAGCAGTACTTCCCACTGGAATGCAAACAGCCTGGCAGGCTGTTTTCACATTTCTGTTCTGTTTTTCTTGTCCTTAATCTAACAACAACTAATTGAATGAAAACCTAGATAGAAGTGAAGCAGTCTAGTTTCATCACTGTACATATGCAGACTTGTTGAAGCACATCCAAGTCATAATGCTGTCTGTCCCTTCCATTTTTACTGTTGACTTAATGCTTTTGTCAATAATCAATGTCTCTCCACAGGAGAGCCTCTTCAGGTCACTGTTTGCACCTGTGCCATGCTGTTTTCTCAGCTTTCCCCAAACCACCTGTAAAACTGGTGGGTTCTCCTTTCAGATCTTGAGCAGCCTGAGACAATAATTACAGTGCAACAAATAGAAAAGCATGATCACTTTTTTTTAATGTATCAGTAACATTCTGTAATAGAAAATCCTACTGCTTGACTCCCTACACACGGGTTTAATTATTGTAACCCTGGGCACAAAGCCAGGGGGCCCTGATTTGCCCTGCAATCTGCAGCCTGGTATATTTCACCAGCCCTGGGCCGGGAGGTCCTTGATGATGCTTGCTCTGGGTGATGCTGGCAGCTGGGTCTGGTGTGACCCCATGGCCTGATCTCACTGTCTGCAATTTTACTGCGCTGATCATATGCTCTTATTTGGTATATATCTTCTACATCACATTGTATTGTAGAATGAATGCTAGTCCATGTCTTTGCCTGGCTAAGCCATGCTGAATCTTGCCACCTACTGCCCGTCTCATTGATTGGCCCAGGAAGCACCTTTACATGGAACTGTGGTCAGCAGAGTAGAGCTTTGGCAGCTCAGTGTAACGACGCTGCAGAGGAAAACCTGCCAAATCTGGTGTTCTTCCTTGCCCTGAGGAGTCTAAATCTGGGAATAGATACACAGTGAATGGGAACTGGAAAGATGCCCTAATTTCTTAATTCTTCTATATGAATGATGTAGGTCACAAGGAAAATCTTTTTTATGACCTACAATATTGGGATTGTATCTATTTCAGAGCTCATTAAGTTTTGATAACTAAGGTGGTTTAATGACATACTGTACTGTGTGTGGTTTTTTCTTGCAGCCTGTATGTGTGTTTAACGTAATGATGTTTTACACATGTAATTTGAATAGTAAATACTGGAAGCAAATTAACTTTTTTCAAGCAAAGAGCTGGTGACTATTGCAGTTTTAAAAGCAACTTTAAAGTAATTTTAAATTGTACTTCTCTTTTGTCTATAATACTTTCTCTCTAAAATCATTCAAATCATAACTTAAAAATGCATTACTCTTTTATTTATATCCCTAGCTTTATACTGCAGAGCTTTCAGTTCAATGTCAATGAGTCATGTAAGAGAAGTTTTCTCAACCTGACACTCAGAGTCGTACAATAGTTAGTGTGACTGAAGGTTTGAATAGAAACTACTGTAAAACATAAGGTAGTGCTCTTAATGCCCTTTTACTAAAGATAGTGATGAAATAATTTATGCCTGTACTATCTCCGGCAAGGAGACATGGAGTTAAGGAGAACTGTAAAACACAAAAACTCTAGACCTGCATGTGATTATTCATATTAAATGGAAATAATTTATATTGCTCAATGAGAGAGTTTCCTGTTTCTAAAGTATTGTTTGTCGTGTTTCTCTACCTTCTTTATTTTTACATGTGAGATACTGGGTGTGGAGTGAAGCATGGAGTAGTGCTCCGGTCTTTCATCTCTGGAGAGAAAGGGATTTATAAATTGGATAAAGGTCACTAGGGAATATTAGTTTAGTTGGTGATGTAGTACAACTTCTTCTCTAGATCATGCAACCACAGTGCAAATGGCAAAAGTATGGTAATAGGCTGTGGTCTGTCAATTTAATGAGATATCGAGGGGGATCAGAAGGATCGAGAGAGGTTTTTAGTATCCACTGCAATGCTTTTAAAAAATCTCTCAGAAAAAGGGAGATGCTTTAATTATAGCCCTGAAAGAGAATTGTGGCTTATTCTGCAGAGCTTTGTTCTGAGCTGAGATCCACATTCAGTGCAGTTTCAGGTTCTCCAGATGCAGAAGTTTTGTTCAGCACATTCCAGAGTATTTGCACCCCAGGTAAAGCCTGCCATCTGGGTACTTCTATGGTCACCAATAGACTCTCTGCGGACAGCAGAAAAAAAATAGGAAAGCTAGAGGTAGAGGTGTGTGGGTTTACAGGTGCTTTGTGTTCATCTGCTAGGGGCCAGGTAGACATGGCGTTTTTTGTAGCTGGTATTATCCACAGGGCTGTGAATTACTCACCCCAGTAACTAATGTATTTTATATCTTCTCAGATCATCCAGCAGATTTGCAACAGCTGTGAAAATACTCATTGTTTGAAGTTTCACTGAGAGTAATTCTGAGAAAATATTCTTGGTTTTAGACAGGTCAATTGAAAATTGATTTTTCAGGGTCTGAAAAGCATTAGCACGTTTTGGTAATCACTTAGATCATGTAGGATTTTTTTCTTTCCCTGGCTATTTGAGTTTAATTCTTAAAGTGAGTATTTTATTTCAGATGGGAAGCATCTCTCCATCCGTGTTTCCTAATTGGTCAGTTGGTGAACACTTCTGTCACTGAGTACACTCCTTGTATAGATCCTGTGGACAACTGCAATAGCCGCTGTAAATGCCCAAAACAATACACACACGCACACAAAAAAGAAAGGTTTGATGGGTTGGTTTTTTTGTTTTTTTTTTAATTTTATTTTCAAAGTCTTGAAATCTTAATGAAGTGCACGTTAGGCTATTAAATAAGTATACATTGTACTTTGCAGTAGCCTGGTAGCTGACAAAGTGCACTGGATACACCTGTGACAGTGCTGGTTCTGGCCTTTTCTGTGTGCAGGTCACTGTTTTGTGTTCCCCAGCTGCTTGCACACACCTAGTGGCACCATATTGCATCTTTCTGCTCTTCACACCAAGTGGGGATTTGCACATGCAGTTCTTTCTTAAAAGTGAACTGTGTTGTCAAACCCTTACGTACAAGGACCTAGGAACTACAAATCTTCATCTCATTTTTCCTAAGACTTCTCAATGAGAGTTTTTCTTTCTTTTCTCACAAAACAGCTGCAGGCACAGAGAGATCTGAGTTCTTTATCAGCATCATAACTATTCCTTTTAGAATGCTCCCTACATCTTGAAGTCTAAAGCTATGGAAAATAAATCCATATTTCGAATATCAATTTTTCTTTTAACCTATTTGTAAATGATTTATTGAAGTGGAAAGTCAGATGATGATAAGATAACACTGTTTAGAGGTCATTAAAGAGTTTTCAAGAAGTTTCTACAAAGGTACTGTTCTCATATTGTCAGTATGATAAGAAAACGAAGAATTTATGTCAAAGTTTGCAAAATGCGTTTGTCTGATAAACAGTCTGCTCAGGGGACATCAATCATACTTCCTTCCCAGAGTATATTGTATTTTTCATGAAGTGAACTTTAGTGACTCTGCACATTCATGTGTCTGATACTGCAGCATCTTAAGCAGCATCTCCTCTCTCTGTTGTGGTAGCTGTAACACAGTGTGCAGCGTGGTGCCTCCAGTTGTGCCTGGTGCTAATAACCAGAAGCCTTTGCTTCTGCAGAATACAATAATCATCTGTATTTCTTCAGCCAGGTGAGAAAGTGATTAGTATGGTCTCCATTCCTGGGCCTCACTGTGTTTCTTTTCTTGAAGGACAGAAGTTTCTGTAACATAAAAATTCATTGTGGAAGGCAGTGAGAAGGGAGTTACAGTATGAGGCTGCTTTATAGAATGCTCTTCTGAAGTGGCATTCTGCATCAGTATCATCACAAAGCATATTTGGCTAAAAACAACAAAAATTCAGACTCTATGATCTACATTCTCACTGTTTTTCTTAACGTGCCTTTCATCTTATTACTGTATAAATCACATCTCAATTGCCTTGAGCTGAAACAATACATCTGAGCTTGGGTTAAAAGCCTGTAAGTGCTTCTTTACTTGAACAAAGTGAAACCAGGTTACATTAATAGAAGTATTAATTAATTTGCCCTCATTTATTCAGTAGAATTAGCATTATTGAAAAGCCTTTACTGATTTTAAGTATGGTTAAAGTGTGTGCAGCTTTAGTGACAGTTTTATCTGTAACACCTAGTGATGTGTAAGATAGCGTAGAAAATTATTGTCCAATTTAGAAACCTGAGACGTTACTAGGAAATGCTGTGGGGTGCATTATAATGAAAATACCAATCCACATTAGCTATAGTTGCCATAAGCAAAAATCTTAATATCGTGGCCAAACCTACTTAAAGATCATGTAATAAACTCACATTCCCAATTTTATTAGGGATGTGCCAAGTTAAGCACTTTGCTGGCCTTTGGACAGATTTATAGCTTGATTTCTGCAGAATTAGTGTTGACTGACAAGAGGACATTGTTTTATAGGATGCTATTTAAATAAAAACCTGCAGGGTATTTCTGTAATGTTGTCACTTCAAGTCCAAACTGGAAAAAAGAAATGTGTTTTAAGGAGGAATCTTCATTAGCTTTCATGAGTTTAATATAAGGCTGTCAAAAGCTTCCTTATAAGGTAAGACATTGTAATGCACAGGGACAAGCCTCATCTTTGTTCCAGGTTCCAGTATGAAAGCAATCTGTTGCATGTATTTAAAACTGAAGGAGGAAAATTCCCATTCCCTTTTACTTGGCAGAGTCACGTGTAAAGAAGAGTGTGATGCTCTTTCTTTGTGGATATCAGAGTGGCAATTGGTAATAGCCACTTTACTTTATAACTTTATAACTTTATTATGCATATATCACTTGTTCCTAGCAATTTGTGTCAGCTTGTATTTATTCATTGGCTAGCCTGGACCAACAAACATGCTGACATTTTAGTATGTAAATTATATTAGAAAACTGTCCTTCCCTTAAAAGAATTGTTTTTGGTGGAACAGTCTTTCCCCTTAGTAAGTTAACAAAAAGAAAGGGAAAACAAGAAGTGTGTTTTCCAGAATTGAGATTAGAGTGTAACTGTTGTGACTCGTGGCAAAATATTGACCCAAATATCTATCACATGACTGACCCTTCAGTCATCTTATGCCTTATACTCAGTATTTTTTTATGGGAATGATCCTAGTCTCCATGTGGCAAGACACCCATATTACTACAAATGAATTGCTAACTGTCTTACTGATGTCACTAACTTATATTGCTTAGCTGACCATTTCTAAAAGGAGAGGAACTGAGAAACCTGCCTCGCTGAAAGGTAGAAGGAATGGACATATCTGAGGTATTCTGTAATGCTTCAAAACTATCATTTAACTAGTAGAAAACCTTATACTTTATTGCAGTAGGGTGATGAAGTGTGTGAAGTGAGTACAATTAACATATATAGATCTCCTTTTTTTGTTAAAAAAATAAAATAATAAATTAGGAAAAAAACCACCAAAATGTAAGGAAAAAGCTTCACTAGAGAGAATGACAAAAGGCAGGGATATGTATTATAACTTATCAAGAATACGTAGTCGCATATGAAAGATTACACAATAGATTTGCTTTAGGGAAAGAGATACCGTACATACTGATTAAAGTCTATGTAAATCAAATATTGGAAATATGCCAGTCATTTGTAGCAGTGCCACTAATGCAGTGATTTTTCAGCAATGTCTCACTGATTTTCTTAAGCTTTTCAGTAGCTATAACATACTCTCACCCCATCAGCTGCTCAAACCAACAAGGGTAAGGTGGGAAACTGAAATAATGAGAATTCAGCAACAAAATCAGGATGAGTGCACTGATGAGTAGAAGAGCAGCTTAGGAATAACTAATGTCAATGTAGTTTAAGCTCATGAGGAAAACTTACTGGACTGCGCCTCACATGTTTAAATGAGTGTTTAATATCACAAAGAGTTTCCCCTCACATATTAAGCATCATTGTGTATTATTTAAAAGCTCCATCACCATGCATGGTATTTCAACAAGATAATTCAGTTAAAAGATTCTACTTGGAAGTTGATGAATGCAATAACATTAGAGACCTTATTTCTCAAAACATAGATATATACACTAGGACACATGTGTGGTTCCTCAAAGGCTGCTCATTGATGGCACCGTTGTGATGTTACATCAGAATTACAAGGTTGATATCAAATGCATCTAAACATCTCCTTATTGGTGTAATGTTTACTGCAGCTGATAATATAACTGAGTTAAAAAGCTACTTAAATTGTTCGTATTGCTAACGTTCTCCATAAACAATAAATTTGCTTTTATCAATATTTGAACTAGAAAAGTAATGGAGAAAGGGCATAGATTATTATTTTCTTCTTTTTGGGGGGAGGGATGAAGTGGTGGTTCTGTTTGTACTTAAGTTCAACTGGAGTTCTAAAAAAGTTAATGCCAAAGAAATGCAGTGTTAAGTATAATTTAAATATCAAACAACCCTATTTTTGAGGGCAGCAATTAATGGACAAGGTGTTATCTGTTTGATCTGTGAGTCCTTATCCTTCTCCTAGTTCAATCAAAGGTAAACTTTAATTGGGAGCAGTATTGCATGCTAATGTAAATATTTTCTTATCTTCTAATAATATGTATGTCAGGAGGCCTGTCTGAATATGTGGTCAAGAATAAGTCTGACCTTTGTGAGACAGAACTGGGTGTATTCATTGGTTTTGGTGCTGGAAGGATCATAGACTTATGCATAGCAGTTTTGTGTTGGTGGGGAAGCCGCTACCTCCTGATGTACATTAGGGGATAATATGTATTTCTTTGTTTGTGAGCCAGCTAATGTATTCCATTGGCAGAGATACTTCACCCCTCAGGTTTGTAGCTGCCAATTCTGCTCTAATTAATGAGCATTAAACTAAACTCCCAGCCTCACAAATCCTTCCCTGACAGCTTCACACCCTATTAAACTCTAACTTTCATGTATTTTAAAAATATTTCTTTCCACAATGCAATACTTTTCTTTTTGGGTATATACATAAATGTTGTTAGAGTTTACCATAAACATATTTGGGTTAAAAAAAAATCCAAGTCTTCTCCTAAAAAGAATGCATAAACATTCAGATGTAGACGTTTAAATTAAAACATTTTAAAAATTATTATACTTTAAACATAGGCGCGTGTGCCTGTATAACTTAAACTTGCACACATAGCTGAGTACTTGCCATATAATTCTTTTCTGTATCTTAAGTGTGTATTGCTACCTACACAGATTGTGAAATATTGACCTCTTTGTATTTATGATCCACTATGTATATAAAACTTTAATGTTTAAAAAGCTGTATCTTTACTGTCAAATATGAAATAGCCAAATGTGATACTACACCGAAATTTGGACTGTAAAGCACAATTAGAAGCTACGTGATAATCAGATCCAGGCTCTGTTGGACCACATGTCAGACTTTCCATCGATTTCAGGAGAAGCTGGAGCAGGCTAAGGGAGAGAGAAAGGAGGTGGGTATGGATCAAGGATGAGAAGGAGAGCTCTCCTCCAAAATTCTGTGGGATTGCTCTGAGAGCAGTTCAAAGCACTTGCTGTTAAATACCACCAAACTCCAAGAGATTCCAGAAAATCAATATAAAATCACATTTTGGACCATAGGCTTTCACGTGGGTTCAGGAGCTGCCAGATCAAGAAAAATGTGTGGGAATCAGGTTCTGGGACCATAATACTGTTGTGTGTGCTATTTCTGCTTTTAGCCAGGTCTCTGGGTTAAAACACATCAACACCCATCTCTCTTTTATGCTGATCCTACTTTGACAGGAGAACTAGAGCACAGCCAAGTTCAGAATATCCCGTAGTCTGGTAGTTAGACCACTGCCGTGGGAGCTGTGAATCTGGGGTGGGAGGAGAACAGCAGGTGACTGGAAGCCTCCCATTTATCATCCAACTGGTTTAATGATTGGAATTTTGTGATGAAGGTCAAACTGGCAGCTATTTATTCTTCTCTTGGGTTGAAGATTGCCCTTGAAAAAAATGATGGTCTTTTACAGTCCTGGGTGGACAAACTTGCCTTCCAAGTATAACCTGCTCTCAGCTGTCTGGCCCTTTGTGGCAGGTTGAGCAATGTGCCAGGCTGCCATGTGCTTGTGGGGAACTGGGTGAGTACCTGGTCTGAGTCACTGTCTGGGGAATGTGGGGCTTCCCAGGCCTCTCCCTGAACCATTTGGAGAGAGGCTTAGGTGTAGTGCTCAAATATTAGGGCTTGTTCTCCTGGTGCCTAGTTTGTAGGCACTGCAAAGCCTAAATTAGGTACTGATGTGTCTGAGTGTGGCTCTAAGTAGTCTGAAATACCAGAGGTGGAGACTTTGTTAGAGGTCAAACTGTGAGACCCCTGTCTTGTGCAAGACAATTTCAGCCGATCGTTTAGGATTTACTCGCTCTCAAACCTGGGGACGTAGCAGTTCTGACTATATTATTCTCAAGGCCTAAACTAAAATCCTGAATGCAAATTGCCAGTCCCCTTGCAAAAGAAAGTAATAAAGTCTTGGTTTTTATCCATATTTTATTTCTAAAGGACACTTCTGATCTTTGTCACTCTGTTTTTTGTAGTTGTGGTTTGGGATTTGGATTCGAACTTCATTTCGTTTTCGATAAACATACTGACAGCTAGCCTTCCTTGCACATTTCTTGGAGTGCTTTTGTTTTCCTAACAGGTATACAGCCTAGCTTTGCACAATCTATTAGCCCCCCCACTTCTTTCATCTCTCTTATTATATTTGCTTATTTTTTTCCTGCAGTCTGAAGACTCTCTTGTACAAGTGATGTCATCTCTAATTCTATTTTTCATTTGTATCATGGATCTGGCTAACCACTTTTTAAATAAAAATACAGCGTGATACTAATATGCTAAGGAGCTCCACAGAAAACCATATAATTTCAAAATGATACTGATTTTTGTTTATATGCAACATAATCTTTTACAGTTCTTAGTCTTTATTTGAAGCATTGCAAAGTGGATTTTTATGAAAGGTATTATAAAAGACTCCTTGTTTCTTCATAACAGATTTGAACGTTAACTGATCAGAGTTCAGATAAATAGTCTTTACTCTCCATTAAAATATTAAAAAGCCTTTGGTAGGGAACTGGCATAAAGATCCTTCATTCTTGTTTAATGAACACTTGTTGGCAAGTATAACACTTTAATAGCTTTGCAGAATGAATTTTGTGTGAGCATCCTCCATTTCCCTGTCAGACACTTGTCCAGGTGCTGGGAATTTATTGGGGGAAGCATATTTTTACTCATTAGTTCTGTATTTGATTACAGAACAGTAAAATATGAACCACCGAGTCTCTGAGGCATAGCTGTGTACATTGAGATTAGTAATTGCATGTCATCGTGTTTTCCATTGGAATTTATATGGACAGATAGGATAGGTACTTCTTAAGTAGGTTTAAAAGCAAAGCAAATTTGTATTTAATCTTTTTTGCAGGCATATTTTCCCTAATGGAGTAAAGGTTAGACTAGATGATGCATTTTAAATATGGTTTTAATTTATTTTTTTCTGTTTTCTTCTCTTTTGAAGTATAAGATTTCTTTCCAACAGACTAAAATAAATATATTGTAGCTAAAAAAAATTGGCTCTGTATGTGCTAATATAAACAGAAGCAAAGAATTGTGTTTTTGTCAGCCCTGAATGTTTGAGTATATACTTATACATGATATGTAGACAACATTTTTATTTTTAACTATCTTTTTATGCTGTAGGTATGAATGAAAATCATGTAGCAGTTCTAAGGACAAATTTTATTTGAACTGAGTAAGAGAATGTTATTTTTTAATATCCTTTAGTATGTTTGTTCTTTGAGAACAGCTAAAACTCCATCTAAAATTTTGCATGTTAAGAAAGCGTATCAAAACAAAAAGAAAACTGATCAAATAAGTTCACGTATTGAAAAGTAAACTTCTTTTGGATCATATTGAAGGGTTAAATAATGCCAAACGTGCCGTGCCCTCCTGTATGAAAGTGCTCATAAATGCATTTTCCAAAACTGAATCTAATGAGGTACTTAATAGTCACAAAACTGGCACATTTGATAATTAATGTTCCTTACTGAATTTTTGCTGACACAGGATAGCCTTAAACAGAGAAAAATGTTAACTCAACATGTACTTGAACCATCAGCTGTTTGGGAACTTCCTCTTTGTTGATGTGAAATATCTGTGATTGATTGCCTAGCGAGGGGCCTTCACTAGCACTCTTCCACCTTAGTGTGAGAACTTAAACGACAAGAGTTTGTTATATTGAGGACACATCTGCACATATCATGCAGCACTGTGGTTGTGTTTAATGGGGAGCCAACTAGTGCACCTCACTGGCAAATACAGAAATATTTCTATTTACAGTCACTGAAGGAATCTGCAGTCAGCTGGACTCTCCCCAGCATTGCAAGCTGCAGATGTGTACTGCATGCACCCAAACAAAAGTTATGGGGTATGCTGGTGCCCTGCCATAGCACCAGCAGTTCTTCAGGGTCTGCAGCAAGAAGCCAGACTCTCAGAGACTGCTACAGCAGCTGCCTCAACCTGCCTTGGCCCATTGCTAGCACTTTGTGCTTGTTTGATGAAAGTAGTTAAAGGACAGTGAGAATAAGATGTATGTAATTTGTGTGAAGGTGGAGACGTATCTACAAGTATGCATGTCTATTTAAAACTGGGATTGAGAAGACCATGTCTTAGCAATGTGTGCAAAAGGCAATAAAAATAGGTAAGATATTTGAGAAATAGGTGTTGAAAATGGGTAGTAAATACTTTTTTTTTGTTTTTAATCACAATCGTGTTCTACAGCTGTAGTGGCAAGCTGGTTTTTTGCAGGTAAATTCCCTCTGATTTCACAGTACACATACTGAATATACCACGTGTTACAGAGCTGAGATTTGGAGGATTTTGAGCAAGACAGAAATGTTGATGGGCAATTGGAGCCACACAGGGAGCACAGAGGAGGAATCAGGGTAGCAAAAGAAGGCTTAACAAGGATTGCAGAGGCTCTGGAGAAGCTGAAAGTGGATAAAAATGGGACAAATGGGGGTAGAAAGGATCAAAATGCCAGGGAAAAGGAAAAGAGAGGATTGGGGACAGGATCAGCCCAATTTTGTACTAGGTAACACAAGGTCAGAGGAGCAGGAAATAAGGAGACCTGGATGAGGTATTTGGATCATCCAGATATGGAGCAGAGAGTGAAAGAGAAGCAGCGAAAGAATGGGAGCCACATGGGAAGAACAAATATTAGGGCTGCATGAGAAATACAACAGAATTAGGGTAGAAGCACAGCTGAGTGAGGATCAGGAAAGAATTACATGAAGTATCAGGAAAGCCAGGAGTAGGTCAGCAAAGCCTATGGAGACTTGGTTTGAGTGGCCAGAGTAGCAGAATGATGTGGCATGTTAGCCTATTGCTCAAATACCACAGTTAGTTCAAAAGCCCCTACTTCTAAGGGTGGAAAGTACCAAGAATACTGGGATATGTTATACAGCAAATTTGATTTATTAGCAGAAGCAAAGCTCTTACCTAATTCATCTCCAGTGAGGATTTGGCTTGTTGGATGTTGTCTTGACTGTGACTTCAGAATTAAGCAGTGATTTCTCAGAATGGCTGCAGTTGTAAGACACAACATAAGGATTTTAGGCAACTTGCTTTCTGAACATCCCAACACCTGGAGGCATATGCCAGAGCCTCACTGTTATTTTAACCATTTATCTAAAAACTAATCTAAAGTAATGAAGCAGACATATCTCCTTTATGTAGATCTTTACATAGATGAATTTTACTTGAAGAACGATTTATTTTTTTAAAATAAATACTTGCTATGGTATTGCTATATCCCAGCTTCTACCTATCCTGGCTTCTATACAGGCTTTGCCACTAAGCCACAGTGGTGGCTTCTGGGAGAATGTTCAGTTGGTGTGGAGCAGCTAATTCTGGCAGGTACCATCACTTGCCGCTGCTGGTGGTGTTTGTCAGTTCTCACTGCTCAGAGCCTTGCTGAGAGGAATGCTCTCTGAGACTGTGCATTCTTGTTTTGTCCTATTCATCTCCACTTGAAACCAAACTGAATGGCATTAATTATCACTTCAGGTAGTAAATCAGTTTCTCATTTGTGAAAGGAATGTTTCGTCTCAAGTCTCTTTTTGTTTTGTATAGCCAGAGGGCATATACAGATGGTATTGAACTCATAAGAATCATTTTAGTATTACTCTAGCACAAAGCATATTATAAATGGATAACCTTGTTTTCCTAAAAAAAAAAAAAAAAAAAAAAAAAACAAACTATGAATAACTATGGCTTCAAAAAAATGATTCTCCTCTGCCCTCCTCCTACACTCTAAAAACATGCATTGAGACTCCTACTTTAAAGTCAAGGCAATGCGCTGATTGACTGTACTGACGTAATTGTGTTAACGACAAAACACTGAGAATACATTGTTAGATATGTCGCTTATCATCACTATTTATTTGGCTCTGTTCTGCCAAGCTTGAGCTGTACTTCTTACACATTGTGATTTCAGTCAGTCACTTAAACTGCATCACTGTTGAAATAACATTTTTTACAAGTCTTTTAGCTGCAGTTCAAGAGAAGGAATTCTTCCAGAGCATCATTAGGAAGGATTTGTAGTTTGTCCTCACTGAAAGGCTCAAAGTTTGAGCACTTAGAAGATGAATTCTTTGATCAGTAAAATGATTAGTGAAGCTACTTTCTTTTCTCCTCTCTCCTCCTCTTTTATACATGGATCCATTTTCCTCTCAAGTTAATGCCAGTAATGCATTTTAATCTACAAAATATGTCTCTACACTCACAAATGAGCTCCTGCAGGTACCGTCTCCAACTTTTGAAGTGTTCTGTTGTCTAATGGAAAAGCGTACAATGGGAGATGCAAATGTTCTTATGCTATATGACTTCTATGAGTCACTGTGATTTTGGCTTGTATTTGCTTTTAAATCGTGTTTCACTCTGTGGTTGTGGATCTCTTTGTGGTCCTTCAGAGGATGTTTGTGAATGTAGTTCAACAAATAGTAGTGTCTAAGAAATGCTATGCTCATGGGAGGTATTAAAAAAGTTTAAGCTTGGTATCATTCTTCTCTAGCTCATACCGTTGTAAGAGGAATATTATCATTAAAAAGGTGAGCAGCAGATAAAACATGAATAATTAGAACTCTTAAACAGTTTATACTTTGGGAAGGCCTCCATCCCTGAATGAGTTGCAATTACGCTGCGTTGTGTGGCAACGTGCTGTCTGACTAGTGCTAAATAGGAGGCATGAAGCCCTTTCAGACATCCAGACAAACTCAGCAATGAAGTGGTTTACTTTGCATGCACTCATTTTGTTTGTTATTTCTGAGCCAAAATAGCAGATGCAAAAGTTTGTATTCTGTGAATCTGGGAGTTTGGATTCAGACTTGCAGCTGCTGAAACCTTAGATTAGCACCGCTTGTATGTTTGTTGACATGCAGACATCTTCATTATAGGGTCAGATAGCTATAAATTATCTGCAAAACATTATAGGTCACTGCTATCATAACTGAGAGGGAAAAATTTCCATTTATGGAAGGACAGATAGCAGTCAAAGTTCAGAGAAACTGTCACTGACTGTGAACTATCCAGTTATGATGTATCTATCTTTGGATTCACAGTCTAACTTGCTAATATTGATTGAAAACTCATTGTATTCAACTTACATGAAATAGTAATATTGACTCAATACTTATGACTATCATATAACAGTCTTATTATTTTTATGGAACGCTTTGACTCTGTGGATACTAACAATCTTGTCAAGTTGTTCTTCAAAATTGCCAGAGGAATGAATCAGTCTAGATATATTCTCATTTTGTGAATGCATAAGGGAATTATAAGACTATACATGCCTTCGTCGTCTTTATAAAAATAGACATACCAAGTATAGGTATGTATTCTTGTGTGTGCACATGCACATGCTTGGGATATTTGCTATTTTGCCAAATAAGCTACTTCTTATGACCTGTGACACTGTAGACTTTTCAAAGGCTACTGTAGTATCTCCTTTGCTGTTGTTTTGAGTAGATGTTAGCTTTCATTACAAGGCTAAAATCCTGGTTTGAACTTAGGTGGACATGGAGAAGGGTTGTTGCAGCCAGTCAAAGAAGTACAAGTTAGCTGCAAAGTTCAAAATAAAATTTAAATTACTGCAAAATATCAGATGCACTGACTGTGCAGTACATGTTTCAGTGTAGATACTAATTTGAAAATGCACTGCAGCCTCCCACTGTGTAGAAAAGCAAAGATTTAAAAGATCCGGAATTTGCATTATCTGATTTTTGGGAGAGTGAAATGTATCTCCTTGTTTTGTATATGATGTAGACTGAGCTCTGTACATTAATTTTCAAATATATTTTAAAAAGTATATTTTAACATGCAGCCTTGAAGCAGCCTGTTAACAGAGTATAGGTGAGATGCAACTGCTTCCCTAAAGAGAGCCACACTGGTGGCCCTTCTGGCCTGCTTACTGCCTTTGGTGAAAATGTAGGCTTTGGTCCTGAAAGTGTGAGTGTCCACCTCTATGCATTTGTGTAGTTCCACTGAAGTCTGTGGGCCGCTGATGATCATAAAATTAAGTCTCAGATAAGATATTCTGGTGCTAGAGACTCAGATGTAGAAAAAGCTCTATAAGAGCAGATTCTCATTTTTGACTTTTCATTAAATCATCCTGTGTGATTTCAGCTTGTTCCCGAAACATAATTCTGTATTTTCTCCTTATTTAAACGTATGCTTTTGTTTTTGTTTGCCTAAAAGATGGAAGCTCTTTAAACCTTAGTAGTTATTTACTTTGGGTTGAATGTCCCTCATGCAGGAACCAGATATATATTTTTCTCTTGGAAAAAAAAGAAAAATCTCAATTTTGGACTAAGGGTTCATGTCAAAGATGAAAGAAGAAAATAATTATTTGTAAGCCATATTAAACATTGGCCATTAAAAAGGAAATTGGAAGATGTCATCTCAAATATCTTTAGAGAGAGAGAGAAACAGAGGGAGGGAGTGGAGAAGCACATTCCTTGAAGTAACTAGAAAGAGTCTCCTGGTGAAATGGAAGCATCCTGGGGATCACCGACTTTAATTAAGTAGAAATGATCAAGGCACCAGGGTACTTCTGGGGGATTAATGACTGACTGGGAGACTTGATGGCCTCAGGCAAAGCTGTAGGCCATTAACCCCAGCCAATCCTTAGTTTTTCAGGAAATGCCCTGTGCCAAGGTCGTTTTTGCAAGTATAGCTAAAGATGAATCTTTTTTGTAGTCATGGAGTCCATGATTTTTGTATTGTTTTTCTTCATGCCTTTTTAATAACTGACCTATGATATGTGGGGACATTTTCATTAGATTGGCATGGCTATAGTGAGAGAATGGTTTGATACTGCTATGGTCCCAATTTTATGAAGACTAGTATGTGAACAGCCCACTTGCATCTTAGCCAAATGATCATCAAGGGATTAATCAATACCACAAAAGCATGAGGATGTTCAGGACTGTTCGATTGTTAAATTTAGTCTCAAGAATAAAACAACAGGCTTTATTAAAAGTTATATCCAAGATTGTTTTCACTAGTATGCATAGGTGATTTGGGCTTCTGGCATCATGTGGCAAGGTCTCAGAAGTTGTTGTATGGCTTTTCAGTCTCCTCTCGCCATTTGCTTCTCCCCAAGTCTAGGAAATTGTGGGATGTTTCAAAACTGTGCCTCTACAGAACAATTTCCTTCACTTAGGAGGAGGTGCAACTAAGCAACAAGTTTTCTCTGCTATTTGCCTTCTCTCCACAGTTCCCATAGGATCCTCCATACCCAATAGCTACTTTAGTAGTCAAGGGCTTCCCATCCTAACTGTCTTACCCATGAAGAGAGACATGAAAGGAAAACGTTGCTGGGGATTAAAATGAAGCTTAGAAAAGCAAGATAGCATTAGCCTTCCTCGCACTGAATCCCACCACACTGATAAAAATGCATTAGATATTATAAAATATATGGACATTGTTGCAGCTGGAAGAAAACAGGGTTTCTAGAAAATATGGCCACTGCCGCAGGATTCCCAGACTCCAATGTCCTTATCTCATTTTAAGATGGGCAGATTCTTACTGAGCTGGGGACTTTAAGGTTGTAGTGTCCTGGGAGACAAGCCAGCAGGCTAAACAGACCCACAGTTCCCATCCTCTGTTTACTGGAAAAGCATCTTAGAAACAACTGCTAAAAATAGAATTGTTGATTAAAATAATTTAAACTAAAAAGCTTTTAAGCAATAGATCAAGCTCTTTAGCTTTATGAGCTAAAGGTAATTAGAAGCTGTCCACTTAATACTCTTGACACAGAATGCTGTTCCAGCCATGTATAATTTTTTGCTTATCTACAGAGGTCAGGAACAAGGAACATACCCTGTGTCTAGTTCAAGCAGTTCTGTTTCAGCCACTGTTGCTAGTGCATCTTATCTTGAATAGTTCATGCTGAAATCAATTCATAATATTTTGCTTGTTATGCTTAGAGACATTATCACCTACAAAGCATGCCTTCATCGTAACTTGGAGAATTCTAGCCAGCCTTCTGTACAATGTGCATTTGTCCTCGCTCAGAAAGCATCTTACCTGGAGTGGAGCCAGCAGGGCCAACTCAGAGGAAGCTGCACAGAGTGGATAGACATATGCCCTGGACCTGCCCAAAGCACCCTGCATCAACGCATCTCCTGAGCTTGTCTCACCTTAACAGATGTGTTCTCTTTTGACATTTAGATACCGGCCTGATAGATTCCCTACAGATTACTGTTTGTCTCCTGTGCTCTGTCTGTTAGGCCTTCTGCATACACATCTATCTACATATTTATAATACTGTGAATGCTTCCATAAGGACAAGTTAGAGCCTTTTCCTGGTGACTACATGAAGAATCTCATATAATGACAGCAGGCCACAAGGCCTAATAGTTTAGTTATTTTATAAATTAATGATGACTTGTATGACTGCTTAAAATTCAAGTCTTTCTGTTTAATTGGTTAGATACATGATGGACTTAGAATGAATTACCATGTGTTGCTACTGATGGGAAAGGAAGAATAATTAGCGCTCTTACCATGCCTGCCATTTTTCTGATTTAGAAGAGTAGAAAGGGAATCCTAGACCCTTGTTTCATCTGTTTCTGAAAGAAAGAGGCAGCAAGTGCCTGTGTGCTTCCTAAGACTGATATTCAAGCCTCAGAGTGAGTTTTCTTGCTGTTTGTTTGCATATCCTGTGAGGATGCTTCCTGCATTCTGTCACCTGCTTCCATGTCAGGTGAGCAGGATGCTGCCATTTCCAGGCCAACGCTATGGAAGGCAAATACAAGGTTTTCTCATCTAGAGAAATACTGTGTAAATAGATGCTTCCAGTACATTCAAGGGGTGGACCTATGTTATGATGAAAACAAATAGTTGGAGAAAATTGCATGCCAGAAAAGTTATGTTTCTATGGCACCTCTTCAGTTCACTTGCCTTCAACTGAAATGAAAATCTGGGGACCAAAAATGGCAGCATCTTATGTTAGCAGCGCCTCTATATACAATGCTTTTTAAAAGGAAAAGTGAAGAATAACTTCTCCACTAGAAACTGTAGGGGGAATTTTAGGTATGCAGGATGCAATTACCAGGCCTGGAATTTGGCCAGGTCACTGTGATTAATTTAACACCTGTATTCTTGTTAAAACTGCTATGGATTTTTTAATGATCAGAATTGGTTAGGAGTGGACCTTGGCTTTCTATTTCACTTACCAAAGGTAAATGCAAAATACCAAGAGGGGCAGCTTTGATATTTGATTTTATTTGATATTTGATTTTCTTTATCAATGACATAGATGATGGCATCAAGTGCACCCTCAGTAAGTCTGCAGATGACACCAAGCTGAGCTGTGCAGTAAATACATTGGAGGGAAGGGAAGCCATCCAGAGGGAGCTGGGCAGGCTGGAGAAGTGGGCCCATGTTGAACCTAATGAGGTTCAACAAGGCCAACTGCAAGGTGTTGCAGTTGGGTTGGGGCAATACCAGGTGTTTATACAGACTGGGCAAAGAACCCCTTGAGAGCAGCCCTGTGGAGAAGAACTTGGGGATCCTGGTGGATGAGAAGCTGGACATGAGCCAGCAGTGTGCGCTTGCAGCCTGGAAGGACAACTGTATCTTGGGCTGCATTAAAAAAGGGGTGACCAGCAGGGAGAGGGAGGTGATTGTCCCCCTCTACTCAGCTCTTGTGAGGCCCCATCTGGAGTACTGCATCCAGACCTGGTGCCCCCAGTACAAGAGGACACAGAGCTCCTGGAACAAGTCCAGAGGAGGACCACTAAGATGAGGGCTGGAGTACCTCTCCCATGAAGAAAGGTTGAGGGAAATGGGCTTGTTTAGCTTGGAGAAGAGAGGGCTCCGGGGAGACCTCACTGTGACCTATGATTTGTATCAAACCAGCCATTCATGTGGAATTAGCTTATAGACAGCTAAGATAACGAAGTATATTCTTTGACCAGAATTTCTTTTTTTTTTTTTTAATGAAATGGAAGATTTGTGCTTTTGTATATGTGTGTACGTGTATACCTGTGGCAACGGGATTGTTGTAGGCATTATGTAATGGAGACAATGATTCTGTGAATAGTTAGTACTTCTGTAACTACTGTTCCCCAGTACTTTTAGCAAATCTAGCTGTAGTAATGTGTCTGCTTTGGGTTTCTGAATAGCAATGTGCTCAACATGACCTTTGTCTCTGGGTCACCTTATTTTGATGTACTCTGAAATAGTTCCCAAATCTTGGCATCAATAGTATTTTCTTTATGTATTTCTGATTGAT
The DNA here is from genome assembly GCA_016647715.1 of Pavo muticus. NCBI lineage: Eukaryota > Metazoa > Chordata > Aves > Galliformes > Phasianidae > Pavo > Pavo muticus. Next base: position 234,880 of record JACDJE010000308.1, read on the forward strand.
AAATTGATTAAAGCAAGCATAGTTTAGAGTTTCTCCATAACTGGCATCAGTCAAAATGAATATGTTTAGATTATAGAAGCAGAGAACAAATGAATGCTATAGAAAAGGAGTTTTCTCCTCT
>JACDJE010000308.1:240000-245000 GCA_016647715.1 Pavo muticus
TCTTTCCCTGCTATGAAGATGCTGATCAACTCCCTTTGCTCAGGACCTATGTTATAAAGCAGTGTTTACCTGGTTCCATGTGTACTACAAGTTAATCAATATTTATTGTAAAAATTGGGTCAGCTTCTTGATACCTCTAAGGCCCAGGCTGTAGTGGGTGCCAGCGAAATCACTGGTGACTTAGCAGGTGATTTCATTGAGAGCAAACCAAATGTTTTTTTGATGTCTGGTATAATACTGTGTGGTCTTTACTTTTTATTGTAGATTTCGCAGACCACTGTAAAAATTGAACAAAGGTGTACATTACTGCTTACTGTTCCTAAAAGAAAAGAAGGGAAGAAGAGAAGTAGTGATCACTCTAATAAAAAATCTGATCATAAATACATGGTTACACCTTTTTAAAGGGTTCTCACAGACCATGTTGAAAATATTATGCTTGCTAGCAGAGCAGAGTAATGGAGGCATACTCTACAGATGGAGCTCCTAATCAGATTAGCAATAGAGCAGTTTGAAAAGTGCTTTGGAATAAAAGGCATTATATAAATGCAAGCCATTATCACTATGGGGTATATTTTTCTCCTGATGTGTGTGCATAATTCCCTCTAGAGTTAATGGGAGATGCATGCATATATTGAAGGGAGACTACCTGGCAGCATGCTTCTTTTCTGCTAAAATACCTGGGAAGATAAAATTTGATAGAAGGCAAAAAATGGTAGATCAGCTGAATAAAGTACTGACTGAATACTGCTCAAACTGGTCATCTGAAAATCTGGCCACCACTTTTCAAAATCTGAATGTTATATCTCAAGGAGATAATGGGGTGATGGCAGCTAAAGCGATTCAACTGGTGGAAGGAATGATGTGACGCTGGTGTACAGCATGGCTACATGTAACTCAGGACACTAGTAGCTATTGATTGATTTGCTGGATTTTTAAAATGCCCTCAATTAAATATCTTTTCTAATAAACCTGGTCTCTAATCATAAAGTAAATATTAGCCAAACAAAAAATGCAGCGTCCTACAAATCCTGAATTGTCTTTCTAATGTTTACACAAAACCCAGGGAACACAGATAACTACTATCTTTCAAGTCTTTACACTTTAGAGTCTTGCATTACCTAAATGATATCAAGTAGTTACCAGCTAGTCAGTAAGTGGGATGATCTGAGCCATCCTCAAAGTTAAAAAAAAACCACCAACAACAAGAAAAAAACCACCTGTCCTTAGCAAAATACTTTGGGGGATACATGTGACATCTAGTTAAATGCCAGATATTCACTTCATTTTTAGTTTTATATGTGACTGGAAGTAACAACGTGCTCAGTCTCCTCCCCTGGTCATTCTTTTAGTGTGAAAATGTCCTCATGCGTTTAATGTTGAGTCAGGCGATAGCTCAGACAGCTGAGTTACCAGCTCTGTCTGTATCTTCTCACCCCAGCAGCCGTCTCCTTGTCATGAGCCTCATTAAAATTACAGGCTACAGCAGGATTCTGCAACACAAAATCCTTCTCTGAGTCAGCACCTATGGCCATTACAAGGCCTGTAGCAGCTGCAATAATACCTCAGTGAGCCATTTTAACCTTTCAAAATAGTGGCACAACCACCATTTTCTTACACACCACACTAACTCTAAAGAGAATGTATTGGTTCTCTAAACCTTATTAGTAAAATGACTGGATTATACTAAAATCAAAAAGCATGTTGTCAAGAATGCCAGGCAGATTTAATGCAGGAGAGTGGGGGGCTGAGAAACTGAACAGCTGTGAGGTAAAAATGCAGGTTTGCAGTGACATTTGAAGTAACACGCATTTGTTTTTATTCATTAAATATTCTTTTGGCTAACTCATTAGAGACCTCACTTCATCTACTAACCTTTTTGTCAATGTAGGACTTAAAAAGAAAAAAAAAAATAAAGTCACCTATGCAGCCCCACCAACATATGTTTACCATATACCATGCAAGATTGCAACCACTACAACAAGCAAATGGGGGAAACTTTTCCTCCACTGGAGTCCGTGCAGTCACACTAGACTAAATATGATATTTTAAAAAATCTGAATCAGGTCCATTGTTTACAGAATAACTTATTAGTATCTGTATGCTAGGGTTTTGTCAGGTGTTTCATTATAAATCCTCATTTTGGAAAGTTTAAGACTCCAGGGTAGCATTGTTTTAAATTACAGAAGCATAGATTTTACATAACTATAATGCTTTTTTTTTTTTTAATCCTATACCTCAAAAATATCTTTATGCACTCAAATGAAGTTTGGCATGCAAGCAACCTGTAATGAAAAACAATTGCTTTTCCTCCTTTTTTCCTTTTTTTTTTTTTTTGTGTGTGTGTGAAATGAATATATATTTAATTTGGAACAGTTATTTCATTTTTTTTAAACTGTTTACATATGCTTGGCAATCTTAGCAGCCAGCATACTTACAAAAGCTGCCTTAGCAGGGAGCATGCCTAGTACCTGCATATAGTCTACAACTTAAACAATGGTAGGAATTATCGTAAGGCAGACTGGTTCTCTCCTCTCTGAATTTTAGCCCACGAAAAGCCAAACTGCTCTGTTCAGAAGTCACAGAGAAACATTTCCAGTGGAGAATGACTGCAGGGATGTCCTTGGCTCAGCCATGTCGTGGCTCTGTTTTGAGGCACCCACCAGGGCTGCCACCTGCAGACCACCACGGCCCCCTGCCCATTTTGGCTGCAGAAATGTGCAAGATGCATGTGCAGCTCAGACAGGTCGAAGAACTATTTGGTAGACTGCTCTCTCGGGAAAGGATAATGTGTGGCTACCAGCTGTCAAACCCTGAATTGCTCCCAGCCAAATTTGGTTTGGAGATTAGTGTTTAGGTGCCAGATAATTAAGTTGAAACTTCTAGGACTTTCCATAGCTATTGGACTCTGGTGGTACCTCTAGCTTTGTCTTGATTCTGTCTGGTTTTGCTATTCTTATCCATTTAACTTTCCTTTAACAACTGTTTGGTGAATGCTTTACTCAAATACCTGTGACAGTGAGGGGTTCCTTATAAATTTTTTTCTGATCTTGTGATACTCAAATTCTCCTGTAAAGTGAACATGTGAGCAGCTGCAATACTTTTTACTGTCTTTGCAGGTAATAGTATAGGATTGTTTGTGGATGGGATCCTTCCAAGCCTCGGGATCCTGGACATGTAGCCCGTTTCCATGCATTGCATGCATTTCAGCGTGCCAGAAACATCCAGAGAAAAGCTGGCACTAAAGGCTTTCAAGGGGAACCATGCCCATTGTGCAACTTTCCCTGTTTCATCAGTCCCAACCAAATTGTTTCTGAGCATTGACAGCTTTATGTTGGATAAGGAACTGTTTTCCTAGAAGTTGTTCACGAAGGCCTGTGTGATGTGCTGCAGTAACCGTTGGCTCATTTTGCTTTGTAAAGTGATTGCCTGATTAAATTAGTTTAAATACAAAAAGTTCAAATCAGTTGTCAACTTCAGGGAGCTGACAGACGCAAGTACATTTTTCTGAGTAACTGTTTGTTACACAGTAATGGTTTAACTTTAGAAATAAAACTTTTAGACCCGAACTCAGCCCTGTTAGCAATACAGATTTGTCTAACATACATAATGAAACCAGCAAATTAGGTCCCATGGCCATAAACCTCACAGAGGGAAAGCAAACAGAGCATGAATCAAAAAGCTTTAGAAAGCAGTAAACTATTGGTAACATATTTGATACTTTGATTTTTTTGCCTTAATTTATAAGTTTGGCTGTTAAAATCTGTGTGCATCTAGAAGAAAAAGCTGAATTCAAAACGAAATATGGAAGTGTAAGGATCCTAATTTAAAGTAAAAGGCTCAGGTCAATATAAACTGTGACAGAAACATAGCTATAAAAAGTTAGGTCAAATCTTGTTTTAACTCTTCACTGTTTTATCCTTTACTCATACGATTCACCAGAGCAGTGCAGCACATACAGCACTGACACATCCTATGCTATGGTTGACCCGTTACCGTTTTAATTTGTGTCTTACCCTTTACTTTGTCAGCTGCAGGTTTTCATATTCCCTTTTGTTAAAAAATAATAAAATCTATGTTTTAAAATCCCCTGAGTACCAGTTAATGACCTGATCTTAGAGGTATAAACCTTAAGCACACACATTGACCTAATTAAGTTAAAACCTATTTAGGGAGTTTTAAAATATATTTTATTGCATCGCAGTCTATAAGACCCTCATCATATCCATTCATGTTTAGTTTGTTAAAAACATATTTATGCATTTTTAAGCAGCCATAGTATGACTCCATTGCAGTAAATGTGGCTATACCAATACAAATTTGTCTCGTGAAGTTCCTGATCTAATAGGTCACTAGAGCTGAGTATTCTACATGCTTAATAACATTTTATTCCATGGATTTAAATCACCGTGAAGCTTAACACAGTAAAAAATAACAAGAGATAAAATAAAATGAAAGAATTAAAAATGTACAGATGTCATAGAGAGTGTATTTCATCCTTGAGTTATTGAGTGCCCTAAGAAAGCAACTACCAAAAGTACCCAAGTCCCCATAATAGACAGAGCTCCAGCAAATGCTTTTTATTTACAGGCGAACAAAACAGATTGCGCAGCCAGTTCATTACAGTTTGGGTGGGGAGAAAGAGGGAATCATGCCTTTTCAACTTAAAAACAACCAAAAGGCTTTTCTTTTTTGACAATTTGTAAAAGTATTTGCTCCTAGGCTGAAACCTTACATGCCAAGTTTCAGCTTGGAACTCATTTTTACAACTGAATTAGAAAGCCCCTGAAAACAGAGGTTTCGAATGAGAATGCTGACACATCCTTAAGTGCAGTGTCAAGAAAGGAAAGAAAGGAGTGCTGTAATGCAAGTAACTTTTTTCTCATATTTGCTCTTTTTCTCATTATTACTTTAAAAGAAGCAGCTTGTTGTCTACCCTTAGGCATCAGACGATGTTTAAAGCATGTCTCATACAGTCTTACTACCAGGTGTGTGTGGAAAAG